>JABUIW010000214.1:6329553-6432480 GCA_013363375.1 Menidia beryllina
ATAGATAGATAGATAGATAGATAGATAGATAGATAGATAGATAGATATTTCTTTTGTTCTAACTGTGAGGGTAGAAGCTGTAATAACCAATGTCCTTCGTACAGTTTTTCTCGCACTCTCTGGGTGCCAGCAGCTCAGATTTTAATGGGGACACGGTTTCTGGAACTGGTGTGGCAGAGGGTGAGATCCTCCTCCGTTTTGCTTGTTCAAAGATACCAGAATCACTTGAATCGATTGATTTGATGGAGGACGGTGTCTCTATCCAGCTCGACTCAGATGCCATGTCCTTGGCCTTGGTGTCCTCCGAGCCAGCGATCGGAGACCTCTCTGTGGCGATGGAGTCCCCCTCCTCGGACAGGTAGTTGGTGCCCGTTCTGCCACTGATGGAGTTAGCGGGCCAGCAGGAAAAGACCGAGCTGGATTTACTATTTACGCCACAGTACTGCGGCGGCGTGCGTCCTCCCCAGCCAGACGGGTCTGCGTAATAGCCAAGAGGCCGGTTGGAGCAGCCCGCTGTCGGCAGGGGAAGAGCCTTCACTCCGGCCGCTGCGTAGGACAGCAAGGTGGCCGCGTTACCGGCGAAATCAGCGGCGTCGTATGCCGAGGCAGCAAAGTCCAGTCGGTTGTTGGCAGGGGTGACAAACCATCGCTGCGGGGGGGTGGCAACAGTGGGCTCCTCGGTTTGCTGCGGGGATAGCAAGCTGTTGCCGAGTGGGACGCTGCGTTCCGTGCCAGGACCAGTCCCCACGCCAGGGTGAAAACGAGATTTGGCATAAGTGCTGACAAATTGGTCCTGCAGGAAAGAGCTAGGCATGGCATATCTCGCACCCGGCACGATCTGTGAACGCGGAGAGTCACCCGGTGAAGGAGTTAGGCGGTCAATGTCGCAACCTGTGTAGACACTGCAAAGATGGAGAGAAAAATACAGAAACAATTCAGATGCTGTGAGAGATAAATGAGATTCGTTTAGGTCAACGGGGCCCCTTTAGGCAATATCACAAATTTAGAAACAAATTTATCAAGCTGAGTGTCTTTGTTGTCTTGTGTTCAAAATCTGACTTCAGGGAACTGAGAAAACCGTTTGGGTTTGGAAGGCCCCGTCATTCAGAGATCAATATGAAATATGAAAATGTGCATCGCTAAGAACTGGGAGTCACTGTTTACTATTTTTCAACAGTATAAGAGCATGTTGAATACTTCTCAGTTTGATCACTCTTCTGTATGCACATTTACAGAACAAATTGAGCCGAATTAAGACACAACACATGTTGATCAAATCGAAATTCTTTCTTCCTATTACAATAAAAACATTGCTTCAGATGGAGTCAGTGATACACTAAATTATTTTTTTAATTGCAATGATCCCAATAAGTATGAACAACATCTAAAAAGAATATTCAGAATCTTTCAGACGCCTTTCACCTTTTCTTTGCGACTTTGTTCCTTTAATGCAATCTTTCCCGTTTTGTTTTAGAGAATAATTGCAGGAAAGTGTTAGCCTTATAAAAACATGACAAAAATATTCTTAAAACGGGACTTTTAGAGGGATGAACTTACGTGTCGTAATTGTCCCGAAATCCTTTAGCGAAGGGATTGTGGTCAATTTTTAGCTGCGTAATCTGTGGAAGGAAAAAATATTTACAGATCAGACAACGCGAGACTTAAACGTTGAGTCTCGAGTTTAGTGCAAAGAAGCTTGAAAATAAGTGTAGTTCTGACACACACACATATATATGTGTGTGTGTGTATTTGGCTACATATTTATATAGCTCAATTTTAATTTTGCCACATAAAAATAAAAAACTGTTCTCAGTCGAGTACAAATGTAAAACGGTATCTTTGGTCTTATTTAAAACTGGAAAAACTTCCTGTTTACGGGATGTGGGGTGTGTTGTACAACAGAGATTGCATTTGGTGCTAAATTAAATTTCTAAGAGGGGGGAAATATGCTAATCTAAATTCCTGATTGAATTTATTACCATTTTCTGTTTATATTATTTTTATTAGGGTTTATATTTTCTAAATAATATTTTTGATGACTATTTTGGTGTGTTTAAAGACAGAATGTTTAGATGGGCTCGTGCGCAAAATGTCTACTTCTGTCAGGGGGGAATAGGAGACTTTTATGCCGGGAGCTCACGTACATCGGTGTTCTGGTAAGCTGTGACGGCGATGAACTGAGTCTCCGTGAAGGTGAAAGTCTGGACTCGTCCTGGTTGGCTGGTGTCTTCTGTCCCATCCTCGTTTACTTCCACCACATGGAGCCTGGGCTGGTATTTGTGAAGAGACTGGAGTACCACCATCTGGGGTTGCAAATGAAAATGGCGTAAAAAAATCGCTTTCTAACTTTGGAGAGATTATAAAAGCACGGCTACACAAAAACATTATAGTGCTGCAAATTATATAAACACAACGAGTTTCCTGAAAAATAATGATTTAACATTCCAATAAATCGAAATTTCTGATTAGTGTTGCCAGAGTGTAGAAAAACATTACGACTGAACTGCATGTTGTCGTGTTGAATTACCTGTCCTGTGTTGTTGGAGGCACCTTTGTTGTTTGTAAGCTTTAGCTTTCCAAATGATATCTCCTGACGCATCCAATGCGCACCAGTGTTGGGTGAGTCCGGGTGCATGTAAACTCTATTTCCTAAAAATACGGAGAAAAAAATCCACCCAAAAACTCAGAAAAAGTGCTAACAAATGTTATTATTCTGAATATAATTGATTTAGCAGGAACATTTTTGGAAGATTTGAACATGTAAGAAGTTCAAAATACATATACACGTGTGTGTGTGTTCGTGTATCGTGAAATTTTGATCCATGAAATTTTTACAATATCCACCTATCACGTTTGTGTCTGCTTTTCCACATGGCACCCACTTTCCGCCTTGAAATCGCCAGTGATTTGGATCAGCGAGTATTACATCCACAAATATATTGTAGTGAGCA
The DNA here is from genome assembly GCA_013363375.1 of Menidia beryllina. Classification (NCBI taxonomy): domain Eukaryota; kingdom Metazoa; phylum Chordata; class Actinopteri; order Atheriniformes; family Atherinopsidae; genus Menidia; species Menidia beryllina. The sequence continues at coordinate 6,332,505 of JABUIW010000214.1, forward strand.
GTAGGATCAAGGCCAGAAATGTTGAAGCTTAAAAATGGAAACATTCGTCTGCAGAGAGGAAAAATATACAGATTTAGTAAATGTCCCAAAAATTGAAAGCCACAAAATCGATTTCGATTTTTGCCTTTTTTCTCTTTTATTTTTTCGCCATTTGTAATTCCCTTCTATTATTCAAAGTCACTTAAGTATTTGATTTAATTTGCTCGGACTCCTTTTCAGATTATATTGCAAATCTTGATTTAAAGGAAGAAAAATCTAAATCCTTCTAACCCATGACAGACGTGAGCGTGCTTACCGTCCTTGCTTTGTGATGATCATCTCTGTTTGGTGCCGGTGGAACTTCAGCCACAGGGCCCTGTTGCACAGATACACCTGCGCTTTCCCCGGAACCAGTCCTGCCTGCGGGGAGGAGAACTGGTAAAAAGCCCCTCCTTGGTACGTGTGTCCATACTGTTGCGCATAGGGGTAACCCGCTGCCGGGTAGCCCTGAGGTGAGGTGTTGGTTAAAAGGCTGTTGTAAGCTCCATTAGTTATGACGGGATGGTGGGCCATGTAACGGCCGGGACTTCCGATGGAAAAAGCCGGATGCGCTGGTCCATGCTGGCTCGGGTAGGGAAACATGGCACCGGGAGCTGCTGAGACGGATTGCGGCTGGGTAGACGGAGAAAAGATGCACCTTTCTCCTGCAGATCCATCGAAATTATGACGGATGTCAGAGACTCCGTGAAGATCAGGAGAGAGTTTGCCCCTCTGGACGTCCCCTGATGCGTCCTTGGAGTCGGGAAAATTGTCTGCCTCTGACTGATTCGTCATCTCCCTGGAGTTTTTTTTCAGAGGTGAACTTCTCTCCAGGTTGTCACTTGCAGATATAATAGGATGGTCCTGCAACGAAAGCTCTGATCCATTGGAGCTCGCAAAGCCACTGCCCACATTCATAAATTTCTTGGAGAGATCACTCGCCAGCGATATGCAGTTCTCGACCTGCATAGCTCAGTAGGAAGCAACTATTAGCTCAACCTATATCACAAGCTTTTGCACACGCCTTTCTTCATCTAACACTTTGAAAACGCCTTGCGATTACTTGAAGTACGGAAGGCAGCAGATTAACCAATTGACACCATCCAGCAATCAGGATGGATTTTCTCTCCTTCACTCTCCCCGCTTTGCTAATGAAACAAGTGCTGCCATTGGTTAACTCAATGTTGTAATTTAATTAGACAGCTCTTAATTAGGACAATCTGAGGAGCGCCGTGAGCAAAGTGATTTGTTTGGAGTGTGACATGGGCCTATATGTGTTTTATTTTAACCAAAAAAACATATGGACTCCGACTGTTTTAAAAAAATAAAAATAAAAAAAGCAAGAAACACAAAAAGAGAGAAACACGGTATAATTATAAGGGTTGTTTTTCTACCACCCAGTGCGTTATTTACCTTTATCCGCATTATTTACCTATTCATGCGCCATGAGTGCTAAAGTGTGTCTGCCGAAGAAACGAAGATATATTATTAACGCACCAAAAATGACAGTCCATGGCAGGCAGGGCATCTGAAGCCCTGAAATGTTTGTGATATGGCGTGAAATCATGGCGTCGCGGGGAAGATGTGTTTATGAGTCCCAGCGCTGGTTAATATTTCATGCACTAAAAGTTATGAAGCAGTACACCGATAGCAGCCACTGCTGTGGCCAATGCAGCACACCGGAAGATTCCGAATTACTAAATACTTAGTTTTTTATTTTATTTATCGGTATTCTGTAACCACTGACGTTATCTCCCTTTTGGGGAAATAATTGGGCAAATAAACATAACGGAACAATCGGGGGGAAAAAGCTAAAATGTCAAGAAAATATGTTTTATTCTAACATATTAGAGGCCAGTAAATATAAATACAATTCTCACTGCTAGTATTGATCATTTTAACTGGGGGGATTATTTTCCTTTTTTTTTAACTAGTGACGGTTCCTCAGACTCAGCTGAACAAGCGTGTGCAGCTGGTATGAATGTTTTTTTCACGTTAACACTGACAAGGTTACCTCCAAATTAACCTATACTGCTGTTAAATGTAAGTGGTGTGATGATTGGGATGTGTTTGTAAATTTCAGATCAACACCTTCCTAAATTATTTCCTTAATATTCTTTATTGGGAACAATTTAGTTGGAATGTAGGTGTATAACAGTATATGTTACCTGGCCTTTTTCCTAGGACAAAAATAGGCAAAATCTTAAAAATTATATTTCAGAGAAAGTGGCAGCAGCCTTAACAGCCATATTTCCGCTCAACTGTGTAACTTTTGGTATGCACTAACCAGCCAGTATGGACAAAACAACATCAACAACATGAGGCTACTGATACTGCAGTAAAAGCCTATTTTATTGGTGAATAGCACCACCAGCTTATGTTTCTAATGAACAGCCATGAATTTCTGAAGCTAACAAGAGGGGTCATTACAGAAGGGCTACTGGGTCCAGCAATCTATTTCTAAGAAACGTGCAAGCACAGGCTTGTCTTCACCCTAGGAAAAGGGGCCATTCTCTGTTCTACTCATTACAGGATTATGGTTCACTTCCATTGCTGATCTTTAATAAGCAGGGTGCTTTTTTTTTTCTCCCGGTGAACAAACCAATTGTTGAATCACCCATGCAGCAACTCTGTGTGTCTCCCCAGGTGCTTTGGTGCCTGTTTATCAGGCAAAGTCTTCTCTTTATTGGCCCAGTGGACAGTGGGGGCTGATTTGTTATGCCCGTGGCCAGCTTAGTCCCTCAGGGAGATATAGAGCTGTGCAGGTTAGGATGTCTGCCTTCTGCCTTGCAGAAAGCCTCCTTTGACCAGCTGAGCATGATGCAGTGACTCACTGTGAACAGCATTTATCGCTATATTTGTGTTCGAAAAAATAATTTTTCTAATGCAAATTTGTGCATATATGCATACATTTACATTTTATTGGCACATGGATATTATAGAGTACCATATATCCAAACTTAACCAAAGACATTCAGCAGAACTGCTATCATGGAATTACAAATAGCATGCTTTACTCAAAACCAGCATTGCTTAATCAAGTTAATTTGAGAGTGAAAAAATATGTTTTCTTCAACGATCACATCGTATTTTTCATCTTTTTTTATTTATTTTATTATTGTTGTGCCAAAGGAATCTGCGTGCCACCTGGGTCTAATCCAATCAATGTGAATGACAAGGAGAGAAAAAGCCTGAAAGTGAGCACCAGCCCAGGGACTTTACCTAATGCCCAGCACTGTCACTTCAATGATATGATCACAGCACACAAAATGACAACAAAATTATAGCCAGCAAGGATATGGGGACACTGTGTGCTACTCCAGTCAGGTGAAATTGCTTTTTCTGACTATGAAATGGCTTGTCTCTTGTCGGATGGGTAAACATTTCCTTGTCAGGCCAGTAATAAGGAATGAGGCGCACTGGGCTGAACTAAGAGGGTAGAGCCAAGGTTATTTGGGATTCATGACAGGTAGTGGCTTATATTACAGCGGCTCTAAAAATTTCATGGGGATGCATTTAAGATGGTCTTTAACTTATTTATATGTTGTTTGCTAGATGTCACATTGCAATTTCCATCAATAAATCAAAGTGAAGGATTCCCTTCATTCTTCTTTGATTTCTGGCAAAAAAAAAAAGGCAAAACCTGCATTTACCTTAAGTCTTTAATTAACTGGCATGACTAATCCGATTGAGTGTGGTGGTGCTTTGTGCCATGCTAACATAACTATATCCCCATGTGGCTTCCTGCCATCAGTGATCTGCTCTGTCATAGGGAAACAGGGTGCTTTCTGACAGAAAAGACAGCTGGAGGCCTACTAAGGGGCGGAGTGGACAGTTGTGGCTTTTAAACCCTTATTAGTCGTCCTCCCTGGACACACAGAGACACATGTCTACGCAGAGGTGCACTCCTACACCTGCTCATTATTGATGGCCTTTAAGGGTTGCCCAGTCAGACAAGAATCAAGCCTGATGCTTTACCACAAAGCTCACAGCAAATTAACCTCAGGACAGGTGATCATGATGTTCAGTGGAAATGCAAATGGCAGGGATCATGTACTAATACAACACCAGAACCTCATTATTATGTTTGAACCCAAAGCAAAATGCATGTAGGTGTAAAGAACAATAAAATAGAACTGTGAATATTTTTTATCTATTCGCTGTTAAACTAAAGCTTATTTATAAGAGCTTCTTAATGTGTCACGTATTAAAAGGAAATTATATAAAAACACACCATACATATGAATTGGCAGCTAATGAAGACAGTCAATGAACATCTGGTGATAACTTAAGATAACCATAATTTATCAGAGTTGAATTTCCTGTCAAACATCTTCCGCACACACACACACACACTCACACACGCGAGAGAAGCGTTTTGCGGGGCTGATCACAATCTCTGCTTTAACACAGGTAGATGTATGTACCACGCTGATCCGACACCAGGGAAATGCTAAAATGAGATATGGCTGCGGCTCACCCTGCTGAGAAAGCATGGGGACACTTACCCTCCAAAATCGAGAGCAATAAAGTGACACCAAGGGATATTTATAAATGACATTCAGTGACGTGTAGATCAGTTCAAGATCGGTGAAATTCCAACACAAAAATCTGTGCTTGGTTATGTGTTTTTCCACTTCTTTTTTATTTGTCCAAAAAAGCTCAAATGGTTCAATATATTGTTTGCCGTTAAAGCACAGTAACATATTGTGAAAAATAATAAGTAATTATGCTACATTTGTATTGAAATAACAGTAAAAAATGTTCTTTTGGCTGCCAGGATCTGTGTTATTCTATTTACTGCAGCGCACTACTTTCCAATTCAGTGGTATCTAACCGTCACTTTCTCAATTAAATTAAACTCAATTAAATGACATTTCTTTTATACCTGAAAGAACAGAGCTTCAAAAATAGATTTTAAGAATCTAAATCATCCAAATTGTGTCATATTGTTTTTTTTTATTAATTCCATAAGTATTCCATTTTTCATTATTACATACATTTAGGAGGACTTACCTGAACGGTCATTTGGGAAAGAGTGTTCGATTTATATTTGAAGCTATGTGAATTTATTTCCTGGTGTTGCACATAGGCAAAGAAAATATTCTGCATGACCACAAAATTGCTCTATCAATCACAAGCAATGCCTACATTACTTAAAGCCTAGAATTATCTGAATAGAGATGATACTGTGTGGAACTCATACATAATTACAAATGTGTGAATGTTTTCTAATACCAGTTATGTGGGAAAGTAACACTTGTGAAATACTGCTCTCCTTTGGGTACTAAAATCCCTGAGAGCAATGTCTACAACTGCCTCAAACTCTCTGATGTGTATTATTTGGCTTAAATTTGTGAGCATTTAATCTCAGGAAGTACAGAGCCAGAGGAAAGGCTAACATCCCAACCAAAAATTCTTTTATCACCTGCTTCTGATCTGTTATCAACTGTTTGGTTTGTTGCTGGTCTCGTTAAATTTTAAAGAGCCTGTGTGACCCTGGGAGTGCAGTTGGGGTTTGTGACCATTTTGTTATTTCTGCTGCCATGCACTGTCAGACGTCTGCGAGTGAAGAACATGGCCACTGTCCCTCAGTAAGCCCATGGCATAAAAAATTCAGACAAACTCCACTTTTTAAGCCATTTCTGATGAAAAGCACACTGAAATGAAACTGACTTATGCCAAATGAATATCATTGAATCACTGTGATTGTGAGGCTGATGTTTGTGACTGAAATTATTTATTAAACATCAGTTCCATTTTAAGAGTAGCCATGCCATGAAGTATGCACTTACTCCTTTGAGGATCCTCTGAAGTTTCCTGAGCAGCAACAGACTAAATCTGAACAATAAAGTGACTATAAGCTTTGCCTTTTTCTTACGTGAGCCTGCTGTGAATTGATCAGACAAAAGGAAAATAAGTACTTATTTCTAAACCACAGTTGCGTCCTGTATTTTACTGTTAAATCAATAGGTAGAAAAACAGCAAGTCAGAAATCAGTTATCTGATTTTGCATCTTAATTGCAAATCTGTAACAAACTGATGACTGACCTACAGGGGAAGTACTCTTAAAATAAACCACAAATGCTGCACAGATCTCTCGAAAGAAAATACAATTCTCAGTTTGGAGAGATAATATTTGGGGGAGAATAGGAGCAAACAGGCGACAGTCGTGTTACAAGAATAATCTTCATTAAAATCACAGGCAACAACACCAGGCCAACACGCAGCTCATTGGGAATGCAGTGTGAAAAGAGAGGCCCACAGATTATCACTCTGCGTAACTCATGTTTAATTTATCCAGGAGCAATATTGTCAGGAGCCCCTCCAGTCCAAAGAACTAGAACGTTGATAAAATGTGGAATAAGACTGAGGCAGGCCCAAAAATAACACCAGTGAAATGTACCAAAAGGCAGTGAGCACACTTTAGAGTGAAAGCATTAGAGGGCTCTTCGGCGTGTTTAGCACAGCTTCACAGTATTGTAACGCAGCTGCTTTCTGATTGTTAATATTTCAAAGGATGACTTCTGAATGGGTCTGACAATAAAGCATTCACACAACAACAAGACATGATACTCAGTACTTAACCTTTGCACTAATTTGAAACCATTCCACAAAAGCCTGAAATCTGAAAACAGAATCTGCATTGCATCGCTTTTTCTTTAAGATAAAGGCTAAAAAGCAAAATAGTCTTGCACTGAGCTATAAGAAGCAAACCTAAACCAATTTCTGTGTGCTCTACGGTGTGCCTTCTTTTCTCCTCCTCCTCCCCATGGCTGAGTGAAATGGAATTGCCTCTCACATTCAAAGACAGCTCTATGAAGGTGATAATAGAGCTACTCCCTGCTGTCTGCAGGCAGGAAATAGGAAAGTGGCATATGGGGCCAGGAACCAAATAGAGAGGAAATGTGACCAGGCAAGGGAAGGAACCAAAGGAAAGGTTAATGATCAGTTCTGAATTCTACAGGGAAGAGAACTATGTTCCAAGTTGAGATGAAAAATAAATGTGTCATGAATCATGTCTCCACCACTCACATCGAACGCTGCCACAAACAAACATGTGGGGAGCAGTTTATGGTCCTAGCAAACTCAGTCAATGATGAGGCTGAATAATAAGACATTAATGCAGCCACGGTTTTGTTTGCCTAGCTTTATTTCTGTTAGTGTTTTATCAACAGCACACCACATTTAAAAATTAAATTGAGAAATAACGATAGTGCTCTTCTCAATAAAAAATCCCTTCTCAGTTCCATACACACAAGCCTTTAAGCTGTTCAAAATGCTCACAAGCAGTTAAGACCAGACAGCGATTTGTGCATGATTTTCTTTCTAAAAAAAAGGGAAAAAAACATGAAAAAATGTCAAAGCATTTGCCGTCAGTACAAGTGTGGAGAAATTTGATTGCAATAAAACGGATAGATTATTATTCGAGTGACATAAGTCAAAGATGGGAAATTGCTTGTGAAATTGCACCTTTACCACACCTTGGTTGAGTGAGCTTTAACCACTAAACTGGAATACCACCTTTTAACTTCAAGTTAAATCTGCTGGGAGAGAAAAGGGAATCAAATTTGTGGCAATTTGCACTTGGTTTGTGCTGCTACCGAGTTTCCCTGCGAGTTGTCTGTTTAATTATCCGACAGAACGGGTGACACCATGAAAGAGTCGAAAATGAATGAAATTAGGATGGAAAAACTGACCAAAATAGTAGGCTAAGAAGCAACTGTTGAGCGTGATATGGAAATATTGCTGGCAGTAGCAGCGTCGCTCAGCAGAACGAATCATAAAGCTATCCATAACTGGATCAGCCGAGGGTCATGCAATTGTGATCTATACAAATGACTGTAAACAAAAGATTCTAATATCCTCCTGACGATTTACGCTGCTGCATAAACAGCTGGACATCAGGGACAAAGCAACATCAGACAGGCCCGTTTCTTCCAGATCTGACAGCTAGATCATTCGAAGCTGACAAGATAACACTTAAATGCAAAGGTGACATGACAGTGTCTTCGGAGCCAGATGGATCAATACTCAGCTTGGCTCATCAGGATCTGAGCAGTGGTTCTGCAGCCACGTTGCTGATTTGATGATAGGCTTTCACTGTCTGCCACCATGTCTGCTATGCTCTCTATGAGCAGATTTCTTTTCTTATGTTGCAACGGAAATATTGATTCATTTAATTTGACAAAACAACCCAAGATTCCAGAGGACATCCAGAATAATTTGGATTTATCTAACAGAGCTCTAACCTCAGTAAACTAGGCCCAAGTAAGGGGTTTTGGTGCATTTGTTTTTTTTTTTAAAGATATGTTCCTTATATCACATAGAGTTTAAGTTTGGCAACTTGTGGGGGCTAACTGGTATGAAACTTGATGTGGCAGTTATAAATCATTTGTATGGCAAATAGGCTTTCCAAAATGAACCCCTCCTTTTTTTGTATTTATAAAGATGTTCCAAAGACTGTTAGGTTTACTATCACAATTGTGAAAATTGTTTTTCAGGCAGAAGTCTCTGAGAATAGAGAACTCAAGATAAATGGGGAGAACTAGAAAAACCTGTCAATGTGGGATCATTGTAAGATCTCACACAGCCACAAAACAGCTATATGTTTAAGTTACTGCCTAAATGCCTGAATAACTGGTACACATAGTTGTGAAACTGAAATGATCAATGATCTGTCAACACGTAGTCGCAGTCAAAAGGCGCTCAAAGTAGCACACTTTTCCAAACCATCCCCCAGTGATACAGCCAGTGAGTCCCGTACAGTAGATCAGTTAGCGAAACTCGGCAAGTTGCCTTGGTGACCATCCAGGCTGCACCGACTGGCACTATTTCTATTTTTTTCCCCCCCTTCTCCCATCTACATCTATACACGTAAATAAAAAATCAAATCTGTCTTTCAAATATTCAAGAGTCCCTTTTTCCCTTGGAGAGGTAAGGAGTATTGTTGAATAATGCAGGAAGACGGGGATCTCCCTGAGCAGGTCTCTACCGGCATCACTGAGTAGGTCTGATCCCACTTGAGTTGCATCTATCATGTTGACATCATCATTCACACAAGGAGATATGATATGACAGTAGTACACTACTCTACTACTTGAGCCAACTCTTAAAGCAGGCAGTGGTGTTACTCATTTAAACCAATCTACTGGCCATCTGTTGACGCTAAAATCACTGTCTGACTGCCATTTCTAAATCAAACATTATCAATTTGTCTTTATTGCTTTCTGCTGGATGCAAACATGATTTTGGAGGCGGAAATAAAACTGGGGGCTTGTGAGACACATATTCTTTTTTACCTTGTGTGTTTCTCGCGGGTGTGTAAATGTAAAAACCACAGGGACACACATCTACAGAAAAGGAAAACAACATCTACATGCAGCAGCAGCAGGTCTCTACCTTGCAGATTGGGGCACTGGGAGCACTTTGCAGGTTGTTGTCACAGGTATGACGGGGGAGAATGGTGCTTGCTATCCCCAAGTTGCTAAAGGTGTGAACAAAATATGCAGCCAATTTGTTTTGCGCAGAATTAGAAGAGGAAAAAAAACATTGGAGGAGTCAGCTGTGCTATCTGTGGCTGTCTATGATTTCCTTTGGATGCCATTCAGGCATTTTCTTTTTCTGAATTTCTGTTTTATCAGTAGCTTTGAGGTACAAATGAGCACGTATGTTCTGGTTCAAATGGTTATTCTAACTGGACTGCGAGTGCCATCAAAGCAACAACTAAGCACCAGACACAGCATAAAAAAGAAAGCAATCCAACAAGCTCAATCAAATCACAAGGACAAAGAGAGAGTGTGAGCATTGGCACAGGAATTACCAATCTTGGGGGAATTGGCAAGACCAACAGCAAGCAAGTGTATTACATATGGCGTGCCATTTTCACAGCTTCCACAAAGAGAACACAAAAAGTGTTATATCTCACTACCTAAGACTAATAACAACCAGATATGCTGAATCTGTGCAACAAAGAGTTGAGGTAACAGCAGCTTGTGAGAGACTCGTCCCTCCGTGTTGTATTTGTAGAGTGCAGCGAGATGGTAAGCTGTGTGGTCTGAGCTGAGCAAAGGCGGCAAATTAAGCTGTCCTCCCACTAATTCTATGAGGTGTCAGTCAGGAAACTGGACTGCCAGGATGACTTTCAGCTCGGATCAAGCCAGATGGTTTCTTAACACTGAATAAATGAATTGATTTGAATGCAGCATCCTTATTAAGGTTCATATTCCTCTGTACAGTTTACAAGGATGGTCAGCATGAGACGAGGTGCCACGATCTGCTAACCTCCACGAGGCACTTCGTAAATCTTCTCAGTTCTGCTGACATGACTATGACTAACATCTTCACAGTGTTTGTATCTGTTATGTTTGACAAAGTGTGAGGACAAGGCCTTTGTCAACACAAACGTACACAGCTCACACCTCACGCGGTGTCAGCTTTGACCCACTACACTTTATTACTATCATTAGATAGATTGGTGCACTCTCCCTTCGGTGTGAGCTGCTATCAATTATGCAGCCATCTTTCAATTATTGTATATTGTGAAAGTACCTGCTAATGAATTGTGAAACCACTGTGTTATGGTGTGATTGTACTGGGCAATAACCAGCTACTGTACACAGGCATCTTTTTCAATTAGATGCAGGTGGTGGTTTTTCAGTCATTAAGAGTATTTGGTGTAAGGAGGTCCACCTTACACTTAGCCAAAGGTGTTTCCGCAGTAGCTGTTAGCCAGCAGCATCTCAGCCCCGATGCAAAGCCACTGCTGCATGTAAGAGGACTCCAAAGACAACATGAGAGCGCCCACTGTGATTTTCACTGGGGATTTTGATATTCACACCTGTGCTAGGTGTTGTTTGGGAGTCTGATAAGCATGTGTGAAACCAGAGGGGTGGCTAGAATGGGAACCTTATTTGAAGGGGGGGAAAAAATCATTTCCCGATAAATCTATGAAGGAAATAGCTATTGTCTTGTATTTTTATGTGTAACAATAAGAGGGGACAAAGCTAATCAAGCACGGTGTATCTTAGATACCAGCCATGTGTCTAATTGAAGCTGCACAGGGCCATATGGCTGTGTGCAAAAAATAGAACTGCCCAATAACGGCATGAAGATTCAAGCAGCATGTGGACAAATAAAATGTTTCCAACTTCATTGCCAGTCTGATTGTTACGGACTACACGTATTAGTTGTGAAGGGTCTGTCTCTGAGCTGCAGCAATGATCCATACAGTGGAAAGTCTTTCCACCAAAATGTCTTCGGGCACAATAATCTTCTGTATATGAAGAAATCACAGACCCCATCATTACAGGATCAGAGGCTGAAAAACAAAGCAGGGGAGTTGCTCCTCCTCTCTCCTTGCTAGTGATGTTCAGAGGCAGCCTGTTACCGGAGGTGTTAATTGGCAAATTCAGTACAAGTCAAGAGCATGTTCTCTGTCGTCCTCGCCCAGCAAGGCTAGGTCATTAAACCGAGAATGGATTCTTTCATGCTGCCTTAACCCTTGAATTGCAAGTTGCAATTCCGCAAACATCCCCATGCTCAATCCCACCCCCATGAGTCAGAGAAGAAAAACAACCTACACTGATTTAACAGTGAAAAAAATAAAAGAAAAGATTGCTATCTTAGAGCTGGACTTTCAGTTGTGCAGTTACATCCAACCGGCTGCCAAATGTCTTTGGACTGTTTAGAAGTTGACAAATATCCAACACACCAGCATTTATCAAGTAAAAATAAAAGTCGTGTGCTGGGGAAACTGAGCATAATGTGATTTCTCAAAACAATCGCATCATCAAACACCAGTGATCAGTGCTTTTGTGTATTGAACAGACCTCTCATCCCCCTGAAATGTGAGCCTCCTTTGGGGTTCTGGGTGCGATCTCACCACTGCCTCTGTCATCACTTGCTGTGACTGCCAAATCTCCGCTCCAGAAATCAGGGCTCACAGACCAGCACTGAAACAAACACAATGGAGAGGGGGCCGTTCTGAGACTTTACACAAGCAGCGATGGCTTCAACACATTTAATCGAACACAAAGTCAGCTATGCCACTCCTGCACAGAGAGCGCAAGAGTCCAACGCATGGTAAGACAACTGTGAGGTGATACTCTGGGCTCGCAACACCACCAGAGTTGGCATCCTCCATTGCCAACGGTGACCAGTGCAAAGACATCTGAATGCGCCTCTCTCCTGAGGCTCTGAGTGACGATGTTGTGCAGGGGGATTTTTTAGTCATATGACCTTCATCTATTTCCCAGCTTTCTGTTTTCTTTTGATTCGGTTAATCCCATTCTAATATCTTTATGTTTTTGTCTCTGTTTGTCCTATATCTTCCCGGCATTGCCACGGTTGAACAAACATTTGTTCAGTATTTGATAAAAATTAATTGGTGGTGGATTGGTGCTCATGTCATTTGTCTACTGCAATTATAATCCAATTACTGTCTGACAAAAAAGTATGTTTGTTTTACAGAACTGACATATTTTAATTTTCATTGTTGTTTAAACATAATATAGGCACTAATTGAATGATATAATTTAACGTCAAAAACCAAACCTGCAAAAATCTGTTCTTTTAATGATGAATTGATTTTATATATATATAGATATATATAGTAGTGGTAAAAGTTGTGGTAAGTGGTAAAAAAGGGCTAAAAAGAAGAGAATGTTTAGTGTGATTTTCTCACATACAGAAATTTAATGTATTAAATTGAAGATTAAAAACGAGCACTGTTGTACATCTTAATATCAGTTTGACAATGACAAAGTGCCCAATGTCAGACCGCTTGTGCTTAAACCAGGTTGCATAGCAAAGTTATTTCAATAACTTCTTTTAGAGCTACCCTTTTTTTAAATTGTGGTTTATTAATGGCATTTTACAGAAACATGGTGCAAGTTATGGATTTATCAAAAGTCATGATCATCAAATATTTCAGAGTTATGAACATGGATATAAACTTATGGCCATTTTTTGTTTCTGATCCAAAACATTTACTTTTAATATGGGGGAACATACCTAACAAAGCAGGTGGTGTCTAAAATAGATGTGCTCTATGCATACAAACAAGCTGTTTGATATTAAGCACATTTACAAAAAACACATTTTGAATAATGCTAACATTGTGTTCATATAAATTATTGAATATAAATTCAAAGATATACTAAGTGATAATAATCCGTTTTAGTGCATACTCCTAATGCACTAAAACAGACTGTTAAATGTCATCCCAGCCTCATCCCATATTCTAATATTTCAGTAAAACTTGTAATGACATTGTCTCCACCTATACGGTGCATTGCATCATAGAGTAACCTCCTATTCCTTTCAGTGCAGTTCAAAACTCCCCAACACTTAACAAGACAATTATCTTGCAAGTGTGAGCCGATAACACAGGCAGAGCTGTCCCTGCATAAGATTATCTAAAAGCTCAGAAAAATCAGGGCGAGAGTGCCAACAACGATACTGCAAGTCAGTTTCTTCCCTTTCCTTCCTACTTGGAAATGACTGAAGTCCCTCAGAGCCGGTGACTTCCCCGTCTCCCCGAACTCTCTGCAACACCGACTGGTGGTGCAGAAGCACTGCTGATTAGCATGCAGTAATGATGGTGAGCTGGGCTCCATTGTTCTAACACCTCCCCTCTCCTCCGCACCAATCTGTCACCATTCAGTGGGCTAGAGCTGCCTCAAATGCTTCCCTCCACAAATGAGATGGATAATTAGTTGCCCCTCACGAATGCTGCACTCTTCTCACCCCTGATTGCTTTCACCTTCTTGCTCCTGGCAATTTTGACACCTTGTAATCAGCCTGCTACTTCTCCATCTCAATCCATACCTTTCTCCTTTTTTTTTTGGCCCCCTTTTTTTTTTCATAGCTCTTAAATATATTTCAAATCTACTAGCCCTCGGGTATATGTCCCTAAGAAAAAAATAAGATTTTTATATTCTCCTTAAAATGAAATCCACAACAATGCTTCAGCACAGGTACAGTTCACATTACTGTATACAGAAGTGAATGAATGTGGTGTAAGAAATTACACACACACACACAGAATATCTAGCTGTCAGTACGAGTTTCCTCTTCCAAATAACAACGAATGACAACATAATTATGAGCAAGCAGCTGTTCATGATCCCAGAGAGAAAAGCATGCAGGCTGCACAATGTTCGACTGTTCACAGATTAAGCAGACAGGATCATTAGGGATCTGTATTTGCCAAAAAAAATGAATAAATTCTCCCCCCAAGTGCTCATGATGTGATGCAAAATGTAGAATTATGTGGTTTATGTCACTCCAAAATAAACATGCATTATGCTTGACACATTACATTACATCAATATGTAGCATTCACCTTTGTATATACACCAAATGGCAAGTATTTTCACTATTCTGTTAAGTGGAGGATGTGTTGTATTTAAATAGTGCTCCTCTATGTTAGTCTAATGACTCATTAGTTGAGAATGGCTGATAGCATTATAACATAACATCTTTACACCTTTGTGGACTATTAATAACACGCAGGGAAAGGCAGTGTCCACATTAATTTTAGGATGTAAAAGATTAAATTATAATCAGTCTATTTGGGGTGTTTGATTATTGGAAGTGAGTCCTAATATTCTGCACTTGTGAAAAGAAGAAAAAAAAAGTTTTTTTTTTTCAAGTCTTCACACCAGATCATCTACCCAGCACAAGTGTTACCAGCCCAAAGCTGAAGGTCTGCAAAGGCCTCGGAGCACAACAGTGTTCCAACACAAAGCGTCCCCATTTCCTCAAACATCATCACACGGAGTGGTGAGAATCACTGCAATCTTTGTGAAAGTGTGAATAAATGATGCCAAAGACAGAAGTTGGTGCTCTCTTATAAACAAGTGAAAAAAAATAAGCTTAGTAAATTGACAGCTACGCAAGACTGTTAAATCTGTATGTAAATATGTTTCACTTAGTGAACAGGCATTTAACATATTACCACTGACACTGTTTCAATATGTCATCTCTTCCAGATCAAGTAGAAATTTGATTTTTTTTTTCCAATAAATTTTAGACAGCCATTTCAAAGCCGACACACCTTCAAAACAGGCCGCTGGAGTCAAATCCTGCTATAAGGTTCAGAACACCATTCATGTGATTAAACCTTCATAGACGCAGTTAAATCATGTTTAAAAAATTAAAATACTTAACTTTATAAACAAAAAGGCAATCTTTGTCTATTGATGGATGTGGATGTAGATAAGCCCTGATCATTGTGTGGGAATTCTTAAAACTGATTTCATGATTGAAAATCTCTCTGTTCTCTGAATGAGGACTGGTGTGCAGCGGCTGAAAATCGCTGCGGTGGAACTATTCACTGTGGAGGCAGAGTAAGGAATTCACCTGAGAGATTTGGTGCATAACGACGACATTTCTAACACATGACATGCCGTTGCTCCTGGAGGTAACATAGCAGGGGAAGTCTCTTTGTATGGGAGTTAAGTTATGCCTAAATTGAGGAGCACACTAGCCTGTCTAACTTATAAGGGATTCTTACATCATGTCTGAATGTTAAAAACAATTCAAAGGATAAAATGTATTGCAAGAGTAAATATTGGTTTATTTGTTCAAATATATCATATGCATCACTGTAAAATCTTTGTGATTTTTTTTCAAAATCATCATGGTCAACAAAGTGTACCATTTAATTCAATATTAAATAAATGGATTCAAGTCTTATGGCAGTGTCATTTAAATCCTGTACAGCGCTTGTACTTCATGGCAGACCGGACTGGACCATGAAGGCCGAAGAAGTCGGGACCTTTGTCCGTCAGTCTCTGCTTCCAATGTCACTTTTCGTCTTCATTCTTAGGAGAGAAATGCGAATAGAGGTGACTGTTCATTCTGTCCTGAGGAACCACAGCATGGCAGAAAGCGCATTTATCAGGGCTGCTGCTCGGAGGCGTCTCCAGCTCTGTTCCCACATCAGCTGCATCACGCAGCCCAGGGCTCCAGATAGACTGCAGAGCAAGATGAATCAAAGAAAGCAATGTATTATTCATGCTTTGAACAACCTTTACACACACCCTGTTAAAGCGCTCCACCACTAGACCCGTAAATTGTAGTATCTGTCACTTCAAACATGTCTACATTTCCCTTGTCGGCTCCACAGTGTTAACCAACAGGAATAGACCATACGTATCTTACTATCCATCTAAAATAACAAAGCAACAATTTATATGATAGCTGCACATGTGGTTTAATTTATTTATTTCTATCATTTAATTATTTAAAAAAAACTGGGCCCCATCTTAATCTTACTGGTTATCATTTCAAAATTGATATAATGGGCTTTCATGCACATCAGTAATAAAATCCCAGAAAAACCATCAAACTTGTTCGGATCAGATTCAGACATGCTCTTCCATCTGGCTCACACTTTCAAGTAAAGATGCCAAATATAACCAGAGCATCCATGCTCAAGTAGAAGAGGGAAAAAAAGAGGAAATCAGCACACATTACACATTAAAATGGTTCAAGTTTAGCCAAGGGGATATTTTTGGACTTCACACTGTTTTATCCCTCCATTAGTAAAGACCAATCAGAAACTGATAATTTGCTACTACTTTTGTCAGACCTTCTCCTGTATTTCTCACCTGCTGGGGTCCTCGCACGCTCTCCCGGGAGGGTGAAGATGATGTTGAGTGGGAGGGGGACGTGGGGTAGACAAAAGGCATGGGCTGTTCGACGGGCTCCTCCTCTGTCAGTGTGGAGGAGACGCTACTTAGAGGCCGTTTCGTAGGCATGGCCAGAACAACGTTTCTCTCTGGAGCACTGTTCAGGAAGTCGTATTCACTGTCCGCAGGGGGTGGGAATTTGACACTGAGTTTAGTGAGAGAGTCTACCAAGTCCCTGTCCACCTGGCTGGCGCCACGGGACGCAAGAGATGCAGGCAGGTGAGAGATGTCCACGGGCGACCTTAAAGCTGAAGAGAAGGCTGCTTCTGCCTCCGCAGTCCGGTCTGTGCACTGGATGGGCATGGAGAAATGCTGATCTGGGAGATGACAGAGAGATGTGAGAGTTTCCACAGCTCTTTTCTTTCGTACTCAGTTGTGAATGTATTCAAAGTGTGTGAAAAGAATAAGGAGAGGAGCATTTACATACTGGCCCCTGGTATGCAGAGACATAATTGCATTTCTATCAAGACACAAAAAAAGAGTGGAAGTGAAATAAGGAGTCAGTCTATGGTTCAGGATTTCTGCCTCTCTGAACTGAGGTTAGCACAATCATGCTGTTCTGTCTGATGGTAGATTAACTGACAAATATCTGCAATTAACCTTTTAATTAGCTGTGTTCTAAGTGTTGGGCACCTTGATATCGATGAAGGGTAAGTCAACCATAGCAGAAAAAGGGGACCGAAGCAGTAAAATATTCCGCTGAATATGTGGCAGTAGGAGTAGTGCACACGGAGAGAGACTTCACAACTTTCCTTGAAATAAATAATCAGACTTTGTGTAACCTGGTCCATACAGAAGGCCTGCTGATTTATTTAATTTACAGCAACCTACACATTTAGCACAATTTAAAAAAAAAATCACAATTAAAAGCAGGCCTAGCTGTAACCAATTAAAAGAAAAGAAAACACAATATCGTCCTTGTTCAAAGTCGCTTAAAAACTTGAAACTGACGTTGTTTTGATCACAAAATGTTTGCTCGAGTGTACATAGATAGACACCTACCCCCCCTCTAAACATAACAGACCAGCCTCTCTCCCTTTGTTCAGGACTATTCTGTTAAATCAACATTGAACATTTCTTTTAAACATGACAAAGTTTTTTTGCATTAGCCAACTGTTTTCACTATCAATTCGTTCAGTAGATTATTCATTCAACTGACTTCTGTCCAGCAATGCAATTAACAAGACATTATATAAAGTATACTAAATACTGTTTAAAAAACAATAGAATATGAGACAAAATTTTATTTGGCCTCACCATGATGATAAAATGAAGCATGTACAACCTCACAAGCACAACAATACATGACTTACTAATTTGTGTCATTGTGAAATGAAGCCAAACTGCAGAAGCAATGTGTGAAAAACTGTGTAACGACCATCATCACTGTGACTGATCGTCATCACGGTGGGTATATAAACACAGGTTTTGTCAGTTTGTTGATCTGGTCATTCAGGTGTGGGTTGACGTAGGGACAACTATGACTTCAGCAATTACCCCAAAAAACAATCTAGGCAGAATTAAAAGAATTTCTCTAAACTATTTGAAGCCCGTCGTTCTGCAGTCAGAGAGATATTTCCAAGTGGAAAACAGTCAAGACAGGAGTGGATGTATGTTCACAACTTCCTTTGAAAGGGCATGGCTGTTTGATCATAATATCCAACATGCTTGGAATCTAAATAATACGGCACATTAGCACAAACACAGCATAGTGGATACGCAACCTTCTAAATGACCAATAAGTCGGTGGAATTTGGTACCTCAGGACATGAACACTAAATCCTTGCATTCAAAGCCTCCTTATGATTCAAATGATTGTGAGGAAAAAGATGAAGGAAGACGCAGGCAGAATAACAGCAACAGGCATTCTGTGGTACTGTTTTGGGTTTATAGATTGTAATATTTTAAGTAGCATTAATGTGAGAGATAAATTATACATATTCCCAAAAGTGTGCAACTACTTCTATTAACAGAAGAACAATGTTCTGATAGGCAATTCCAGGAAGCGCTTTTTCAACCTGCACATTAAGGTCTGGACACCACAACGCATGTAAATGAGCTAGTCAAAGTCAGGATTAATCTGGTACCATGCAAAAGACCATGTGACCATACTGCAAGCAGGCCAACTGTAAAAGAGACGTAAAAACAAATGCAGCTTCTGGGCTGAAAAGCAGCTCTATGAATGTCTGGGTGAATATTCACCATGTGAAGATCAAAAACACATGGAACAACTACTGTTTTTTTCTTCTTTTTTTGTCACTCTTCCCAATTTTCATGCCTGTAACACACTCTGACTTTACAGATCATTCCATACCTAAGCCCATCTGTCCAATGAGTCCACCTCAGCTGACATAGAAGCCAACCATGAGTCGGCTTTAACACAAGGCAAGAAGACAACAAGTTGAGTGGACAGTGAGCACCAGCAGCCAGGCAAGTGGTGCAGCTAGAGGAAGGGCTAATTTGCATATTCACCAGTCTGTGCACATCAACTGATGGAAAAGAGTTTATGTTAAACCCAATCCATTTTAGGGCATGGACAGATGATCTACTGCACTTAATGAAAATGGATAAAACTGTTGTTAAATACAATCAATTCTTATGTTCTCCATTTCATAGACCAGATATATTTTAATATCATCTTCTTTTAAAACATGAAAGTCGGTGCCATTATTATAATCACACAACCACTATGCAGAGCAAACATGAGGCTTTCATCAGTGGGATTATTTAATGCATCATTATATTCAGAGGTCAGCTATGGCTCAAAGGCCCAAAATATATCCGGTCCAGGTTAAGGAGTCACTATCATAAAAAATAAACCTTAAAAGTTGCAATTAGCCGTTACAAAACACAAAAATGATTTAACTCACCCCACTCTCATCAGAAAGTATCATTAAAAGTAGAGAAAAGAAAGATAAAGATTCAGATTGTACAAAACAAAGATATATATTACCGTTTGGTGCATCATTTCCTCCATGGTATCTTTTCAAGTGATCTTTTTGTCTTCTGGTTAGAGAGCGGATCTGTTTGAATTTGCCTTGAATGGCTTCAAATGCCTCGAACATGTCCTGACTAACAAATAAATAAATGAATGGATAAATAAGTTAGAGGGGTAATTACAATAAATTCTTTAACTGTAGTGTCCACGATAGCAAAAACAGAGAGAAGGCTTGAAAGGAAAGACACATACTAGTCAATGCTGATGTTGACGGGCAAATTAGGAGCAACAGCAACAGTGGCCATACTCTCCTGGAAAGAAGACACAATGAAGTTGTGGCGATCATTAACAACAATTATCCACGTCCATGATGCTGACATGAGTGCACTTTGATCTATACATCACAAGTGAAAATAGTTTCTTGTTTGGCTGTACAGCAGCAGCAAAGCTCAAGCTGCTGAAGCACCCGGCCATATTATCCTCTAGCACCATCTGGTGAAGTTAAAGCAGACACCACATGTGTAATGCGTTCATAGAAGCTCTGCAGGCCACATCCAAATCCACCAATAACGTTCACTTTGGATAAGAATGATAGATTTCCCATTATCATTAATCAGTGTGTTTCCTGAGGTGAGCAAAAGATGAGTGTCCTACAACTATCCTGAAAGCAGCTTCAGGCAAAGGATCAAAACTGACAAATACTAAACAGCAAATTCCCGGAGGAATAAAAGTTTAACTAAAAGTTAAGAAAAAAAAACTTGTACCCACAAAGGCAATGCTTTGAAGATAGCAGTATGGATCTCTTATGGGCTGCACGACTTTCTGAACTTCACAGTTCTACTGAAATTGGGCAAAAGCATGACATGTTCCCGTAACACCATTTCACACAGAAGCAGGAAATTTAAGCAGAAGTGCCATCAACTTCTATGTATGTGAGAGGAAGCTGTCATTTACTGGATCCACATCCCTAATTTCATGAGGACAAAGATCTCTGAGGGCTTGTATGAGCGTGGACGTACCGGGCACTGGGTTTTCCTGTAAGGGCTGGCTCCCTCCAGGACATGGTTGCAGGGATCACATTTCATCTCCTCTAAAAAAAAATCAAATATATAAAAATATATATATAAAAAACACTAACAATGCAACTTAATGCAATCCAAATCTGTTTCACAATAAACTCGGTAAAGTTAGAGGTAATAACCTCTTAAAGATATCATGGTGTAGAGAGGCCGTGCAGCCCATCTCACTCACCTGATTGTTGCCTCGTTGCTGACAGCTTAGCTTCAAGTTCAGAAATCAACTGCTGCTGGTCTTCTATCTGCTTTTGAAGTTCCTGAGTGTATTGTTCATAATATTCTGTCTGTTACCAAATGAGATGAAGGAATTAGCCCGTTTTCAGAGACCTAAAATTGGAAAGCTTTGCATGGTTCGGCTGTATTGGCAGCGACTGGCTTGTTTCACAGAAAGTCCTGCTGCTAGTGTCCTTACCATTTTCTGCAGCTCCTTCTTAGCATTGTCCTTTTCGATGGAGACCTGGCGATAAGCTTCAAAAGCTTTGTTGAGCTTGTCTCCAATGTTCTTTTCCATGCCTTGTGCTCCACGATCATCACTGACACGGCAGACATGAGCCCTTTGAGAGGGAGACTTTTAAGATGATTCGCAAACCACAACTGCTTCCAAATCCCAAATGAACCCTTAACTTTGAAACACATTTTTTAACTTTTTTTTTTTAATCATAAACATGATGCCATTTTTGCAAGTTTTCTAACGTTTGTAGTAATAACATGAGAGGTCATGAAAATCTAAATTGTTGCCAAATTGTGGGCCTTGTTGACACAAGAAAGGAATAATGCAATGGGAAAAATCGTGTTCAGTCCGGTTATGCCATAATGTCTACCAGTTACCATTTATGTCGACACAAAATTCTGCTCACAATGAAAAGTCAGTGAGAGTTGTTGGATGTGCAGGAAATAAATGACAAATGATTTGTCTCTAGTAACATATGTACGCACTGTAGAATATAATGCAAAGAAAATACACTAATATACGCCTGAAAATGCTATTGTTTCCTGTCTGATTCTGGTCATCAAACAACACTGGGCATTTAGAGACATGTACAGCTTTGTAATAGACTGCTGTAGCCAATAACACAAATGTTTTGAGAGGATTAAATGCCAGAAAGAGGCTGCAACAGTCTCCCCAAGAGCTCTTCATCCATTATTGAATGATCTCCAAGGAAAAAGACACAGTATCAGCTAGTATCTGTCAGGGGCTCTGCTCACCAGCAGCGTCTACATGAGTACTACAGTACAGCCCATGGGCTGAGGCAGAAAGTAAGAGAAACATGAACTCTCAGCCCTACCGGGACGCAGAAGTATTAAAAATTGTCATTTAAAAAGCAGTTCACACAGACCCGTATTCTGTTCACTGTTCTTGCTTCTTGCCTTCAGCTCATTCAGCCGGCGTTGAGTAAAGCGAGCGAGCAAGATCTCCTTAGATCCGAATACCGTACTTACTTCTCGGCCAGTGTGAGCGTCCTCTTACCTTCATTCGAGTCCCTGTTTAAATTCGAATCAGTTGTTTTGACACCACCTCAGCGCCGTCGCCTGCTCCTCAGATGCAAAGTTACGAAGCGCCAGAGAGGATATGGCAGTGTATTTTTTCTCTTTTTTTTCAGTTTTTTTCTTTTTTAACATAGTCTAGTTGAGTTGGGAACTTCCCTCGGGGAATCCCCCCGCTCTGTAGACTTCCGCCTTTGCTCTATCCGGGCCAATCAGCGCGAAGCTGAGAGGATAGCAGGGTGGTTAGCTGGCTGAGGGTTCTTCCAGCCACCGCGTCTGCAAACCCACTGCCGTGCTGTGAAATGTGTCCCCAAACCTGACTTCAAGTGTGCTCATTTTATATTGCAAAGCTCTCTCACAAACCTTTATGTCATGTATTAAATTCTGCCGTAGGGACGCATACCTCCATATAAGCGTTGTGCTCACAAAACCGCCCACATCAACTACTTTTAATAGCCAGCACAATACAGGTCCAAAGGCAAATTATTTGCCGTTTTAAATCGGTCATGCTTGATAATGCTTTTTCCCTCTTTAAAACAACTAGATAGTACTTTATCTAAGTCTTTAGGGCCTGATTGAGTTGGCATTGCTCCGTAATAATCGAGTGTGATATTAATTAAGCAGTTAATATGCAGCACATTTGCAATTTCTGGAGGTGTGGGCACAGTATTAGAAATACATCATGGACTTTCAGTTCTCAACCCAGGGTGTACTGAATAAAGTCTAACAATATCACATACCATAATAATAACAAATTTACAGAAGTATAAATGTATGGGTGAACATTCGACTGTGTGAGTGTATGCATGCGTGTACATAATGATTAAACATTTATATACATTCACAACTAAACTCAGCAATTTTCCAATGCAATTCTGTCATTTAGATTTTTTTTTAGGTGTCTTCCCAAAGACAAAGTCAATCGAAAAGGTATTTAAAAAATCTAAATTTGTCCTGGCTGTGAATACCTATGAGCCCATAAATGTGAACAGTTACTTATGATGGAAATGTGACAGTGGGTGCAATTGACATTATGATTAGTGTCCATAATCTCTTAACACAACAAATGTCTTTTAACTAATGGAAATCCACAGTATTACATGCAACGGTGAGACTGCACATGTTTTATGGGTAACATGTCTTTTATGCATCACTTCTGACCTTGTCCAAATTCACCCAGTCAAACAAATGTCAGTACTAATAGAACATCCAGTAGATGGCAGCTAAGAGGGACCTCTCAAGCTGAAGCCTTTTTACTGGCAGAGTTACTGTGTTCTCACAGCATAGAGGTCATGCTCCACCCATTTTAGCTCTAATTTCTTAATGACACTTTTCTGAACCATTCTATTTGAAAATGTGATTCTATAACTTTCTAACACAACAGTATATCAGATCAACATGGTATTTGTTTCTGGAACTAGCACACTTCCTTTTTGTGAACAAAGACATTGAGGTATTTATAATCTTCAGTCAATCAACACCTATTTCTCTTTTGTTTTTTTGTTTTTTTCCACTGGGATGATGTGCATGTTGGACGATTCCTATGGAAGTTATCAAATTTACTCCAGATCAGACAAATGACAAAGCAGGATGTCTGAATTAGCATCCCCCGCCCCTGTCATGGGTCTGAATTAGTGCAGACCCTCATGTGACCCATTCACAGGAATGGGACTCCAGCGAATGTGCTCCTCCAGGGGTCATTTCCCCGAGTTCTTTTACTGAGGTTGTCATCTCTGACCCCGGATGACATTCCAACCTCAACCTCTGCTCCTGCTGAGAATGACTTACAGATCCAGACCGCCAGAGTCAATTCTAATTCATGACTTTGGCTTCCTCAAAGAACGCAACAAGCCATCTTCAGGGTTTCACATACTTTTTCTTGGTTGCTTTGAACTCTTGTCAATCTTACATAACCCTTGTGCTGTGGTATTGGTAAAGAAAAATGTCATTCCGACTGTGGTGTACTGATAAGCAATGATGCTACAAATGAACAGCTAGTTAAGCGTATGAGTCATTTCAATGACCACATAATCATTCACCTCAATTACCATTTTTCTCTCTGTTCAGCTCACAATTCTCCCTTTGTTCTTATTTCCTGTCTGAGAAGGAAATTCTATTACTCAGCTGGCTGCACAGTGTGTCTTAAAAAAACATCAGGAAACGGGGAAAAACAATTGATCAGCACTGTGCAGAAATGATGAAACAGGCACTGTTCAGTTTTACATGTAGCTCATATTTCTTTCTCCACGCCCCCCCCCCCCCCCCCCCCCCCACCCCCCAGAAGATATCCCTGAATGTTCATTTTTCAATCATACTTGCTAGACTTATATTTATAAACTCTCAAATTAGTCCAGCCTTCACGAAGATAGGCCATGCATTGCTGTCAGCTGGGAACACATGCTGAAGGATGTGTGTGATCAATTATCTTACATTTCCATCAACATTATACATTTCCTTTGTTGTCAGACCATTTTCTAATTTTACTTTATTAGGTCATTCATTCTGAAGAAGGATGGTTACCATTATGTCTTGTGCTGGTAATCTTATTATATTTTAAACATTTAGTCAAACATGTAGCCCATTAAGACAGACAAATGTCATCTGCGATTCCTTCCTGATGAGAAATGAGGCTCCCAAAGATGTTTAAGTAAGATGTTTATGTCTGATACCCTGACCTCGCCACTAACAAAGGGGTTACTTGTCCTTCTGAGAACCCTCAAATATTTATGTAAAGAAGATCTCTGGCATACATGTATGGCTCTTCCAATGTTAGATTACTGATTTAATAAAAATCCCAAATCCATCAAAAACAAGGATGGGACACAGTAAAGCACCCAATCAAAAATAGAATAAAAATCAGTTCTACTCAGATTTTAAATACCCTAATGTGATTTTAGTGCAAGAAGCAAGAAGATTTTTTTTCCATGGCCACAATCTTTTCTGGAAATGTGCATTGATTTTTAAAAAATTACAATAGGTTTGGACAGAATATTTTTTGAGTGGAAGTTAGGTTTGAAAAGAATTTTTTTTTAACAAATTGGTGGTATAATAACATAATTTTACACATGAGTGGGAGTAAGATACAAAAGCCATTTGACTATGTTAATGAAGAGTAAAGATGGATTTCTTTATCTTAGGTTAGGGTTAGAAACTATGTTGTCCCAAGAAAAAAAGTAGGGCAATGTCTTTAAATAACTCAAGGTAACTGTTTGCTTAAAGAGCACAACAGCAAACCTAAGATGAAGACCAGTGAGCTATGATTTTCGGATCAAGAAAGTTTATGTATTAACAGTTAATAAAACATATGGGCAAGATGCCACCCTTTTCTAAGCACTACTATAGCGAGTTGTGCCTCTGGTGTGTCAGGCATCCTATGGACTAACACACCATGGAAACATGTCATTATTGTAAGATCTAACATTTTTTCTTTGTTCTAAATAGAGGTTGCTGACCATGAAAATGTTATCAGCTATTCGCCAAAACTCCAGGTTGTGTGACTGTAGGGGGTTATACTGGTTCTCTTCTTAAAGCTCATTAAACTTCCAATAATTGTAAAATTAATGCAGAAATGCTGCCAATCAGATTGACTCTTCTCCAGGAACCTTCCTTCATTTTTTCTAAAACTACAAAATCTAATTCTGCACGTTACCAGGGAGGGAATACTGGCTTGGTATGCCGGCAGTCCTGACCAAGCAGCATAGAGATACACGCTGAAATGACAAAATTACCAAGTATTACAACCCTAACTTGCTTAATTTTTGTGAATAAATTAATTCAACAATCAAATCGTTCACTATGTATGGAAACAATGTAAAGACTATTGTCTTTTTTTCATTTTTCATATCATTAAAGCTTTTACTTGCCATAAATATAAGAATGATTACAGCAGATTATTTGTAACTACAGTTCCATCAGGTTTCAGATGATGTGATCCTGTCAAACCTAATACTCCCCAAGTAGACTATCTCATTGTCTTTTGGTAAGTCTTGGGAGTTAGAAAAAGATACTATGCTTGCTGTTATAAGGAGTCCTGTTCTAAATAAACAATCACTGTGTCCTGGCTCAGCAGTAAATTCTAAGCCAAGGAAAGGGTCCATCCATGTTTCCTCCATGTCTATAAAAATAAACATTCTGCTGTAGGTCTGCAGAAACCTGATATCTGACAGAGGGCTGAGCGGAGGACTTTGGCATGCACGGGGGAGGAGGGGAGAGAAAAAATGTTAGGAGAAACACACAGATCAGATTTCAGGAGCCCAGAGGGAGGTGAGGAAGAATGAAAAAAGCGGACTTGCAAGAGACACACAAACTGAAAAACAAAACAATAAAAACAAAAATAAATAAGCGAGGGCCAGAGAAATTTACAGTTCTACTTTCTTTACAGGTTTTTTTATGATCAGCACCTGCACAAACATTTCAGGACATGCTTTGTATTGTAGTTTTATTTTTAATAACTAAACCCTGGGAGAAACAAAGACAGGAGGCTGATATGTCACGTTCAGCTTGGGTCGAACCACATTTGTGTTTGTACATAGTGTCACCAATCTCATGTTTCTGTTAACAGTTTTCAACTAAGCAGAAATACTGCGAGGAGGCTTTCCTGCTTGCTCATAGTATTTCCTGATTGATAGGGAGAGGAAGTTCTCTCCCTGTTCCTGTTAACATAAGAGCTTAGCCACAGTGTAAGAACCACACTCTTACTGAAAAAGAGTAGTTTGCATAATGGACTAAATCAGTATGAAAGGAACAGACTCTCCATTCCCTTATTATCCCTACATATTGATAAAGCATGGGTCCATTTTCCAGTAGTAGTCAGTTACATCCTTTTGATGTCAGTTGTTGTATTTTTCTACCATTACTGATGAGAAACTGTTGAAGTTGAGGTATATTTTCAACTTCGTGGACTTCTTGCCAGCATAATCATATCAAATTATGTTGATGGTCACGTGAGCCAACAGTTTATGTTTAGGCTCAAACCTTGCAATGCTTTCTAATGTATCAGTGGCATTAGTCATAAAGTATGAGTTTCCTACAGAGAGAAGTCTTTGTGGGAATAGTTGGAGAAGTGAACTGTCTGAGAGAGGATCCAAAGCTCGTCTTCTCTAAATTGCTCTTTTAGTTCCAATTCATGCAACCGACCTGTTGCTACAGACTATGTGGCTGACAGATAGTTAACAAGGAATTACAAAACTTTCCCTATCTTTTTTTAACCCATGGACCATTTTAATACATCCATTCAGTTTGAATGGAGCAGTACCATAATAAAGGGTTATATAAGCTCAAGATGGTTTGGAAAGTCCCTTTGGCCATGGGGACATCTCCTACAATCACGAGAATAGAAATCTCGCCTTTTGGGTGCATTTTTTTGAAGGGATGAGTCTGGTGTAATATTTTTATCTTTTATATCAAAATGTTTTTGGTTTGGAGGAGATGCTAAATGCTTAAAACAAAGGGATCTGACTTTGCAATCCGGCTTAAATTTTCAATCAACATGATCAAAATAACACTTTGGAATGCCTTGGTAGTAAAACATTTTATAATGTTAATGAGCATTCTCACTTATTTCTCTTTTGGCACACATGTAAAAAATCCCATCAGAATGGACTGTGTAAGCTCTTGTGTAAGCACTTGTTACCTTTCAAGACTGTTTGGAAATCAGTGACATAGGTTACCTCTACCTAAATAAACCTAAAATATCAAACTTCTCTGTCAGGAGAATGTTTTTCCTGCTGTGGTAACAGTGCAGACAATGACATTATGCTGAGGCTGAATAGCACCATACAATGTTTACAATAAAGTTTGGAGAGCTGCCCGGCAGCAAAATGAACACAATGAAATGGCCCAGCGGTGCTGCTCTTTATGTCAGCATCAAGCCTGAAAGAACTGCTTTTGCACTCAGTGTTACTCTTTTGGGACATTTGACATTTACAAAATGAAGGCAAAGCTCCATCCTGCTGCCCATTTCTCTAATACATTCATACGTTTTCAGATCCTGTCAAAATAATAAGAAAAAAACAAAAGCAAGTGTAGAACGTTTTTAAAACAAATCATTGAAAGATATTATGTCACTCTATGTTAAACACCTGTAGTTCGTCAACAAAGTTACCAAGCCTGTGCTTAATGGTAGGTTATCAATTATGGTGGAAAGGTTTTCTTACCACTAAGTTATTCATTGGATATATATTTCATTTAGTGAATCGCACCTTAATGTGAGTCAGAAATTAACAAGCATGTACAAGAATATGGTACAGCTTTAATTACAGGACCATTAGTATGAGCTTTGGATAAATCTTGCAGATCAATAAATACAGTTTATTTAGCAGTTTGTGATGTTTTATGACTCAAATAATTGAATGGATTGGTTCAAACTTAGCAACTGCTCTAAATCAAGCCCAGGTTTGGCATTACAAAGAATGCTGTAATAAGGAATATTAAAGACCATTCAGTCACTTAAGCATCTATGTAATCTGTTTCAGACACCACAAAATATTAGTATGCAATTCTCGTCACAGAACTGCCTATTGACTCATTTTTGCATAACTTAGAGGAATCATGAACCGACCCCTATCCCAGCGCCTCAATTAAAGACTGCAGAGTTCATCAATCAAAGACCGCCAGCATTTCTTTCACATTCTGTCATCAGTGGTTGGGTGCAGCTAATTAACAGAGCAACTCTTGGACAGGAAAAGATGGGAAATGCATAATTGCTCTACAGTCTCACATCAGAGTATAAAATATTTTTGGGGGAAAATGAAGGTTGAAAACACTTTCTAGTCTGCAAATTTGTTTTGTTCCAACATTTTTTTACTCCAATTAGGTATAGGCTAATAATTAGTATTTGACGAAACTGTCACACGTTAAAAAGAGGTAGATGTTCTGTATTTCAAAGGTTCGAAAAATATACTCACAAATTTCACATTGTTGTTTGCAATATTCACACTTTTGACCTGAAACTGTCACAAATGAGAAATTGTATGGCTTTTATCATACTGTGTTAAAAAATGCTTCCATCCAAATAGGAGGACATTAATGGTAGTCACAACACAGACTGCCACGCAACACAACCATATTTTAATGCCTTTCTCTCTCAGTAATGAGGACAACTTTTCCCTGTGATATACCAAAGTGAAACACTGGAGTATAGTGTCATGTTGTACATGTAAAGTGTACTGGACCTGCCTGTGAAGCACTGAAGATGATACAATATCTTGTGTCCTGGAGCTGCTAAAAGTTTGTGGAAGGCTGTAATGTTTTTATGACTTCTGGGAGATGACAACAAGGGGAGGGCTTGCTCACTGTCCTAAAATAACTAACCATACTTGATTCCTTCTCCTGGAAATACCCAGTGCGCGCACGTGAGTGGAGGTCTCTGGATCTGTTTGAGTTGCTGTATTATTTGTGTTTTGGCACCTGAACACGTTTGTGCCTGTTTAAGTTTGAAGAGTTCATTCCGAAAAAGTACCACAATGATCATCCCAAAGGGTTCATCTTATATTGTCAACACATATCAAATTAGCCTTCTTATTCTCATTTGATTGTATGTCTTTAAGTTAAATAGTTACCTACTCACATGTTTGTTTTGGTTTTGGAGCTACAAAACACAGGTATCAGAGATGTCCTTTTCATTCAGAGGTTCATAAAAGGTGGTCCTTACCCACCCCCCAGCATCCTTAGTAGAGTGCTGAATCAGACTGCCCTCCCTTTCT
This sequence comes from Menidia beryllina, assembly GCA_013363375.1. Taxonomy (NCBI): domain Eukaryota; kingdom Metazoa; phylum Chordata; class Actinopteri; order Atheriniformes; family Atherinopsidae; genus Menidia; species Menidia beryllina. Next base: position 6,362,425 of record JABUIW010000214.1, read on the forward strand.
TCTAATACCTGACCTATTTGACTCCCGTTAGCCTTCTGAACTTCTCTACACAACTGCTGACCTTTGGTTTCATTTAAGTTGACTTACCACATATCATATTGAGTCAAACCTTCCATACTTGAAACTGATGTCATAGATGCTTTCAATAATTCTAAAGTTGCACATGTATATGTTACAACCAAAGCAATACAGACGTCAGTTTATGCTGTTGTTTAAAAAGGAATGAGTTATTGAATGTCTAAGATTAGTATAAAGTCATAACAAGGCTGGTTTGGTTTCCTAATCAGAAGATTACAGACTTGTTCTATAACCCATCTTGCGAACTTCAATAAAGACACTGTCATTCATGATACTTCCACAACCATGCATCTCTCACATTTCTACGGTCACACTGAACTAAATCCATAATAGAAACCACATCTCCCTGATCATATTTTGCTCCGTTGCAAAACCAACTCATAAAGGATCTGTTCATAAGAAAGCAGGACAGCATATTTTCTCAATTTTCTCTGGTGGTTTCAAACCAGACAAGTTATATTTCACAATATCTCATTCCTCTGTCCTCACTCAACATTGAAGAGGTTGATTTTTGATAGGGACACTAGAGTTGACTATTTTAGAAAGTTATGTTTTTACAACAGGCATTGTCCATGGCGGTCCAGATTATATTGTTGAACTATTTATATGTGCTTTTATTGTAATTGTGTTCAACTTGATGGATGGATGGATGGATGGATGGATGGATGGATGGATGGATGGATAGATAGATAGATAGATAGATAGATAGATAGATAGATAGATAGATGCCAGCCTAAAAGTCATGGAATACAATTATAGTTTAAAATAATTACAATAAAAATAATTACAATCAGTTTAACGATCTGTCTGCTTATGTTTTTTTATATTATTTTTCAGCAAATACAAATCTTAAACACATAACTTCATTTTACTTGCATCTCGTAACACTGAAGTACACAAACTATCACATCCAGGACCACCTTTGGCACCGTGGAACGCTTGGTATGCACCCTACAATAAACAAACAGTATAAGAGGTAGAGACCGCGTTTTGGTTTCAAGTGTTTAATGTATTGACTGCTGGATTAATCTCAATTTTGAGAAATCTATTATATCTCGAAGCTAAAAATCTGACTTTGCATATGTTTTACAAGAAAGGCGTGGACGCTGTTGTGCCTTTGAGCAACCGTGGTGACACCTCTCCCCCCTCAGAGAGGAGCAAATGGTTTGTCCCGTGGCCTCTCCGTCAGACCTGCGCAGCGGTGACTGCAAATCAATGAAGCCGCCAGTCAAAGGAACAGGGCTGGGCGACCGAAGTTGGGGCGATTCACGGAGGCTTTCAGAAACTGAATAGACAATAACAGGGACATGTACACAGCAAGTATGCACAGCAACTTTTGTTTCTCGCCCTTTAGCGTTTTAAGGAGGATATCATTGACGACCAGTTTTTAACTAATACGCACAGTTTGATGAATTGCGTGTTGTTGTTTTTTTAACGTCACCTAAAACTTCCTTCTGAGGATGATTTTTGCTAATACTGGGAACCCTCTAAGGACTCCGTATCGCAAACAGGTAAATACACTAATATTTACTAGATACTAAACTAAGACTTTCACTAAGCTGACTCAGTGGAGGTCGAATCTGTTTGCTTGAAAGTAGGGTGTTAGTTCTAAGTTATAACGTTAGCTTAGAATATGTATGTATATGTGTATATATATATATAGTGGAGTATATTCATTATTTGAAACAGCAACGAATAAAAGCTCTCGTTTATAATGTAATATCGACTCTTACACCTGTGCTGTGGTCCGGCACAAGCAGACTGATGACATGGTAATGTGGCTTAAAGTAAATTATTACAGCATCCCATCACCTTTCAATGCTAAAGAACTTCCTAAATTCCCCAAACTCTGACCAAACAAAGCCATTTGTAATAGTTTGTTGATTTGGAGCGGTGACCAGAATAGGTCATTTCTGTCTTAGTGCAATATGCCATTGATTACTGTGGATGTTTGGTGTTACGTCTAACATTTACATTACTTTTAACCCTCTGCTTTCTTGTTATGTTATGATTCTCCCTGTTGTGCATTGTTTTGCAGTATAGACAACTAGCTGTTACCTCATGGATTCACTTTGTCACAATTACAGGGAAGCTCTTGAAAATTCTCAAAGCCCAAAAATATTGTTGTAGCCGATTTAGTCCACACTGCTCATGGTGCTGTCCTGTGACTAGAGCTTCATGGGCGAGGCCTGTTACTGGAAACCCTGTATATTTCCGGCGAGGGTATGACAGGCTCTGCTGGTCTGGAGCTGGCTGATAAGATGCCATCCTCTCCCTGTCGCAGTTCTTTACAGTACTGCATCTGGCCAGTTGGGCACTAGTATGAAAAAGTGTTTCAGAGGCTTTCAGAAAAAAGGTGGATGTCAGTACTAAATCTCGTACTCTGAGAAATGATATCCATGTTGCTGTTGCTCCCTTCCATGGAGAAGTTACTCCCACTAATTCAAACTTGAAACCTCGACTCAGGAGACCGCCGAAGCTTGTTTGCAACTGATCTGATTCCATAGCCTCTGAAATAAAGGAATTCAGACATTTTGAAGGTCAGAAATTAAACTGTCATTTCTATCTTTAAATTGATTTCTGAAATGTCTGTCCTGTTGGATTTCTTTGATGAAAGCATTTTTGGACATTAAAAAATTCAGATTTGCAACATTTCCTCTTGCAGCCTGTAAAGAGGGAAAAAGGCTAAAGTTAAACGAAACTCTCATGTTAGTTGAGGCGCCGGACCAGTTGGTCATAAGAGAGGATAACCTGAACTAAAGGCCCAGCTAGAGTTGCTTAGTCCTGTCACCACTTCAGTCTTGGTATTCCATCAACTTCCTCTCTGCTTGGGATCCCTCAGCAAAGGGGGTTGGGGGATAATCAGTGTCAGATAGTGAGGAGGAGGACACATCCCTGAAGGGAGAAGTGCTCTTGGACCAAGATGTTTGGATTTTGTAAGCAGAAATCACTAAGTTGGTCAATCACTGTCTCCTTGCTCCCAAATGGAGCAGCTTTATAACATGCAGGGGCCACAACCCATGACTGTCTTTATTTCAAATAAATGTTTAAACACATCCAAACCATTGTTGAATCAGTTTAAAAGTGTGCTGATGTTAAGATGCTTAGCCTTCTCCAGAGGAGGCTTTGAGTGCCATGGGGGCATGGTGACATTTATGGGACTCTATGTCAGAGCTGGAGGTCCCTGTGGGCAGATTGCACCTCCTTCGCATGTGGAGGTGTGACACACATTGCTGTGTATAAATCACTGCCCAGTCAAACATTTCTCCTTGGACAGGAAAGAGTCCCACACAGATGCAGTTTTTAATGGGTGACTTCCATAGTGAAATACCAAAGCTTTTAGTGAGGATTCAATTGAGACTGCAGTGTTTTTCTTCTGCAGCCACCTGTTGGCCCATTGTCTCACCCCATGGCTCCACCTAGCCCCAGTACCAACAACAGCAGCAGCAGCAGCAGCACTGGAGGATGGGACCAACTCAGCAAAACAAACCTCTACATTCGAGGCCTGTCCCCCTCAACCACAGACCATGACCTGGTCAAGCTTTGTCAGCCGTGAGTACAACTCTTTGCTTTAATGTTATCAGGTATTGATCCACCGAGGATGGATTTTGTTTTTCTTGGTCCTGGTTCAGTCAGTAGAGCCCCCTTATTGATATTAAGTGGTGAGAGTGAAAGGGAGTGAAAACGTTAAAAGAAAGGTGCTCGCTTGGTAATTTATTAAGCCCGTCTTAAGTTTGTTGCAGAATATGCACATCTTTTGATGTATTTTATGCACCATTGGAACTAATGCAGATACAGAATTGGACTTTATATGAAATTAAAAAGGTGTCTGAAAGACCACAACTTGAAAAGGGAGATCAAATTGCTCTGAGCTGTTCTGTGTCTTCAGTTGTGGGCTGTTTGCTTCATGAATACCTAAAAAGACAATGGGGCAAGCCCCATGCCTCAGAAATGTCATTTTCTTCTTTCAAGTCTTCTCTTAGATCTTCTCTCTGGATCAAACAAAGTTTCACATTAGGTATTTGGAAATTTCATAAGAACATCAGTGCAGTTGTGTACTTTGAGGATGTCTTTAATTTTTTAAAAGAATCTTTAATAAATTCTGAAATGGAATAACTTTGGATCTAATAGTTTTCAAACTTTTTTGGATGCAGTCTCAGTCATTGTAACTTGTTTTGGTATGCATGTCATGTTGAAGTTCCTGTTGTACCACTTCCTGCCTAACCCAATTAGCAGAGATGACTTTTTAAAACTCTCAGCTCTCAAATATTTGAATGATATAAAGTGACCCTCAGAAACCACTCATCCATGTACAGTACAAGTACATGCACAGCATTTTTCATGGAACAGTGAGAGCAACTCATGCAATCGCCGCATGATTTGAGATTAGAGTTAGAGGGCAGAAAGGTCACAAGTTCACGATCTTTCACCCGCTTTAGCATCTCTGTAATCCTTGGCTAAAATATCCTCTTGCTTGAGTCCAGAGTACTTTGTAGCCTTGGTCAGAAGTCCCTGCAGATTATGTAGGTCAAAAGCCTTCACTCTATTTAAACATTTTTTAACACTTTTAGTCCCTGCATCATAAAGGAATGGAGTCCTGAGCCCTGTACAGAGGACTCTTGAGTTATCTGACTGTTGTTATCCCAGTTCTCACACCTTGTATCTCACAACCCCCCTCCACTTTGATGAAGTGTCTAACCACATCCAGTACAAAGCTATTCATGTTTTTCTCACTGTTTAAAGACCTCATGAGAACGATCATTTGTGTTTTTTACTTGCTGGCCACATGACTGCTTTTAATCAACTCCTGTGGGATGGAGTCCATACAGAAAATACTCTGTTTTCTTATTAGACGTTATCATCAGCACTTTCCTGTGTTCTCCATGTAGTCTTAAAGCAGATATGCTGAAACTATGGCAACACCATAAACAAAGTCCAACTTTTGAGTCTCTGGGTTTTTGCGAGGAGTGGTTTGCCCACACTTAAAAACAGGTGTTGATGAAACAAAGTTGGCCTGAATATAAATTTAAGATATAAAAAAATATATATTTCAATGACAACTGTATGCCTTCATGTGTGCATCCTAAAAGATGGTAGCCGTTTCTGTCCTGACAGCATGCCAGCTTTACCAAGATGGTATACAAGTGGCTCAGCCTCTTTGAAGAGCGCCTTTGTTTGATACAGTTTGGTTCAGTGGTTAAGTTTGGCTTGAGAAAAAGGGACTGTTTGAGATTAGTGTTATGCGCACATGATGGGGTTTTCAGCACCGCACAGAAACCACTTCCTGTTTCTCATATTTTTGCAGTGATGTCATGGCTCGTTGCTCAATCCTCCCTCTGTGTGTTCTTTACAACTGACTTCATCTGGTGCTTAGCGCCCCTAACAACGCCTCTCCTTCCTGTTTCTTCGTTAGGTATGGCAAAATAGTATCAACAAAGGCCATCCTGGACAAGACTACAAATAAATGTAAAGGTGTGTGGAAGCTGTTTTTTTCTCAACTCTCTTTTAACATTACCATAAAATCTTTGAAGGACATGCCATGTTAGAATATCCTTGCACATTCCCCTACCTTTTCCAAGCAGATCATTGTGACCCAGTGTATACATTTTAACAGAACATGATGTCATTCACCAGCTTTTTGGTTTCAAATGATCAGGTCAGTTTAGGAGACAGAAATGCTGAAAAGATACCACCAAGATCAGGGTATTTTTAAGCCCCAGCCCTTGTCTGTTGGTGTGCCACAGTTGTGGACACTTCCTGGGAATAGTGCTCAACTCCCGTCTGAGCAACAAAAGCCTTGGTCCAGTTCTTGTGGACCATCCACCTAACTTCAGAGTTACTTACAGATTTTTTTGTAGCAGTGATGGAGATCGCCTTGTCACACTCCTCTGGATTACTCAGATGTCAGTTAATCATAGGCTTTCACTGAAAGGGAAAACCTTTCAAAACCTTTCAGGCTCTCATAGAATTTTGAATATACCTGAGAGATACTTGAGCAATAACACTCTCTAACCATACATTTTACAAACTCTCCCATTTTTCCTGAAGCCTTTGTTTTCAGCGATATTTTCAATTGAATTTTTGTTTGTACTCAGTCCCAGGATCAGATGTACAAGAGGCAAGAGACTCTAGGTGCACCCTGTCTGCTCCCCTAGGAAAAATAACCGACCTCAGCCACTGTAATCTGCATCCTTAGCAGTTTTTTTTACTCTGCCTCCATGCACACACTAACAGAACACACTTATAGTAGTTAAAGTAGTTAGATAGACCTGTAGGTTTTGAGAAAAAAATGCACTCATATGAAATGAAATATCTAATTATAACTCACTGTGTGTACAGTTTTGCCACTATAGGCCCATTGCAGCCAGTTGATGCAAGGCACAGCAGAACACAGACGCTCCACCTTTGCCTGTGTTGGAGTTGGAACATTGTCCTAAATGTGCTGCTTGTCTCCTCAGGATACGGTTTTGTCGACTTTGACAGCCAGGCTGCAGCTCAGAAGGCTGTTGCTGCCCTGAAGACCACTGGTGTCCAAGCTCAGATGGCAAAGGTAAGGATTCATTACAGACTAATCCTCATATCAAATACATATGAGTCACCCAGTAACGCTGCTGTCCTCCGGCTGACTGCCGGGACAACTTAAACCTAATCCTTGTAGCATTCAATACCGGAACAGGAATCCATGGCTGCCCGTTACACATTCAGCGTACACTGTAGACCGACACTTATTCACTGAACTGAATCATGTAGGAAGCATAGTTTGTTTTTTGTTTTTTACATGTAATATATGTGAACTGTCCAACATTTGCTTAATGTTGCTCATTGCAAGATTTAATGTTGTCATTTTTCAAATGTGAATAATTTATCACAGATGTTTTATTACACAAGATTGAATTATAAAGGGAATTTACAACATTCGCACCTATAATTGACAGCATTAGCTCAATTTTCAGTAATTCTCAGTCTCAGGTTGTTGTGTTATAAAAATAGTTCATTTGTGTGCCTTAAAGTTGATTAAGGTGCTGATGAGCTGTGAGCTTCATGTTCATAATCACTTCTTTCTGTTTACTAGATTTTAGCTACTGAGTACGCGACACCTAAAGCACTTTTTCTTTTCTTTTTTTTGCCACTTCAGATTTCTTCTCACTTCATCTTTCACTATTTTATCACAAAGAAATAGTCTAAAGCTTCTTATGAAGCCTGTCCTTCCATTTTTAAACATAACTGTCTATACTTTCAGTTTCTTGTAATGCATGCAGGGGATATCACCTTATTTCTGAAAGCAGAAAAGAAAGTAAACAGGCTGTTGCTATGGTAACAGGAACCAGCCTGTGGAAACTGGGTGTGTTGTGGCACTTAGGTGGGACTCACAACCACTGAGCTCATTTCCGTGTCTGGGGTTCTGTGGGACTTCGTAAGATGGCCAGTTGAAGCTGTTTCATGTTTTCAGTCAAAACAGGGGAAAGCTCAAGTCTTAGTAGGGAAATAAATGACATTATGAAATGTGAGCCCCGCTTGCTTCATTCATGCTGCTTCTGAATCTTGCTTGACCTTAAGTGTAAAAGGTTCCTTTTCCTGTTTTCTGTTGGCCGAGGCACCCTTCCGTGCTCTTTCTGTTTTATTATTTCAGTGGTAGGTGTTGGGAAACAAAAGAATTACCTTTCCTCTGTCCATGTGTAGCCACAGTGAATATCTAATGAAGCATGTGAGTCAGTTCTGAAAAAGATGGGCTGATGTGCTAGCCACATCAATTAAACATGTGGTCATTCACTTCAAACGCTCAAGGAATTAGTTTTTTAATTGAAAGCATCGATGAAGTATACAATAAGAGAATAATTATTATTTTATACAAATAAAGTGGGTTCAGTTCTGTGTGTGTTATCCCTTTTTAATACTATGAATAATGCCAATTCAGATTTGTTCTGATAATATGGCTCAATCCATGTAATTATATTGTGTGTGTCTCTTTCTTGTTGTGTTGTCTTGCAGCAACAAGAACAAGACCCAACAAACCTGTACATCTCCAACTTGCCTTTGTCTATGGATGAGCAGGAACTGGAGAACATGTTGAAGCATTTTGGCCAAGTTATATCCACCCGCATCCTCAGGGACTCCAGTGGAGTCAGCAGAGGAGTTGGCTTTGCCAGGTTGGATTCTTTTTGGGTTTTTCTCAAGTGTTACATTTTAAACTTTAACATAACACATTTTTAAAATGTGTCATATATGGCATAAAGTTATTAACTATTATATTAAAAGTATTTTGTGTAGTCTAACAGATGTGACACCAAGGCCAGAAAAAGAAATTCACATAATCGATTTAAACACAGGAATGCCCTCAATGGAAACTGGATTAAGTTTCAGTATGACTCGGTGATTTAATTAGGATGGTGATGCTGGGCTCCGCCAGTCGTACCTGTAGAACCTGACATCTGAAAAAAACACTTGACAAGCAAAAAGAGACCAAACAAAAATCATTTTGTTTGTGTGCGGGTGTGCCGTAATAGGTATGTGTGGCTGGCCAACGCGCTCAAAGGCTGCACAAGTGCACTCTGCTGCATGCAAACACTATGGAGTTGCAGATAAAGATCTTTTCTGATACACTACCGTTTCCACTGAGCAGTTTTAGGAAAGCACCTGCACTTATCACTGATGTAGCCGTGCTCCGCTTGTGTTCTGTCACTGCAGGATGGAGTCAACAGAAAAATGCGATGCAGTCATTTCTCACTTTAATGGAAAGTTCATTAAAACGCCTGCAGGTGTTCCAGGTAAGAATGTTAAAATGTAAATTTAAAAACATGTGGGGGTCAAAAGCCTATGATGACTTGAATTGATGTGCTATTAAGGGGTGGGGTTTTATCAGAGAGCTGAAGTGGTCAGCCATATGATTAATGTCTCCCACTGGAGTCAGTGAGTCTGCTGGTAAAGAGCTCATATTCTCTCAGCCTGAAGTGGCTGTGCACAGACAAAGAGAACAAAGAGAAAGGCAGCTCTGTGTGGCCTCCGCTCCCTTTCTAAGCGTTTTAATTGGATTATTAGACTGAAATAGTCTCTGCTGGCCTTGCCTCCTTTAGGAAGGGGAGGGGACTACAGCTCCACGGTTGCTGAGCTTTATGCCTCAGTTCACATGGAGGTTATTGAATGAGTCTTCCCTGACTTCATGTATTGAATAAGTCCGTGCAAACCAATGACAGAGAACACTGGGTGCAGAAGCATACTGTATCTTAAAGATAGATCCTCAATTTCCAGCTTTTCCCATTTATCTTCTCTGTAGCACCATCAGAACCGCTTTTGTGCAAGTTTGCCGACGGCGGACAGAAAAAGAGACAAAGTCAGAATAAATTTAGCCACAACAGTCGCGGCTGGCCGAGGGACAGTGACTCCAGACTGGTAAGTCGCACCCAAAATGGAGACGAGAAATTATCACAAAATATAAAAGCAGATGCACTTTTTTCCTCACTCCTTTCTCCTAATGAATCCCTCCCTGCAATTTTATCACTCTCTGTGGAAGGAGAAAATTTAGAAGTCTGTAAAGCTCTCCAGAAAACCTATTTATAAATGGTTGCTCTCGCCACATAAAACTGATTGACAGTCGCCAGTCTTCTGCACTTGTGAACAAACTCTGTAAGTTAGATAGCTCAAAGAGATAAATTTAATCTTCAGTTGTGCAGGTGTTTATGTTCCATTGGTTCTCCACAGTTCACTGGCAAATCAGGACAACAAACAGGTTATACGTGCAAAACATACAGATTCACTGATTTAGTGTTTAATCCAATGCCAGTCTTGGCATGAAGCTGTCCCACATTGTTTGGCCTCTGGTGAGAACTCTCTCTGTGTCCAGCTCCTGTTTCCATGGTTGCCTGTTGTCTGCATCAACTTCAACAATATGGACAATTAGATTGCGTTATGCGCTTCTGCTGTGAAACTACACCTTTATTTCTTTTTGTTTTCCCTCCACAGGCTGGGATGACACTCACGTATGACCCCAGCACAGCTGTGATGCAGAATGGGTAAACTGGATTCATGTTGCGCAGTTGTGATCTTTTATTACTCATGTGCTTCACACTCATTGGTTTGTGAACACACGCTTGATTCCATGTCCGCAGGTTTTTTCCGCCACCATACAGTATTTCAAGCAGGATGATTGCCCAAGCCTCCATGTCTCCGTACATGTCTCCTCTGTCTACATATCAGGTTAAGAACGCTCTCTCTAATGAGTAATACCTGGTTCTGATCACACTGAAAAAAGACTTTTTATCGTAAACATTTAGTTTGGCGTTTAAAAGGTGCGTGAAAAAAGCTCATTGGTCATTTTGTATTGTCCATGTGATCGTTGGAAATGGCATCCGTACTGTGGCTGTGTGTTTACATTGTGTGTTTGTTGATGGCCCAGGTGCAGAACCCATCATGGGTGCCTCATCAACCCTATGTCATGCAGCATCCAGTAAGCAACATCTGTGCACGCACACACTTCATCCTGTTCTATTTCTGTTGTATCCTCATAAAAGACTTCCCTCTGTAGCTGCAACAGAATCAAGCAACTGTACTGTAAACAAACTGACACGACATGGGAGTGTACACACAAGGTGATATGAAATTATAAAAAGCATCTGCATGGGACTGTGAAAACAGCCTCTTATGAGAACCTTTATAAAACATCGCCTTTAATAACGGATGCTAGATATATTTTTTTGAACAGATGGCTCTAAATTAAATTGAGGAAACAAGCTGGCAAAAACCTGCCAAGATACTTGCAGACAACTTTCTCACTGTGGACGCAGCGTTTCTTATATGGCTAAGCTCGGCATGGTTTAAATCTCAGATAAAATGCAGAGGTCTTGGTTTTTTTTATTCATCATAAAGAAAAATGACTTTCTCAGACTTCTTATATGAATCAGCTGCAAAAATTCTTCTGACCTGCTCTCTGTGTTCAATCAGGGTGCAATCATATCGCCCTCTATGGACCCATCAGTGTCACTGCAGCCCACTTCCATGATGGCCCCACTCACTCAGCAGATGGGCCACCTGTCTCTGGGTGGTGCAGGAACGGTGAGAAAATGAATAAGCTTGGGCATTATCATGCTTATATTGATAAGAATGGCAGAAAAAGTATTGACCTAGTCTTAAAGATGTGTCTCTGTTTCCCCTTCCGGTAGTTTATGGCCACCAACACTGCAATGCAGGGAGCATATATCCCTCAGTACGCACATATGCAGACAACAGCTGTTCCTGTCGAGGTACAGCCACATGTTAAACCTGATCGCCTTTAAAACAAAACCTTGTTGTTTGGAAAAGGCAGAGGCAAATCATTCTGGCTTATCTCACTTTCTGTTCCAGGAAAATGGTGCACAATCCCAAGCGGACTCTTCCGGCAATCATTCCCCCTATTCCTACCAACAAACCAAGTAGTGCTGTGGTTACACTTTGACAATGGCGGAGAAAAAAACTCACACCTACAACTCCAGTGGACAATTAGGAAATTTCACTTTAATGTGCAGGTTTTGCAACTCCTAAGTGACTTTTTTTGGGATCATTTACAGAGAGTTTATCTGAGTTCATTAAATGATTCATATTCTATTTAAAAAAGTGTTTTATTTTCATACAAGAAAATGTTTATTTTTTACTAGGTTTCGCCACAGGACACAAGAAAGAATCATGTGACTGCTTGTGCAAAGTGCACGATAGTAAATATGTCTTTTAGTAACTTTTTTCCTGATGTTTCTTTGTTTGTGTTTGTTTTCTTTTAGCCAGACATTTTGAAAATGTTTTGTGCTTGCTGTGTTGCTATGGTGAAGTGTTCAGTATTTTTTTCCTGTAAAGTGAATTCTCCTAGAGCTTCAGAAGGAAATTGCAGTCCTAGTGACAATACTTTTGATACAGAGGGGCAGTGAACTGAAAATGACATCCCTTCTTTAGTTTATTCTTAAAAATAAAATAAAAAACAGCGTGCTCTTCTCTACCAAAACTAGTGGGAAAGTAGAACAAATGTTTCTACATCTGTTTATTGAATTGCATATTTATTTAGTGAGAAGCCCTACATTTTTTTCTGGATGTTGAAACTGTTCTGGAAAATCACATTTTTTACTTCGCCTTTTTAAAAACTTAGTCTCATAGGATTAAATTAAACTTGGTGGGAAAGGGGAATGAGAAAGGGCACTCGTGTTTTGTTAGTTGGTTTTGCTTTTACTTCTTGGGTGATGTTCACTGTTGATTGGATGAGTTATGTATTCTCATTCACCTGAAAATACTCACAGGAAAACATGGATTTGATTGTAGGAAAAAATTAAAAGCCTTATCCTCAAACAAAGGTGACACATCAGTGAGTTGGGGTGGAACTAAATGAACAGGTGCATCTTATCGCACCTCGATCTCTGTTAGAAAACAGACCAACTTGGCGCTTTCAGAGGTGGCTTTCTCATCCAGAGGCTGTGTGATAATACACCAAAAACATGGCATCATTTGTCTCTTTGACCAGGGCGTAAGTGACAGAAAACTTGATAAAAATTTTAACAGTGTGCCTCTCTTAGTACATTTTAGGTTTTGTTTTGTTTTTGATATTAGTTCAGTATGGACACAAACAAGCATGAAGGGAGTCTCCCACAAGTGCTCCACATGACTTTTCATAAAAGGAAAAAATAAGAAATGCAGCTTTCTGGTTTAGACTTCAGTTAAATGAATCTGTCAAAAGAGAAGAGATTTCTGCTTCATAGCGTAGGAAAAAAGTAGATTCAAACAAGTTTTAATTTAGGTGTCTTGCTGTAATCCTGTGATTTGACCTGGTCATCAGTCAGACCAGTTATCTACCTCAGAGTTTTCTTCCTCCTCTGTATTCGGTTGGGATAGCAGATCCAGCCCGCCCTTCCGGACCAAACGCCACACTCAGGAGCTGGCCCTATACAGCTGTTTCCTTTCAGGTTGTTTTGAATACTGTTTACTTTTCAAACCTATTTTTGTATGATGTGTAGAGAGCCACTCTCTCGACTGGCAGTAGATTTCATTTGCAGTGTGAGAACATGTTTATTATTTTCGTCTTGGGTCGTGAAAAAGCAGCATTTCCTCTGTAGTTGGCTGATAAGAGCGGGACCTGTAAAGGGCCTCTGTGATTATACTTGAATAATCTGTGTAACGCCTGAGACTGATGAGTAATAGTCATTGTGAGGTTCATGCTGCTAGAGGTGTCTGAACCAAGTGCCATACTTAAGAGTTGAACAGGTGCAAACATTAAAAACTGTTCAAGTAACAACCCCATTGAACAGTCATTAAATTATATGGAAACCTTCTAACTTATGAAAACTTTTGTACAGACAGCTTGATGAGATTTTTCGACTTGTGTGAAAGTTAGTTTATTTCAAATTCGTGCCAAGGTAACTTCTATGTTCTGCTTCTCACCTCTGTATTTTTGTTTTATAGTGTTTCAGACTTTTTCTTCAGCAGAATGTTTCCAAGGGATTATCCTGTTCCTTTTTAAAAAAAATAAAAACAACAATGTGCTTTTGGTTTGTAAATGGGCTTTTCATTTTTCCTTGTAAATGACGAGTGCATCTGTTCAAATTGATCTCACCCAGATGGCAATCTCGCATGTATTAATCATAAAATGACATAATTTCTTCTTCATGAGAGTTAAAGAGTTCATTGAAAATGCTAATAGGTTTTTGGAGGATGGCTGAAGACTCAGAGGTCTCAAATTCAAAGCTGTCTCCTACTTTGTCTCCCACTTTTAGTTTATAAATGTGAGCCTGTAAAACAAGTAAAATATGTATCTGTCAGTGCCAGTTCTTGATGTTATGAGATTCTCTTCTTAAAAAAAAAACTGTATTTATCTCAATAACAAAATGGGCCAATCTAACTCAAACCTTTCAGGCACAGCTTTGAACAGCAGTACATATATTTCTTTAAACTACTGATTTACTGAAGATGCAGACATATACTTTGATGAACATAGAAATAGACAATTAAACATCTGTTTAGTTCCCCATTAACTCGGCAGCTGTCAAAGGTCACTTTGCTGTCAGTTTTTTAAAATAAATCAGTGAGCAGACTTTACTAATGTAACCATGGCATCCTCTGACCTTGCACATTAATCAGTCTCTCAGATATCCACTCAGAATTAATGAGATGTTTTTATCTCCAGCAGCTGGTTAGACATGATTCAATGGGGAGATATGATGTCTTCAGATATGAAAATAAATAAATTACATGCTGTTTTTCATCCATTACATAAAACCTTACAGAGATCAAATATCTCTCAAAGTTCTGTTTCTTTAAGCGTTAAAGTCTGAACGCTGAACTTGAGCTCAGTCTTGTCTTGATGGTAGTGAGGGAAACTGTGCATGCGTAGTCCCTTAAGCAAGATGTTAAGCGGCTTGAGATTGACCGGCAATATTTATGATCTGCGTTGCTGTCAAACCAAAAGGTGAGGCCCTGCTAAGAACTATATCAACACTGTCACATGGTATTGATGACAACATGCATGGCACTGGACAGGGCGGGCCCGGGTATCAGAGGCTAAGGCATAGGGCGGGTGCTTGGGGGTGCACCAATAACTTGGATGTAGCCTTCTGCGAGCAGGCCTCTCCATGGCAGATGGGTCCCCCGCAGTATCCTGCAGAGTGTTGTGCCACCCTACGGGAAGCCACCATCTCCAGGCGAGGAGCAAAACTCACGCTCCAGCTGTCTGTTTTTGTGCCACATGCGTCTACAAGCAGTAGAGTTGAACCCTCCCACCCCTTCTTTCTTGCTAACAATCCTCCCCTCCCCCATCTACCCCCACATTTCTGCCTTGTCTGATGCCTATGTGGAGGAAACAGCTTTTTCCTACTCACTGATATCCTCTGATCAGGAAACATTATTTATTCATTCCAAGTCTAATACATAAGCATACATCCTGCCACCCCGACCACAAAGATTACAGTGAAAGCAATACATCTTTTTTTCCTTTAACCCAAAACAATAGCACACTATATTTTACACATATTAAAGTGACATGTCTTCTTGGTCAAATTGCCTGGGTGCAGAAAAGTCACATCTGCAGTTCAATCAGCTCACCGAAAATAAGACACGGGAGGCTCCAGAGAATTTCTGAATTACTGTAATGCTGTTTAAAGAAGAAGTGATACAACAGGCTGGTAAATATGTCCTTATCAGTTTCAGGCTGTCCAAAAAGAGTATAATTTGTTGGTTTCAACATCTATGTCATCACATTCTTAATCAAGAAAACTAATTTTACACATTAATCATTGGGAACAGTGACATTCACCTGTGAAGTTAACATAGCTGTAATTATGAAGAGACGGAAAAATACATAAATATGGGCAGTTGCCTTGAGAAATATCTAAAGAATTGAAAAAATAATTGTTACGCAGACAAAGTCACGTGTCGATCAGGAGACTTCAGACAGTAAGGGCTGAATAATAAACGAAAACAGATCAGCATACTCAAAAATATAATAGCAAACCGAGTTTTAAAAGATGAACATGTGCAGTTTTTCCCCTGTTCCTTACAGCAGTTTGAGGATGGTCGTGCGTACGGCACCATCTTGTGGTTCCTGAACGCAACTTGATGCAAAATCATCTGAAACGTTCTTTATTTACGTCAACGTGACGGCTGAATTACCAAGGAAACATTTCCACACTCTTTGGCTATTCACAAAGTTTATATACTCCCTGAGGCGTCATTATAGTCATTTTTTGGTGGTCCAATATTTTTTTGGTGTTGTAAAGTGGGCGGTAAACGTGAGAGGATGATGGCTGCGCGCTGTCCATTGTTCAGACCTTGCATGTAGTGGGCTGGTCACTCCTCTTTAAGTGGGTGGGATTACATTAATGCTATTTGAATCTCTGGACGGTCGGTCAGTCAGTGAAGTAGTCTGGTGATTAATTGAACCGTCATGGAGTCACGAAAGAAAAGTCAGCGTCCCCGGTCTTTCCTAAGCTGTTTTTTCCTGCTGTGTGTGCACCTACAGTCGGCTGGCGCTGGAGGTAAGAGTCTCAAACCGCCCCCGTCAGCCGAACCTATCCAACATTTTGTGAATGCTCGTCTATTTATCTTTTTTTAACCGGATTTAACATCGAGCAGGTCTATCTGTGCCCCCACAGCGACCCCGTCAACTTTCCTGAATGTCGACACACTGTTGCTGAGCAGACTGAGGGCGCGTGCCGATACAGGCTAAAGAGTGGCTAGTTGCGAAACCCTTTCGTGAAAAAGAAAAACGTTTATATGTCACGCTCCACGGGTGACATCAAGCAGAAACGCGAAAGCTGAACGGAAAACGGAAGGGGGGTACATAGTGGAAGTATCTTTCTGCGACACACGGAGGTCAAACAGCGCCAGTTTCCCTAAAAACGACGCCAGAACGGTCTGAAAGTCTTCACCGACTAACTGGACACTGGTGAAGGAGAACTGGTCTTTCAAGTTGAAACTAACCCACATAGCAAAGCTGTGACTACTTCTTTAAACTGTGTGTACACAGCGTTCGTCCTTCGAGACTGTTGACTGTCAAAAATAACCTTTGCCACCACCAAACTGCTATCTAGTCAGCTGGTAGTAGTTCCAGCAACGGACAGACAGAGGCCAGGTTTAGTTGGTGAAGGTTATGTCCGTGTTTAAAGGAACTGCTGCACGGTGATCTGAACATTTGGGAAGGCCTCTACATACTTGTTTTCACCCCTGAAGCCAGTTTTTTGTTTTGGTTTTTTGCATGCAAAAGGTAACATTGATCAAGTTTACATCTCTCCTAAACAAGTCAGTGTTCCTAAACTGCCTGAGAGGGCTCATTTGTATGTTTTTAATCTATAATTTAGGGATAAAAGCAATGCCATATTTCATAAAGTGGCAAAATATATTTTTACAACGGAAATGCACAGAAAAACAAAAAACACCTTTTGGCTGCACAGGGATGAGGTTGTTTTCCATGTTGATAACCAGGAGAGGACTTGGTGAGGTTAATCTTCTTGTGAGACTTAAATGCTCCAAGAATGTAGAACAACTTGTAAAGTTGCTGCACTACGTTTCATGAGGGGTGAGGTCAAAGAGGTCTCCTAAAAATCAGCGTGGGCACATCCCACCCGACACCGGGACATGCACAGCTGGCAAAGCAGCCACTCGGTTTAACTGCTAATGTCCAGTGTATTGAAACCCAAATGGTTTTTGAGCTGTGATTTTTGTGTGGAAACCTTCCTGTGCTGAGTGAGCAAAACACAGCAAGCTTCAAAGGACAACAGTTCATCATTTGAGACCGTGACTGGATTGGAATCCGTTCAGCCAGTCCAAGCTGAGTCGCGTGATCTCAGTTCTGTTGAGCTTCTTGCTGAACACCAGATTAAAATGTTTGACTCCCAGTGACTGTTCTACCCCTCAGATTGCCCTGCAGATGGGCGCACCTGGGTACCCTCTGCAGACAGATGTTACCACTTTGTCCATGGAGAAGAAGACCAAATCAAAAGCTACACCTTTGAGAGAGCAAAATCGCTCTGCCATGGCTTTGGTACGTGAGACGTGTTGTTTTTCTGTATCTTTGAGTGGGCTGTTCTCTGAACATGCATGTGTTGCTGTGCAGTCATAACTGTTTTCCTTTTTTTTTCCTTTTTTTTGGGGGGGGCGGGGTTTAGAGCTTCTGACCATCCAGAGTGCTGACGAGAACAACTTTGTCTTGAGTTATAGCCCGAATGTGTGGATAGGAAACGTCAACGTGTGGCTTGGGATGTATTACGACACGAACAGTAAGTGGCATGTGGCCAGTGGGCTGTGGGAACTCACTGGCTACTTTCAAAACACAAGCGCTGATTCTTAATTGCAATCAGAAGCTGATGGTTAAGAGGTATTCAGAGTTAACTAGGGGGGAACGTTAACGTTGAACCTGACAGGATTGTGCTGTGCTTTAAAGAATACAAGGAAATCCTGTTGGTGTTGTTGCTGTGCTGCAGTCACGGGGGGGACACAGCTGGGGGTACTTACCGACCAGGCCTAGCAAAATACAGCTTTGGATGTAGTTAGATGTTGCTTGTTGGTTTCAGAGTCCTCGTTTTAGCCTCGATTCTGTAAATGCTGGAAGGACGTGACGGGAAGAGCTAGAAGAGATGCTCAGAGGTGGTTTTTGTTGTGTCCTTTGAGGTGACACCATGAGGTGGTTCGGCGAGAAGCCTTTCAGTTTCTCAAACTGGGAGAACTCCTCTTCTGTGTCCGACCTGCTGCCGGTGGACACGTGTGTCACTCTGCACACCAGCTCTGGAAAGTGGGAGAAGGTCAGCTGCACGGATGAAGTGGAGAATGGCGTGGTCTGTGAGACGGCTCAGGGTGAGGCTGAGTTGTGTTTTACCTCCCCTGTTCTTTGATTGATTGTTGTTTTTTTCTCTGAACTAATGTAAAAGGTTTAATTACACAAACAGGACTGTGTGTAGTGCCTTTAGTGTGTGGGCTTTGGAGATGTGGTTGGGTTTTTGTCTCTTAATGTCTTTGTTTGTTTTTTCCAGAAGCGGAGCCGGCCAGACCGAGTAAGTCCGCCTCTGTTGTTTTATTGTTGTTTCTTTGTATTCCTGCGCCACAAGTTGCTGTGAAATAATTGGGGCCTTCCTTGCATTGTAACTTGTCCTCCTCAGAGCCTAACGCGCTGCTCTCCGCCCTGGTCATTCTCAGCGTGGTGGCTGTGGTGGGGGTCTCCGCAGTGATTTGGTTCCTGCACCAGAAGCACAGTCCTGGCTCCTCCATCTTCACAGCATTCGAGTTCCACCCTCCCTTTCGAGTCCTGGACACAGACCAGTCGTGCCTGGTGGAGGCTGAGGAGACTGACAGCATGCCATAGGAGAACTTTTTCACTCTTCTGCCATACAAAACACCAGACCCCCCTCTCACTGGGTGGGCGTTTTGTGCAAAGACGAGTCCTCTTGCTTATCAATTTCTCGAGCAGTTTTGGGGTAGTGCATGTGAATGGCTTTGACTCCGATGGGATGAAAACTGACAAAATCTCACTGATATTAACTTCTTCACTAATGCACGTAAATATTTCTCATCCTCTTTCTTAATCATCTGCAATAAGGACTCGTTTGTAAAATCTCTCAATAGGTCGATTGTTATCACAAGGTGATTGAGTTACTGTAAGTCCACTTCGTTAAATCCTTTTCGGATGGCAGTTTCTCTTCAGCATATCTGAATAAGCTTACTTTGTTTTTTTTTTTGTTTTTTTTTGTCGGTGAAGGATTTTAAAGAGTATAATATTAGTGTCGTGTTCCTGCAAGTTCAGCAGACAAAAAAAAGGGAGACTGAACAACCAGCATCGTGGTTTTGATTGGACTTCCTTGGTATCTATATGATCATTCACAAACATACATACAGGCAACCATGCTGTCATACTTTCTGAACCTGGTGATCTGATTAAAACCAGCCCATGGCAGCATGTGCTACCTTTTTCCATAGTTTTGCAACATTCTTTGCTGGGAATTTCTGTGGAATGGGTTTAAAGTCTTTCTGGGTCAGTGTCTGTACACAGGACTCTCCCCTTGGCTGTCAGTGGCACATCTCGGCAGCCAAATCCAAAAAGCCTGAACCCTTACGGTATGGAAAAGTGCCTGTTTATTTGTGTATGAACAGAAGTGTCATTATATTTCTCTTTTTTTTTTTTTTTTTTAAACTCCAGGTGAGACGTCCTGAGCATGTTTCCTGTCTTTTGGGTGAAGCCTTTACAGCATGTTGTGAACTGTTTAGCACCTTTACACCAGCCTTTGTTCAGGGAGTGGGACAGCCTTAGTAACTTATGTTTTTAAGGAAGTCTGTGAATGTTCAGAGGTAGATGACTTTGTACTGAACATTTCAGTGGATTCTAAGTTGTTTGGGCTGAATCCTTGCCAATATTTTTTTTTTTTTTGCACAACTTTTACCGGGACAAATTACCAGATGACCTCTTGTGTCTTGGAATCTTTTTGAATGACTATCATGAGAGTGGTATACATTTAATTTCTATGTATTATGTGTGTGCCATATTTTAAAATACATTTTAACACTTTGTTTTGAAATTAAATGTCTCTTTTCTTCCCTGTGAAATAAAATCCAATCATCAACTTTAGGAAGTTAAAAATATGAATGCCAGTAAAAGGGCTTAACTAAGTTTCTTAGAATCATTGCAGGAATCTACATCTGTGGGAGACCTTTCAGTATTTAACTGCATTTGCACACAGTTTGAACCGCCACTGTTGATTTCTTTTTGCTGTTTTGTACCTTCTTTCAAGATTGAATATTTTAGCTGTGATCCAGTTTATGTGACCAAATGAGTACATTTTGCAATCATTTGGGCTTTTTTGGAGCCTTTGTGTGCTTGCATAATAAAATGTATTTGACTCTACTTTTTAAAATGTATCTATTAATACTTTGGTCCAAAAGTTCTGTTAAGAACACCTTCCATTATTTCGCCAAATATACCCGGCAGCTTGAAGTTGTCAAGTTGGAGACAAAAAGGATTGATGGTTCAGTTCCATATAGAGCATTCCTACTAAATATACGCATGTCAATGCATAATTAAGATGAAATAGATGAATTGGGACATAGAACTGGGGATGGAGTCTAAATCTAAAAAGACCTAAATCACTGTCATTTGAAAAACGTCACTCTGGAGAACCAGTGGCTCTGCTGACATGCAGCTGTGAGCCAAGCTGTGGCGGAGCTGACAGGAGATGGCAGGATTTTTTCTTTTTTTTTTGTTGTGTCTGCTTTTACGCCAATCCAATTTTAGACTTCCAAGAACTCTGTCATCTGACATATTCTCTCCAGTCAGAGCTGTGTTTTTTTCTTTGAGTATACATTATTTGGATGTTTTCAGTATCCTCTGATGAATTTTCAAAGGCTGATGTGGACCAACATTTAAACATGTGGGACATTATCATAGAGCATACCAACAACCTTCTTTCCCTTTAAGCATTTCACTGAAAAGAAGGAATTAAGAAAACAATGATCTATTTTTGGACATTTAAAATAATACATTTACTATTTGCAACACTTGGTCTTGTTGAAAAAACAGTACACAGTACAAAAGCCACAGCATGCACTTTTGTTAAATTGTTTTTATTCCTTTCTTCTTTACCATACACACAATTGTACCTTCACACATGTATCATCATCAGTTTGTCAGACACATTCCGTTTCTGTGTTGACTGACAAAGTCGTCTCCAAAGAGAAGTATCAGAAGTAAGCTCTGATCCCTAACTGTGGCGGCCCTTTGAAGGACCGTGGGATTTGTCAGCCTGCAGGCACTAGATGGTGCAATGGGCTCTGTTTTGTGAGTGAAACCCACTGCGAGCTGAAAATAGCTGTTGTTTGCGTGCATGTTTCAGATTTTCCCCACAGAAACATAAAGTTAAGTGTCTGTGATAAACTGAAGAACTGGTTCATTTCAGCTTTTCTTTCATCTCATATATGAAATCATGTGTCAAGCAGTAGTGCTTTTGTTGTTTTCAATCTCCAAAACTGAGTTCAAAGTCATGGGCCAAAAAAGTCACTTTATTCATATCCTATAATAGAATATGTATAAGACTTTAGTACTGTCAGTAAATATGATGTAACATGTGAGACCAAGTCTGAATTATGGCTCAAAGGGCCTCTCACGGGACAGAAACTACACAGTCTTTAACTTCATCAGTTGGATATTTTCTAATAAAAACATGTGGAAATAAAATAACTTAATCTGAGCAGAACTGATGGTTAATTTCCTGAATTGTACATGGAAAAAAAACATCAGAAGCGTAAAACATGGTCTGCTATCACTAGTTATGATTGACAGGTCTTAATATAGAAGCGATTAGATCAAGCGACTGTGTGAGCTTTAAACTAAGGACAATCGAGGGCAGTGTGGCTGAGAAATCCTCACAATTAGACCCTTTGAAAATCCAGACAAATTCTTCTCTGAAACTATCTTTATTCAATTTTCAGCGGCAACAAATTGGAATTCCATAGTATGCCATACACATATAAGAAAGTTCTGAGTAGGATTTGAATAGCTCTTTATCTCACCTTAAAGTGGTTCAGTTTTTTTTTAGAAAAAAACTGTGGATGATATTTCTGCAAATACACAATGATCTGTGCTTTTGCCTACTGGCGCTAATAGGTGTTTTGGTCTGTAATTGAAGTTCAGCCCAGAAGCCTGTACAGTATATACCTGCAGATAAAACCTGTGAGACTAAATGGTTTACTTTTTAGACCTCTGCCATTGCCATAGCTCCACAAAACCTCTTTTCCATGTAACTGGGACATATGTGTTCTATTGTCACAACAGGGCAGTTGTCTCATTACAGAATCTGCATTGGCCTACTTTTAGTCCAACAACAGCAAATGAATTTCATCCTCACATCTGCCACACTCCTGTTTGGAGAGTGAAGAGGAGTCCACCCTGACCTAGAATGACTAATTAAAATGGACTTTGGTGTGTATACTATGATATATGCATGAAGATGGAATAAACGTGAATGAACAAATTATGTGTGAATTACACGTAACTAAATAATTACAATAATAATTATTATTTGTAAATAAACATGATTAATGTTTCTTTTTTTCTGGCTATAATTAAGAATTCTGCTCGATATCAGTTTTTCATACCCGTATGTTATTTTTTCTGTTTCTGTTGTTTTGCTGCAAAGGAGCCTTTGAAACCTGTTTTTTTATATGCAGATCCTGGCTGTCTCATGTGCCTTTCCTATTCTGCCTCCCTGAACATGCTCCAATTAACAAGAAGAAAGCAAGATATTACATGGATAGCTGCTCTTTGGCAAGGCATTCTAAATATAGTATACTCATTTTGATATCAAGAAGAAACTGCAATTCGTCACCTCTGTTCTGAGACTAATATGAATTGTGTTTTTGTCTTTTGTACAGCTATCTCAATCGCAAAACAGAATGCCTGCAGTTTTAATTATCTTGTGATGGTGCAAACAAACAGTGAATCTTACTGTTATTTTAAAGATAGAGTAAATCTGGTACAATTCAGGGCTGCATCTAAAGCAAACACAGTTTTTGTTGTGCTTACAGTAAATCAGACTGTGTGCACACAAGTGCATCAGGGACTTCAAAGATGAAATTGTGCCATTTTCTAAATCAAATGCATTGTCAGTGCTGGGGAGCTTTTGTGAAGAGGGATAAGAGCAGAGTGCATTGATATGATTAAAGTCTGTGTCTAAATATGTCAGATTAAATAAAAAAAAAACAATATCAATAATAAAAAAAAAGGCATTGGCTCCTACTCCTGAGCCCAGGGGCTGATAAAACAAACACACATCTTAATTTGTTTTCCATCTGTCTCTATAGAGATGATCTTTGCTGTGTCCCTGGTATCTCATTATACTTTCTAATCATGACGCTTTTTAAAAATCTCTTTAAAGGAGATAGAGAATTTGCCCTTCCCCCCAGATTGCTGCTCGCACTGCGGCAACAGACAAATGACCAAAGGGGGTGGGACTGACATTTTGATTTTATGTGACACTGCTTTGATCGCTTCCATCGTTAATTTTTTTACAATTAAAATCCTAGGTATCTTGTGGCTTGGGTGAAAAATCCATCAAATCATTGTTTTCCCCCCTCACTGTGTGTGTTCATCCAGCCATTGCACATTTGTGTGAGAGTTCCTGTGAGAGCAGTGACTTCAACCACAGAATAAAAAAGAAGGAAAATCAATGGGCGCAGGGGACACTAACGGAGATTTATATATACATTTTTTAAGTGAACATGCTTCTATTCTTTTTCACCCTGTGCACTTGAGGCCTTAAACAGTGTATTCACTAAGCTGAAAGTATGCCATGGACAGTGTCGTTACATGTCGTCACACTTTTATCAATGCCAAGACTTATCTGACATTTCTTATTAATGACACATGTAGATACCAAAACAGAGATTTAAATTCTGAGGACAAAAGATAATAAGTCACTTAATTTAAGTGTGAATGTTAATCGATGAATACCTTAGCCATGTAAATGTTACACAGTCCATTTTTGTTTCCTCTAGCTCATTGATGATATGTGGTACATTTCAGCTAAATTCAGAGCCCCTCTTCTTATTCCATGTTTTGTTGATTCAGTGTGCATTCACCATCATTTTCTGCTCTCCTGTTCATGTCGCTATCACAACTCCAATATTTTGTTGTACACTGCTTTTCTTTTACATGAAGCGTGTACAGACACTAGTACACAATACCCTCCTTCTGTATTGCTTGAAGTAAAATGCCTATTGATAAAATCTACAGTGTGTGTATTTTTGTTTTGTGAGAATGCTGATTCAGCGTTGAGCCTCAGAAACATTCCATCCTGATAAGCTAAGCTTTGTTGTTCATTTGGTGTAAAAATATTGACGTTAGAGGTACAGTTTTTTCCAAAAATGGGGAGGCTTAAACCCATATTTGAGTCATCTGATGTTTACGTTAGCAGCTCTGCTTAAGAGTTCGACAATTTTTCAATAGAATTTGACCGTTTTCATATATCAATGTTGAGCTCCATGTTAAACCTCAGTTTCTGCAACCCTTCTTTCCCACTGATTGTCCCTTCATCTGACATTTGACCTTTTGCATGAAGCTCTTACTCTCATGGCCTTTCATTTTAGTAGTGTTTATGGAATGGTTCATTATTTAGCCCCACTGAGAACCTGGCTTTGGTGCTTGTGGAGTCAGAGCATGTCTGTTCTTGTGCCCGTGTCTGTGCACAGTCTGCTTTACCTTTTTTACGCAGTAAGACCAGCTTCAGCTATTGTCCTTTCACTTTGGGATGACTTGTTGTCACATTTGAACGCGTTTGTCAGCTGACTGTGGAGTTTCCTGGGCATCCGCTGGCACGTGCAGCAGGACACTGGTTCTCAGGAGCAACTCTTTCTAGTTGCCATTATTTTTTTCCTGTCATAAGTCGACAGACTGTGCACCTGGTTGCAGAAGCTCTGCAACCAGGTGACGTCATCTCACCGGAGTTGCTCGGGTGACACGGAGGAGAGGCTCTTCAATCTGCGACCAGGAGACCAACAGACTCAGCCGCGCTGCCACTCGGACTCAATCACTGACCGTTTACCTCCTCTGCCAACAGACAGCTGACAAACTGCGAAGTTGGCCGGTTTCGCCCTTTTAAAGGAATACAAGCTTCCCCCCGACCTCCCCCCAACCCCCGCTAAAAGGTGAGTTTATAACCTGAGCTGGCTCTCGTGGCGCTTTTTAACCGTAGGCTCCGTTAGATGCTGGTTCGAAGGTGTCTGTCGCGAGGACTAACCGCTAAGCTAACGCTCCTGTGCCAACTGGACCAGCGGCGTCCTCCAAATTCTCCTAACCTGTCTCACTGAGCCCTCACTGACAACAGCACAGCGTCCAGAAAAGTTCGGGGAAGTCCTACAAAATAACAAAAAAAAGAATAAGAAAAAAAGTTTAAAAAGTGGATATCAAAATCGGGTAGTTTCGCTCAATTGAGTTAAGAATAGAGCTCCTGACGTGTTTAAACTTGTTACTCGGACAGATTAACGGAGCCGTGTACCAGGCTGACAGTTATTTACCATGACACCGGTTACCAGGATCCTCACCGCACTTTAAAATACCCCTAGAAGTCGACGTGAAAAAGAACGGAAACGCTGTTAATTGCAGCAGCCGTGAAAGCGAAGCCGGCTCGCTGAATGTGAGCGGTTACAGTTCTGTTGGAGGTCCGCTCCGCTCGTTGATGTCAGCAGGTCTCAGCCGGCAGGTTCAGGTGAAAACAATCACTGTTTTTTTTTCTGACCGTGAGATTATTAGCTGACAGAAGGCTTTTTATAGCTC
Source organism: Menidia beryllina (assembly GCA_013363375.1). Classification (NCBI taxonomy): domain Eukaryota; kingdom Metazoa; phylum Chordata; class Actinopteri; order Atheriniformes; family Atherinopsidae; genus Menidia; species Menidia beryllina. The sequence goes on from JABUIW010000214.1 coordinate 6,388,250, forward strand.
TTTGTTGTCACGCATGTGGTGGCTTTAAGACCCTCGGAGGAAAAGAGATCTGGCAAATGCAACACTTATTCCAGCTGAGTTTAAATGGAGAGGGTTGTAGTGCACAATATTAGGTGTTGAACTCTGTGTGAAGACGGGTAAATGAACAAGCTGAACAGACAGCTTTGCCTTACAGGACTACATCCAGTTATCAACACCAGTGAGTACTACATTTCTTTTTGCTTAACATGGTTCTCTAGATGCTGAACACAGCTCCATTACGAAAAGCAGAACTGTGCTGATGCTCATCCATTGATCCTTGCAGGTTTCCCTGTTGCACTCCTCATCCACAGTTCCACACTCCGCAAAGAAAAATTCAAATGGTTCTCTCTGTCTTACCAAAAGACTCTGATTGCTGTTCAAACGGAATGGCCAATTTCTTAGTGACCCAAATGCTCCAAATGCTCCTATTCAAGTTTGTGTAAAATGCAAGTCAGGGCTTGATAGTATGTTCTCATACATACTCATATGAGTTATGGTCTTTAGATGAGGGGATTTTTCTTTTAATGAGGCCAATTTAAAAGTGTAAATGTCAATAAACCACCATCCACTTAGTATTTTGACAGGGTTTAGTAATAACTGTGTTTTTCTTTACTTTCTTTAAAGGCTGTGTCATCTGAAAATTGTTATGTACTCCATGTATCTTATCAGTGAGCCTCTGGAAATGATTATGTATTTGGACCTTTGAGACTTTGCCACAGCTTATATGTCCCTGTGGGTTTAATTGCCAGTAATGAACCAACATGTCACCTGAGCACAAGCAGTGTCAGTGAAGTGGCAGCAAACATTAGCAGTGGTAAAGTTAATCATTTAAATGGCTTCAGTAGCCAGGGCAGGAAGATAAATCAGACCATGGTTTTGATGTGTTTATGCATACATCCAGTAACTGCCAATGAATCAAAAAACAGGTAGAAGGTCAATAAATCTGCCTCATATTTATTCATATTTATTCATGTCCTTGAAGGGCTGAGCACACGCTAAAGTGCTGCAAGCTCCTAATATGAGAATCTGACTAAATCAACATAGTAGTTAAAAATGTTAAAGATATTGCATGGGTTTATACCTCTGAACTTCAAAGGCAAATTTAGCATATTTGCTGAAAAACACTTTGAGTGTCTGATTTCTCTTTAGAACTGCTCTGTACGAATTAAAAATGCATTCTGGTTTAAAAGCCATATTAGAGGTAATTTATGGAGACTTGATTAGGATATACAGTCCAACACAGACTTCTAAGTGTGCAGGTGTTGTCATCAGGTGTTTAAAGTGTATTCATTATTTATTACATTTGTCACTCGGGTCAGCATTTCAGATGACCGTAAATAAAACAACATTCATGCTGCATTCTGTGCGGGCTCCATATATTTTAAGAAAAAAAGTGTCTTTCAGTGATTCCTTCAATTTTGTGAATGAAACCTTTTTTACAAGGTTATTGACTATATCAAATTAAGCTTTTCCAACTGAAAAATTGAAAATCTAAACTAGTTAAATAGTTATCTAAATTTAGAAAATATTTGACCTACTAATGTTTTTCCTGAGCTTCTTTCAAAGTTCCAGCACGGCATTATGTCATTTCATCACCTTTTAAAAGGTATAAATTCTTACTTGCCATTTGTTCATTGAATTCACAGTCAGTGATACCAGTGACAGCAGTTACAAAAACAACCCCAGGTGAATTATTGTCCATATTTTGACCAAAGTATGTCACAGGCATCTCATTAGGACTATAGGAACTTGTGTTAGGCTGTGAGAAAAGAGCTAAATGTTTTTAATGGAAAAACACCTTTTCATGTATGTTTGGCTCTTTCTTTGGTCTTTATAGAAAGACGAGATGAGAAAAAAAGAAAGGTCGGCTAATAATTGTGTTTCACCCATTTTCACTCTGTCTCTTCTGTTCTTACCCTTTCCACAAGTTTGCACTCATTAATCAAAGAAGCTGGTCTCCAGCTGAGGGCTGTGCTGCAGGTTCATCAATTTGGCAGCCGGCTTTCTGTAAGGAGCCTTGCAAAGGCTCTTAACACACAAGCATAAATAAATCTATGGTCCTTATACGCAAGCCCTGAAGGTTAATGCTGTATAATTCGATGTACCCTCTTTGTCTGCTGTGATTGATGTTTTTAAACATGTAAGGCTTGACGGGAGTCCCTTTTTTGTAGGTCAGTGTTGACACTTTATGATTGCGTGAGCTGGAGGGGAGCTGCATGAGGGAGGTGGATTATTAGGAATATGTCAGGGAGATTACTCTTTTTCACTCATCTTCCTGGACTATTTTCTCTCTGCCTGGAGATGCTTGTCGCAGTGCTTTATTTAAACCGTTTATGCTTCTGAGGATTGAATCCATCCTGCTGTTTTAATTGGGCTGATGGTTTGCTTTGTTTAGCTGTTGCATCAGAATTTTTTTTTATCAAAGTGAGTTGAATAGTTCTTTTCTGTTTTCATAGATTACAGTCATGTTTGGGCTTTTTACAGATGCACACTGCAGACCTTTTGTCTATTGGCTGGAATATTTTAGTGTGTTCCAACCCTCTCTCTCTCTTTTATTGATCCTTGTGCATTTAAAATCAAAGTCACTGCTGCCTCAAACACAGCAGCTATAGTTATAACTGTAACACCTTACCTATTGCCACTTCACACGTATGACCACTTTGAGGTCATTCAGAACTTGAGGTCAGTGGGGTTTTTTTATCTCTAGGAAGATGATTGTTACACTTTTGTGAAATAAATTGATCTACTGTTCTACTCAGCTAAATCCACATGTGTAATGAGTGTAATTTTATTTTAGACTGCCCGAAAAATTATCATTAAAAGATATGCATCAGGGGCAGGTGGATGGCTCATTACCGTCCAATGAGTACAGTCTATAATGGTTCCCATTTCCCCATGCAGGATGCCCCTGACATTTTCATCCATTGGTCTCTTATCACTGTAGTATTCCAGAGAGGAGACCATTTTCTCAGCTGAATTGAAAGAAGTGATTATATTGCTAGTTTGTAAAACATTAATTGCTAAAGCTATTCACAATATTTGAATATAATGGGATGAATTGTATGTAAATGCCAGAAATGGGCATATTTAATGTTTAAGGAAGGGATGTTATGTTGGTAAGGTAGTTTAGAGGTTAAGAAAAGAAAAAGAAAACTTTTTGGCAGAGCAACTAATCCAGGTCTTGCTATGCTTTCTCTTTTCACAGATGACTAAGTGTTGCTTCTGAAAAGGTTTTCAATCAGTAAAACCCTTAGAAATATTAGACGTGTGTCATAGAGATGTCAGTTTGTTAGAGTACCCAATACGAAGATAAGAAATACAGTTATTAAGCTGCTTCAGACAAGTTATAGCAAGTTAAATGTTAACTGAAACATTTTTGAGCAAGATAAGACAATCGACCTCGAAAATCGAAAATTAACTCTATTATTTGCATTCAAGTATGTATGAATGCTAGTCATTATCTGCTATTATGAGATGAATCCAGATGAACCCTGCTAAGCACACAGCAGGTGCACAGTTTATGTTAAAGTTATCCTGGTAATCTGAACAGTGATACAGATAACACATGAAATAATATTGAACTATTTTTTTCTTCTAACAGCAGTCATACAGGTTTTCATATTTATGCTGATGATAAAAGAAAAGGTACATTTCACCTTTTTTGTCGTCATCACTGTCATTTTATTGTCACAAAAATGTAAGATTGGTCCAGTGCTTACTGAGTCAATCGATAAAGAGCAGTCAATAAGTGGCTGTTGTTGTTTTGTGTTTCAGGTGGGGAGCAGAAATGTCAGAGATCTGAAGGATAGACTCTTACAGTAAGTGTTTGGTTGCATCAGCAGTTCATTGTCCACGTCTGCCTTTATTCTTTTTTTAAGTGCTTATTCTCATTTTGTGTGAGGGCGAAAAAAAATCAATCTACTTTTATTAAATTGGAAAAACTAACTGATGAATAGTAATGCCCAACTATGCTGAGTACCTCATTTTAAATTATTATTTAGGAGTGGGATTATAATTTTCCAGTTAAGTTGAGATTCAACAAAGTCCTTTTTTATAAAATGAGTTTGTGCTGCAAATACACTTTGCTCTCATTTTGTGTGTATCTAATTAATTCATATCTTTCTTCGAATTAGTGTTAAGACTTCAGAGCATATTTAAATCTCTTGGGGAAGACAAGAAAACTTTTATGACTTTGGGGTATTTTAAGATAAAATACTGTGAATCAAGGAGGTAATTTGTGGGCTTGAAGCTACTGTTTGACTTTGTTTTAAAAATTTAATTTGGGCTACTTTATCGGTGGCTTCATGCAGAAGTGTCTTGGAGGCTATTAAGAATTTAATTGTTGCCTCAAGACAGGAGGGGCCGGTATTCTATATTTACTGACTTACAACTAGTAGCTGTTCCATCCGAAGTTTTTCGGACTGCACTTTGTAGCAGACTTTAATACTTTATTTTCTAACTCAATGAGCAGCTCTTCAGTACACTGTGGAGTATCGTTCATGGGGTACCACCTTAAATCAGTGGTTTGGAAACTTTACATGTAAAAGAGACGTGCTTTATGTAAATGTACATTACCTGAAATGTATCCGCAGAAATGAACAGTTCACAGTTAAGTGATCATTGGCTCATACATGAAGTCCCTTCCAAACATAGTTGAGTCCTGCTGTCTCCTCCACACTCCAATGATGTATTTGTTCTTTTTCTATACTTGGCTTTTTTAGAACGAGTCCATAACCCTTTAAAGCCTGATCCAAGAAAAAATAGAGGATTTTTTTTGTTAGTTTGAATTCTTTATTTGGCTCTTTAACAAAATATTTTTTAAAAACAGAATTCATTTTTTAAGATTCATCATTAGTTACTGTGCGATAACTCCAAATGATTGCTGTGTTGTCTTCTGCCCGCTGTTATCAGGTATATATGAATGTGTACAACAGGGTTTTGAGAAAAGTTTTTTCTACCATTAAAAGATGCAATAGGTCTCAGATGCAAAACATTTTGGAAACCGTATGCATAAAATATGATACATATGGCATTATAGGGTTAAATAATGTCATAAAATTAATAACTTGCACACAGCCCCCTCTGAGGTAGAGAATACAGCCCTGCCTCTTTATGTGAGTGACCCTCCAGAGGCACGGGTCATTTACAGCACTGCACACAGAAAGAGGTAAAATGGCACGAGAAAGACGGCCTTCCACAGAACTCCCATCCTTAACTGAAGCCGTATGTAGTAGGCTTCATTACTGCTTTCAACCTTTTCTTTTTATCTGATAAGATCGTTTTTTTTTTTTTTTAATGCTGTCCATGTGGCCCAAAGAAACCTATTTTAATATCTTTAATCAAGGAATTCATTAATGGTATATCTGAACTCAAGCCCAAGTCAAGCATTCTGCAACATTATCATATATAAACACAAGTAAAAAATGTATGCCGCGAATTTAAGAAGTAAATAAATCAAAAACAAAAAAATATTGGACACTCTATTCAAAGGCTTCCCTGCTGAATCTGAAGAACTGATGACTGGTGGAACACCTATAATAAAAGTTATACCGTGTTTATTTGATGTGTGCAAATGATCTTATCTTGAGCCATTCTTGAATTATCAATATCTTTTAACACTAAGGATGATCCGCCTGAAATGATGGAATTGGAGAGCTAAGACCAGCGGAAAGTAAATCTCAGAGTAAAATTACTGGTGGACAGAAGGTTTCTCTTTTCCTGTCAAAGGAAGTACGTAATCGCTGGGAGGCATTTATAGTCTCAGTCCAAAAGTTCACTTTAAACATGAGCTTACACAAGTGTTGACATTTGTTTGTAGCCTTACAAAGGTTTATCCCAGTTTACTCTGTGTCCCTTGAGATTGTCAGTGGAAAACACAACCTGCTAAATGTTTGTTCTCTCTACAGAAACAGAAATCTGTGCACATTCCTGCAGCCCACAGAGAAGCATACTCATGAAAGAATTAGTGTGCACCTCCTGAGTGTTGTTCCCATCAAGGTGAGGTGAGGAAAACCTGCAAGTTCTGCAGAGTCATTTCACACAGCTCTCAGACTACATTACACTCAGATATCTGATTTTCAGCTTGTTAGAGATGCCAACTTTCCTGTTTCTGAATTTAGAAATGTGTCTAAGAAAAACAAACAAATCAACTACTCAAATCACAGTTGTTATAAAGGAATGTATCTTTATCTTAGACCTAATCAAATAACCACGTTGAAGTCATAATGAATGAATGAAATTTGCTTGTGGCTTGAATATGTTTAGCCCCACTCTAATTGAGGCCTGGGTTCTGGGACAGCTCATTGTGGCATTTTATGGCTAAAGAGCTCGTACGACAAATATGTTTGTCTATGCGGGTACCTCTGAGGTGTGCAGATGGCATGGGAGAAAAATTAATTAGTTTGGCTAACCACGGCTTGTTGCCTGCTGTTCCTTCATTGTTGACAAGGGGTGTTTCTTTTAATGACAGAAATGTTCAACAAGGCTCGATCTCAGATTTAGAAATCAAGTGTTATGCAATCAAGTATTCAAGACTAGTTCAGAAACTGGAACCTCAAATCCATACATCTGAAAAAAAAAAAAGACTTTGTCTATGCTGTTGAACGGAATAAATGCCACTTAACTGGATGAGAGTTTTACTGGCACCCTCTAAGGCCTCTGAAAAGATCTGTGGTGTCAGCACTCTGACAGGTTTAGAGGTGGCATCAAGGTGAATGCTGAGTTGTAGAATAGTAGGAAATCATTGATATTCTAACTCGCAGGCTGCAAATGGCTCAGCGGCAGATGGAGGCTTTGTCAGGAAAGAAAAATGGCATCAAGGGAGCATCAACACCATTTTCCACATAAGCTGTGCTGGCGGCAGTGACCTTCTGCTGCTCATAGAGATCCCCAGCACACGATCAGACATCTCACTTTCATCATTTGCACCCCATGAAAAATAACCAAAGATTATTTTAGGAACGGCAGTTTGTTTTTCTGAAAGTCCATATTTAAAACTCTAGAGTCTGTGTTGAGCTCATCGTCCTTCGTTTAAAAGGAAACAAATTTAAAAACCTACTGCAGTGTGGATGTGAGCAGCAGCGGTAGCTCAGTGTTGCTCTGTTTGTCTTCCTATTGAATGTTTACAGCTCTGACAGTCTGTGAAGACACCATGCATTCACAACCGCCCTTTGCAGCTGAATTCTCACACAGTTTGCATATTTTGATATTTTCATCTGATTATTAATCCTGTTTGTTAATAAATGTAATCAGAATTTGGAAACAAACGGGTTGAATAAATAAAACTTTGCAGAGCTGAAGACACAAGAAATGCTTTAGTGAAAATTGGTCATGAGTGTGTAGGCTCAGAAAAAAGGGGGCATGGTCAAAACACGAAATGACTAGATTGGCTGAGACTTAAACTACTTTGTTTTTTAAAGTTTGGATGTAAGTTGTATAAATCGCATTTAACAGGATTGCTGTGAACTGTAGTGCATGAAGATCAGAGGTCATGGCCACTGATTCTGACCTCAGTTAACTAATACAGCTGTGATTAATGGAAGAGATTCCTCAAGAGAATAGATATATTCCACAGCACTGATTTGGCAAAGTGTTTTCATTAACGTCCTTGTTAATGTTCAGGATGATTACAATGTTCATGCAAAAGGTATTACTTTGGTAGTGGCTCCCCTCATTACGCAGATAATGCAAAATATGTTTATTGTTTTTGTTTACTTTAAACAAATCAGTATAAAGTGTGGGATGAACCTGAAGAAGAAATTAGGGAAAATGAGCAAACAATGCAAAAAACCAGTGACATCGAGACACCAGTTTAATATGTATGTGTTTCAGCTTGATGGTTGATTTCATTAGTAGATCTCATTGTTATGCATTGACTGTCTTCCTGCCGTAAAACGAATATTCAATTTATGTAGACTGAATAGTCAGGAGGAATTATTTTGGGTTTGAATGGCATATGTGGGTGGGGAGGGACATATTGTCTCTCCGCTAGAGATACAGATTGTTTGTTGAAATGACAGACATCACATTTATTTTCATTTATTCCAAAGACTGTGGTTCGCTGTTCCGTTTTGTCAGAACAGTTTGGTTTGCCACAGAAAATCGTATGGTGTGTTATTTGCATTGAATGTGCTGAACATTAAACATAAATATACAGATGAGCTATTTCAAATTGCTTTCTAAAAAACAAAGCTTTAGCAGCTGAACATAGCTGAACATTTTGTTTTAAAAGCTTAAAGATTTTCCAATTAAGCATGTCTCTTTGGATGTCATTTTGATTCGAATAGCATCCTGCTTGTCTTATGCTTACCGGGAGTCCTGCTGTTTAGATCGTTGTAACGTAAGAAGGGTAATATTTGCTCAGTTGCTGTTTGTCAGGACTGTAAAGCGTGCTGGTGGTGCTCTGTTTCAGACTATCCTCCTAAAGCGGCCCTGTTGACACAGTATTAGCAAAGATAAATGTGGCTTTTTATTGAGCCTACCTACTTAAGCAAAAGTGCCTTTGTTGGGATAAGGAAATATAGCAGAGCCATCGCAAAGACACGCTAAAACCACCTTTTTACTTTCTGTTTTATGGTATTAATGCAGGATTTTAGACACAGTGCTGATATTTGTTGGACTCTTTGTCACTCTGTAGTTTTTTTTTGTTGTTGAATGTTTACCTCATCTGTCCTCGTCACTAGCTGCTCTGATGTACCCGGATCATGTGAGGCGTCATTTGTACAGCAACATTAGAATGCTTCATCAGAAACCCTCTTGTTGCTCCTCCTAGGTCCTAGGGAGGACATTAGATGATTTCAGGAGATTTAGTAAAGTTATCCACTGTTTAGGCCTACCTTTGCAAACGCCTTCTCCTAATGGCAATGCTCCTTATACATACAGATTGTGTTTTTAACTTTTCATTAATCAGTCTATCTGTAGGGCCCTGCCTTCAGGCGGGACTTTTGAATGCCATAATGTTTCACGGCTGGATGTGGATAATAATCTTCTGCGCAAAAATAACTTTAAGTGTCACACCACGAAGTCGATGAAAGCTGAGAGCAGGTGATGGAAATATTCATTTAGCAACAAAGATGAACTTCTTTTTTTGACGATGCCTCGGAGGCTGACCGTAAATTAGATCCCCCCCCCCCCCCTAGTTTGAGTATCCCGAGTGATTCTCCCACATTTATTGAAGCAGCAGATGTATGTACAGTGAATCAGCTCTCCAGTGAATTTCAGGTGTGTTTGAGTACAATGGATCCCTGTTTTTGTCCCTTCTTCATCACTAGAATCAGAATTTTCAATTATTTGATTATTTATATCCTGGTGCCAAGAACTTTCTGTGGTGAAATTGGTGCACAATTTTATTCAACAGTCCAACGTTCATTTTATGGCTAAGAGAAGAGGAACATCACCAAGGACTGCAACCTCTGTTTTGATATCTACATGCAGAGCTGGGAAAGAGTAGAGCGAAATTAACATGTGGATTAATTTGTGTATCTTGGAATTTAGAGCACAACCTCTTTTTGGTGTTGCATAACAATATACAGCTACAAGAAAAAAAGGTAATTTAATCAATGATGTGGTTAAGCTTTTTCATGGTAACCCTTTTTTCTAAAGTTGGGTGGTTTACCCAAGCCCTGAATCTCCGTTGCTGTATTACACAACGCTTCCAAGTACTACATTTACAAATAAAGAGAAAATTAGCCACAGTCACACCAACTGAGCCAAAGCCACACTGTTGGTTTAATGTTTAATGGCAGATTAAAAACCACTTCCACTCTAGTTTAATCACAAGAGGGAAAAGAATTACACAAAAAAATCACTTCTCGCATGGTGGTAAAAGATATATACCTCAACCTATTCATTCAGTTGAAACACTTTTTCATCCCCCATGCGCTTTGTCATAAGATACTAAATTATAGTCTCTTAGTATAGTCTCTTTAACCCTTGTTGATAATGAGATATTTCTTACATTTCTTACTCTTATTGCAGCTATGTCCAATCAAAACATAATGATGGCAGTGGCTTTTAGGCCCTGTTTCAGGAAGACTTGTTTCTCATCCAGGAAGGGGAGAAAAGCATGTCAGTTTATCGGTTTTTATTGTTCTAAAATGATGTATGAAGTGCACTGTAATGAGTGCAACAGCAGTAGTTGGAGACCTGACGGGTTATTCAGTGTGTCTTTTGCAGAGAATGTCATTGCTTAATGGCGGTATACTTACAACCAGCTATATAAAGTACTGTTTTATACAGTGTTCTATTCATTTTTCTTTTGTTCTGCATGGCGTGTTCACTGGGAGTGACTTTAAAAGCCTTTTTCACGAACATTCTCTTCAACATCAAAGTAAATTTCATCAGTGTAAGCGATGTCCCTGCAACGTGCCCTTTTTTACTACACTAGGACCGCTCAGCTTCCTTTGCCTATGCAGAGCACTCTTGCAGATAGCAGAAATCAGTACCCACTCTTGACACTATTGGAGTGGCCTATTGACTCCTACTAGCTGTGTTGTAGATTTATGCTCTTTTGGTTCTGTCTTTCATATGGGAATGTGTACAAAGCAAGGAGATCCTATTTCTCTGTTTGTGCGTTGTGATAGTATTTTACTTATTTTGTTCTGTGGATTTGGTTGTAAGGATTCTGTGGGAAATTGAAAGGAAAAAGTTCCTGATTAGTTGCACTTTTCCCATCTGTGTGACCTTAGCGTAGGACATTCAGCGTGCGCATGGTGCACAGATGTTTGAATGTAACCAGCTTCAATAAAGCAGTGGACATATGGACGCTGTCTCTAATGCCTTGAAAAGTACTCTCAGGATCTGTTTTATAGCTTCATTTGGCACACTGCAGTCCCCTTTCCCATTACAGTTTCCATGTGATTTATATGGTTCTCTTCAGGGAGCATCGGAGAAACAGGAGCTGGGATTGGAAATGCTGTGATGGTGATGTTTACCTTGATCCGAGTCGCCTTTTATTCTGTATTGGACATTGATTGTGTGTTAAAACCTCAGTTAGGCCCCATGTTTTGATGCACAGAACATCAATTTTATTTGCCTGATCACGTAAAGAATGAGGTTGTTTAGCCTTGAAGACTGATAGAACCTTGGACTTTGCATCCTCACTGTCTTTATTATAACAGAGAGAATCACATCATTGTTGCCATAACACCTAAATCTAGGCCAGCAAATATCTGGATTTTTTTTTTTATGGCTAACTGGAAAAAGGAAACCTACCGCCGTATTTTTTTTTTTCAATCATGTAAATTTTGATTGTAACTAACCTCATTAAGCAAATGATCTATATTCATAATGTCAGCGTAAATATTACAGGCTGAAAGAGGATTTTCTGCTGAAGCATCTTGGGCTAACGTTAATTTTGTGACTGGTGTCTGACAGACAATTCCGTCAGATGTGCTGTAAATTCCAGCTGTCTGTTTCTTTTGTGTTTAAATGCAGATATGCTTCTTTTCTATAATCTTTGAAGAAAATGTGGGTATTTTCTGTGGTTGAATCTTCAAAGTAATTCTTTGGGTTATTAAGTGGGTTAAGCCACACTGTTTCCTCTAATAAGGTCATTTTTACATAAATACAGGAGGTAAAGTGACTGCAGTGATGATGCGCCGGTTCTGTGTCACTGTATAAGACTTAATAAGGGAAAATGAGTGGACAGTGAACAAGACTTTTAGGAAAATATCAATCCATTTGCTGTGTCCTTGTATTATTGGAGTACTTAAATCCCCAGAATGCATAGTCTGATCTTTTTTAGAAATATGATTCAGGAAAATAGCAGAAAGATTGCCTATTGGCAGTAAACAATATTACATGTCATCAATAAACTCTTGATAACATGATGCTATGATGTAAAAAAACTGACTGAACAGAGGCGTATAAGGACATTTAACTGAACATGTAGTGTTTTCTGGAATGGAATGCTTACCTAATTTCCCTTCAGGGATAAATAAGCTATCTGTCTGTCTCTCTCTTTTATGTTCTCTTTGAACCAAAATTGGACTGTGAAAACTCACAGTAATCAAGTCTCAGTTTCTTTGTCTTTAGCATCTGCATTTTGAATCCAACATATTACTGACAAATTACTGAGGCGTATTTTTGACAATTCCTCCTTTTCTTCTTGTCCAGTCTGCTAGTACATTCTCTGTATGTGTTCAGCTGAAAAGTGCAGCCACAGCTGTACTCCTGACTGGTGGAACTTGCTGTTGTCGGGGCAGCAATGTGATTGTATATATGATGGATGTTGGACTCATGGGACATGGGACTCTGCATCCCACCCCCAAATCCAAAGCGATTCCACATGCGGGCTGCACTGTTGCTGCTGTGAAGGACAAATGTGTGTCATAAATAATTTGTCACATTAAAGCTTCAGTTTGCCACCTTAATTACAGATGGTTCCAGATCTGTCATATCAGACACCAACCAGTGGTGTTTGTTTTTGTACTCAGGTGGATTTCTGTGCCACACAGCAGCGAGGGTCAAAACATTGTTCTACAGATGTGTGAATTGCAGCAGGTGAGACAGGAGAATTAGAAATCAGACATTTTGTTATCTCCTACCCAACCCCACCTGTCAGGGTAGGCCATCATCTGCTCCATAGGCTCCATATATACAGTCCGCACCCAGACGTTTCTTGCGAGCTCATTTAACCTGTGATAACAAAAGTCGTCTTGTCCAGTGTTCTTAAACACAATATCTGAAATGCGGTTCATGTTTTCTTCAAGTGATAGAAGTGAGCTCCTTGAAAAGAGCAAACCTGAGACGAATGATAAATCAGCTCTTAATGCAGTCTATTGATTGTGTGTGAAGGCTGTGTTTTTTTCATCCTGATGACTCTGCACACCTCTTTTCTCACCGCTGCATACTTGATGTGCTTCAGTTTTACCTGTCAAGATATAATTAAAAATGATCTGGTCCTTTCTTAGCCAAATGGTAGCAGTAGTGTGTGAATTAAACAAATACCTTCCTCCGTACTTCCATAGCTGTTAAAAGAGAGAAGCAGTAGCCAGGTGCTGGTAAGCAAATGCATTTAATTAATTCACTGTCAGCATGAAGATCTTTATGAAAGCAGGAAGTTTACCTGCACTATGCTTCGGTATGTGTTTTATAGAAAAAGTTGCTCCATGGTCCACAAATATACATCCACAAATCTCATCTCACTCACCATTTCTTTCTCTTTTTTATCTTTGGCTTTTAGTGCAGCTGGAAGGTCTTCAACAGATGATCAATCAAGGGGTTCTCTAACAATAATACCATAGTTTTTCTATTTTTTCTCCCCTTTCTTCTCCCCTGCCGCAGGAGGTCTCCAGGTGGAGTCGAAGTTAAGGCTGACAGCAAAAATAGGTCTTTTGAAGAAATGGGCAAAATAAAACTGAAGGGTTTACCACTGATCTCATTTTCAACCTCCAACCTTCCGGCAGGCTACGCTCCAAAGAACACCCATCCTGTGCATCATGTGTGTTTTTCACAAAAATGGGGTCAAAATAAGAGATTCACACATGACTGAGTCCATTTAAAATGTCAAACGCTCTTAAAGACAGTGACGAGTCGGAGAGCGAATGCCTGTGTTGAATTATCTTCACTGCAGTCAAATGCTTTTAGTGTTGGTGGAAAAAAATGGACAGTGTTGATGTTTATTCATGTCAACAGAAGGATGTAATTGTGTTAGGTAGGTTGATGGACACCAGGATCGCTTTGTGAGGGGTTCGACACCTGAGGAGAAACCTCCTCTGACAGTCGAGCAGACTGTCAGAGCTATGAGACACTTGAGCAACCAGGGAGATGTTTATGTATGAGGAGGTTGAGTTCATACTGTCATATTATAATTAGATGGCCACAGCAGAGCATTGTAATTACAATCAATCTCCTCTTCTCCATTTTTTAGAATAGTATTTATCACAAATTAGCTAAAAAAGATAGGCAACCTTTTGAGAAATGTAAAATACTTTCAAATCTTACCTTATTCTCCCATTTGGTGAAAAAACATCCTTTGCAGTTAGGATGCTGCTGATCCGTACTGATTACTGTGTCCTTGGATTATCGCTGCTCATATATGTCAGCTGTTATAGGACAAGACAACATCAATACCTTAAAAAAGAAGAAAGAAAATGCTTACATACACCTGAAACCAAAAGCACAAGGGATAATAGTCACACAATTCTTTTCCAGCATTTTAAAAAAAAATACTAAACTGGTAAAAACTGACAAATAAAAAAGACTAAATGAAAAATAATGTTATGGCTTACATGATTCTCCTCCAGCTCTTAAATCTTCTTCCAAGTGTTCTCCCAATTTCTTTTTTTTTTACAAAAAAATGAATGTTGCAAAAGTGTTTGCAAGAGAAAGTCATAAAATCTTTAAAACTCTTTCCAAAAAACAGTATAGATGTGTGCTCTTTACTGTATTTTAATGACACTTCATCGTCTCTCATGGGCTGAATTTGTTTCTTTTTGTAGATTAACACATTTGGACAAAACACCTGTCAACTCGGAGACAAGCGTACTGTTAGATAATTTTATTTACATTGTATGATCAACAACAGGCAAAACAAAAAGGAAATACAACGTTCTTAAGCCTTCAGGAATGTGTAAACAGTCAGCAGTAATCATCTTAATACAGATTGTTTCCTTTTAGAAACTGTGGCTTTGATTTGAATGTGGAAACCCATTATTTCTGTGATTCCCTTGGTGATTTCTGGGAAGATTGACTCTTTCAGATGTGTGTAAGAGGCAATCTAAGAGACCAGGGTAATCCTTGTCTCCTTTTTTCCTTCTTTAACATTGTTACATTTTTTTTAATTTTATCTGACTTGTTGTTAGCAGATATGGAATCTGGACAGCGGCTTGCATCGCCATTCCCTGCCCCACCATCTGTCCATGTGACCTCTTCTTCAAACAGCTCCTCTTCCACTCCGCCCCAGACTCCTTTCATTCAGTTCAGTCCAGCACCCAGCCCAGAGGACAGCTCCCCTCTCACCTGTGGTACATACAAGACGCAAAAGCAAATACACAACAGTAAACAAATGATTCATTTGAAAGTTGGTGTTTCTCATTCTGCTCTCTGAATACTGCACAAAGTTAAAGCAGCATTTCAAGCATTAAGACTCCTGTGAAATTGGTAGCAATTAATAAATGTAACTGTTTCCATTATGGGCGGCACGGTGGTGTGTCCCAGCAAGAGGGTTCTGGGTTCGAATCCCGGGGGAACCAGGATGTTCTCCCTGTGTCTGCGTGGGTTCTCTCCGGGTTCTCCGGCTTCCTACCACAGTCCAAAAACCTGCATGTTAGGTTGATTGGAGTTTGGGGAAATTGCCCTTAGGAGTGAGTGTGAGTGGTTGTTTGTCCTTGTATGTCCTGTGTGTGGCCCTGCGATGGACTGGCGGACTGTCCAGGGTGTACCCTGCCTCTCGCCCGTTGACCACTGGGATAGGCTCCAGTTCCCCCCGCGACCCCAACAGGGAATAAGCGGTATTGATAATGGATGGATGGATGGATGTTTCCATTATTCTGACTGACTTTACAAATGGTCTACTCTTTCTAACTACCCCTTGATTTAAACCTTTGAGCTATACAACTAAAGTATATGGGAAAATTTGACAGTACAATAAGAGGATTAGGACACCTTCATCTAATTCATGCCAGGCAATTTTGATAGGAATGAAAAGGAATTAATGACTGCCAACAAATTAAAGACTCATGCATGCCCTTCTGGATTTCTTTTAACAACCTCAAGCACCAGTTTATCTTGTGTGATTTGACATGTGTGCTGGCCTCGCTGTGCATGCAGCCACCATCATCTCTTGTTTTCTTTGAATACTAATTGTGGCCAATACCATTATACACTGAGCAGCGGTGAAGCATAAGCTGTCAGACTACCCCCAACCACAAAATAATTTGCAAATTTACATACCATAGTTCGTAATTATTATTTATTCTCCTTTCTTATAAGATGTAGAAAAAAGTGATGTTTTTTTCCCCTTTTTTGTCATGCAATCACAATGAAGAACGCTCATAAATTATTCATGTTCATATCTTCAGACTAAACGTGCTCAGAAATTTCCCAGATAATTTATTTTGGACTGAACCCTTTATGCTGAAATCAAGCTGCCACCTCTGGAGTGGCACCGGGGTTATGGCAATCAAGTAAATTGAGTTTTTTCAAAGAATTGTTATCAACTGTTGGATGTAAGGAAAAGATACCATGTGTCAATCGAGCAGCAACCTCAGAGGTTGAAAAACAAAAGGCTTGTCAGTGTGCTTTAATTATATCCATGACACATTCTGAAATAATCAAGTAAGATATTCCTTTATAAGGAGGATATCCAGAAATAATAACCAGAGTCTCAGAACAAATGGAGCTTTAAATGCTCGTACCATAACTTAATACGTTCGAGTTCCTTTTAAGTTAAAGCTTAAAATGACAACAGCTCTGGATTTTCTATATTTTTGCAATGTTTGATGTTGAGTACTACTAAATCCCTGTCAACAGCCTCAGTAGAAGTGTTTATGCCAAGTTGAGGCCTGTTTCTATTCTTTTGCTAACCTTCAGAGGAAGCCTTCTCTCCTGCCTACACTTTTATGGTGTCCTGAAAGGTTCTCTTTGGGATCTTGTCTACTTTGCTCTATATTTGGAAATCTTGTCAGTCTTTTTACATTGGGCACCTGGTAAATTCAGAATTCAGTTAAAGCTTTTTGTCAACACCTATAGAGTTCATTTGTAGAACCTGCTTTTATGTCCCAGTCAGCAAACTGCCTGCATTGGATTGCAACAGTTGTTGTGATGAATGGATTTATTGATCATTGCATTCTCTGAACGGAGATTGTTGTTTTCCAGGTCGTTTGATGCAAACAAAGGGTGATGAGCATTCAGATATGCCCATCAGTCCTGCTTTTGGGTTCTATTCATCAAGTTCGAGCCACTCTGAATTTGGAGGACTTGGAAGTCTCGGTTTGTCCACCTTGGCTGCTCATTCCCAGTTTGGCAGATTTCCAGGTGGGAAATTATATAGATTATTTCTGCAGTAAGTTTCCTTAGTTGGACTGTTTTTTGTTTTAGCTTAAGATTAATAAGACTATTTGGGAATGTCAATCATTTGATTACATTTTCTCATGATGATATTACATCAGTTAGACTGTAATCATTATGTGTTTTTTCCTAATGTTTTGCATACCAAGATTGAGAATAACTGTACTTTATGTTGTTGCAATGTCAGATTGGTGGAGGCCAACTGATACGCATACCACAGGAACACCAGCCTTTTTCCCCCCTCTTCTGGGCTTGCATCCTGTTTTTCTTTCTACTTTCAAGAGCCTCGATTCTGTTAATTTACAATCTCAAACCTCAGGTAAGAGGGCAAACATCTTCATGTTGGTGAAACCTCTTGTTTCAAAATCTAGGGATACTTAAAATTCCAGTTTCTGTAGGTCTGAATGGAACTGTGAATGGTAGGAATGCCTCCTCTCCTTCTTTGAAGTCTGCTAAGAACGCAAGTTCCTTCCCAGCAAAGCAAAATAAGACAAAACTGCAAACCGTCAAAGGTCAGAGTCAAAAGAGTATATCTGCACCGGTGGAACTTATCAAACAAACAATAAAGAAAACAAGCAAAAAGGTTGGTATAGACTTATTCTCACTTGCCTTTTATTATTTTATTTTGCTGTTGAAAGTTTATTCCACTATTCACTCTCTGTTACAATTCATTCAAATATAGATACCCGCAAAAAGCCCACCAGACACATCCAACATCAGTAGCTGCCTGTCGGGATCTTTGTCAGAAACTTCCAGTGACGGGGAAGAAAGCAGCGGTGATCCCGACGAGACGGAGGAGGAAGATAAAGGTGATCAGAGCAGTGACAGCGAGGACTCCGGTTCTGAGGAAGACAGTCCACTTAAAAGGAAAGCCACTGTGAGTGGGGTTATACTTACAATGTTCACCATCATAGTCCTAAAAGAGACAGACCCCTCTTATTCTTATTAGTGGGTTCCAGAATAATGCGTAATGGTTGAATTTGTGAAATGTTTATAACCGTTCTGGGTTTGTCAAAAGCAGCCTAAGCATGGGGGTTGGCAAACTCGACGTGTGTGTTAGCTGACAGAGTTGCCACTGTGAGACTTTCCCAGCATGAGTTGACATGACATTCTGTCTTCTCCTTGTCTTCCTTGTCCTCCTACTCAGCGGCTGACACACAACACTTCTGAGAGTAAAAAGAG
The DNA here is from genome assembly GCA_013363375.1 of Menidia beryllina. Lineage (NCBI taxonomy): Eukaryota > Metazoa > Chordata > Actinopteri > Atheriniformes > Atherinopsidae > Menidia > Menidia beryllina. The sequence continues at coordinate 6,406,463 of JABUIW010000214.1, forward strand.
GAGAACTAGTGCGTCTGATGGAATTACTACTCACAGTGTTCCTGTGACTTCCTCTTCCCACCTTAACTACTATTCTCATCCTGCCAGCCGGCCTAAATCCACAGCACTGTTTCTCCAGAGCTCTAGGAACACAGAGGAGAAAGGCCAGCAGCACATTAGTGTCATTCAGGCCACGGGACAAGCAGTCAGCAATGGTTCATTAGCACAGTCCCAAAGTGGGGCTTGTCCACTCCCCTTCAAGTCCGCACCAAAATCCACTTCCCTCCCTGGTTCATCACAGCACAGTCTTAACTCACCAAAGCAAAACTCTGCCTGCTCTTCTCCGCAGTGTTTTGCTCTCTTTTCCCCAAAGAAATCCCTTTCTTTATGTTACTCACCAAAACATACATCTCTTGGTTCACCCAATCCTCCGTCCCTCCTTTCTGCACCCAAACAAGCAACACCGCTAACCTCCAAAGAATCCTCTTATCGCTCCCAATTCACTGTCTCGTCTGGTAAGCATGCACCAGCCACTGACAGTCTAAAGAAGAACACAGGAAACTACCCTGATGGAGGCTCAACACACCTGAACACTGTTAAACTGAAACTGGTAAGTTATTATTCATCACTTTGAGTCACTGAAATGGATCCCTCATTTTTATTGTCATCCGTAGGTTTACCTCTGTTTTTACTTCCTTTCCATCATCTTTTCTGTCTCGAATTGACTAAATGATATTAAAGTTCCATCGCAGTAAAAGATTATTGTTTTCCACTATTATCGGGGCTTTTATTATTCCTCGTGAATTGTCTGACCACAAAATGATTTGAAGTGACAACGTGTTGAGTTCTACAGGGAATACTTCACAAAATTGACAAGCAATTAGCTTTGTTGTGCTTTGGGATGTTTGTTATCAAGAGACCGAAATTGGCCTCTTTTACGAGAGCAAGTTACTGTCACCATTTTGAGAGGGAGGGAAAATGGAATCATCTGAAACGTGGGTTTCAACTCATATTTTGGTACATTAAATGCAGGCTTTTGATTGCCAGAGTTTGACAATTGCAACAAATTCAAGATGACAGCTAAAATCTCACGCTGGCACCAAGCCAAACAATTTGAAAATATTTTCCACAGCAGCATCTTTTCCTTTGTTGTTTTTGACAGGCCGTATTGGGCTCTTCACTGTCTCCATCTCTTAGAGCACCTTAAATTCCTTTATTAACAGCCCACAGTAATATGAGTGACAGTTTGTGTAATGACTTCTTTTTTTCCCCCTTATAATATAAAGCCTGTCCATTCAAAGGATTCTGTCAAACAGGCTTCCTCTGCGCGACTCAAGGGCCAAAACTGGTATAAAAATCTAAATTCAGGTTTTCTTGACTGCAACTTGTTTCTTAATTATTTTTTTAGATGCCTGCATTTATCATTTATTGCCTCTCCTGTCATCAGTGACATAAACCTGTTCCTGAACCTAAGTCCTGACGGAGCTGGCTTCAGCACAGTTCAAGATGCCCCATTGGCCCTCATCAATAAGCCCCGTAGCCACATCTGCACCACCAAGCCTCTCTCGGCAGCTACCAGCCCTGACTATCACATGCCCATCAACTTGAGCACCGGCGCCAAAGAGATGTCCCATAGCTCTGCTTCCACTCTTAAATCGTCTGCCCCATCAGGACCTACTCCACGAGCCAGGACCGCTGCTGGGACTCTAACTGGAGCGTCATGTGTAACCACAGACTTGACTAAACACAGTGAGTCTGTTTTCCACTGCAGCAAAGGCTCAGACTCTTCAGAAGAAAATGATGATGATGAAGGAGATGATTTTGAGGATGAAGACTCTGGAAGTAGCCTCTCAGGTTAGATTACCAACATCCTTTCTTTAATTTTATAAAAAAGGCTTTGATAAAACAGTATTAACAAAAGGTTGGAGATGTGAGTTTTCTCTGTCTGTCTAGTTGAGTTATGTGTGGAATATTAATTAGGACATTACCGAGCTCCCTGTGTGTCTCTGTGGCAGGCTCGGAAAGCAATCTTGAGAGTGACTCTAATGGGTCTGAGTGTGTAGAGATGGAAGCAGATTGCGATGCAGACAGGACTCCTCTGAAACCAGCAGAAGCCTCAGGGTCCACTCACAAGCCCTCCTTGAACCACTTAGCCAACTGCTCGCTGCTTAACCTACAGATTACAAGGCCCCCAAGTCTGCCAAGTAGTGGTTTACTTAACCCCATCAACACTGTTGCCTTGAGGAACCATAGCAACATATCATCATCCTTCAGATTTGCAACAATAGCTGGTAACATACCTCTACTTTTTCAAACACAAAATCAATTCTTAAGCCAGAAGTAATATAATTTGCTTTTATTTTTCGCCCTGTTTGTAAAACTTGATAATTTCCTAAACATCTTAGTCATCAATGAATAGCTCAGTTCTGCTTGTATATAGGTTTTAATTTGAAAACTCAGAGTGGTGCTTCAAATGTCTGACATCTACACCTTTGTTTTACACTTTTACGTTGAAAATGACTTTCAACGGCTTCATTCAAACATCTTCTTCTAAGGATATTTTTCTCAGGTCACACTGAGAATATGTCTGATTGATGTCTCATATTTTCTAGGGTCAGGAAAGAGGAGGAGGGTCACAGACGAGAGAGTTCTGCAATTGCCTCTTGATTTCGGGTGAGGTGCTTTATTTGCTGCCCTGCTATTGAGGCAATCAGTGGCTGACAAGTCAGCCTTTTTTAAAACATTGTGTAGCAGCCGTTAATATTAAATTCTGTTACCATTTACAGACATCAGTAAATACATTTTATTTACAGATAAGTGGTAATCAAGCTCTTTACAATGTTAAGAAATAAATTACAGGAATAAAAACAGTTTCTTTATTTCCTATGCAGGTTTAAATCGAACTGGGTAACTGATAGGGTAGTTTTCTCATTTGTAAAATCCTTATAATACATAAAGCGCTTTAAAAAAAAGTCTTCTTGATTTATGGGTGTCTATGTACTGGGGGAAAAATGAAATGAGGTCCAGCAATTGCACAGAAATGGCTCAGTCTCAACACAAATATGCAAAATTGGCTGCTGACTACCCACACATTCTGCTGATTTGAACTAACACTAGATGTTTTAAGGATGCTTTCCACCTAAAGTTGTACAGGAAGTCACAAAACTGTATTCAGCCCCTGTTCTGTTTGAATAACCCCACACGTCTGGTCTGTAAGCTAAAGCTGCTCTCTAGAAGAGGTCATTGAAACTGACATGTTACCCCATGAGGCAAAGACCGTTTAGGAGTATAATCACAGCCGGCAAAGCCACAAAGTAGACTGTTAACAGCTGTTTTGTTTAAAATATGTTGGTCTTTGCTTAGATGGTGCAGAGAAACGCGAATCAGGACTGTTGCTGGGCGTGTACAGGGAGAGGTGGCTTACATTGCCCCATGTGGAAAGAAGCTGCGTCAGTATCCTGATGTAATAAAGGTAAATCAACACTAAATTGCTGTATGGCTGAAAATGATCGCTTTTACTAATCACCTTAATGAAGTTTTATGTATCTGTTAAGTAATCTTTTTATGCTGTTTGCTCCACAGTACCTGGTCAGGAATGGAATATCTGAAATCTCCCGGGACAACTTCAGCTTTAGCACAAAAATGAAAGTCGGTGACTTCTATGAAGCCAGAGAAGGGCCCGAGGTTAGAAAAAAGCAACAAAAGCAATTTACTCTTTTGTCTGTTTGAATCGCCGCATCATCGACCTGCTTTCTCAGGGTTTACAATGGTTCTTGCTGGCTGAGGATGAGATCTCCCCCAGCATCATTGCAATGGATGGGAGGCGCAGCCGTCGCATGAAGTTGGAGCACCAGCCAACTGGTGATGGCTCCAGACATCCTCATCCTGAAAATAACTCTCATGATGTCAGCAATGCCAAACTACTACGTAAACTGGAGGCTCAAGGTCAGTGGGAATCCTAGAAGTCTCTGGCTTTTACAACCATGTGATATAATGCATTTTATTTTAAATAAACATACCGGTAGTTATCCTGAATACAAAAACCTATATATAGTGATAATTTTTGCCTGGGGTTATACAAATTGACTAATCTTAAATAGGAAAGTTAAGAGACCTTTTAACAATATGAACCAGTTCATTCATTCCAACATTTTTGATAACGTCAGCTTCTCAAAATTAAAATGCAAAACAGTCTCTCCCACAGGGTAAAAGTCCAGCTTTGTGCATCTGGTTGCCATGTCTGAACGTCATTTCTCAACTTTCTGTTTTGCTCTTACTGTTACAGAGAGTTTAATTTTCGCACACTTTCACAAAAACATCTCACTCTCGCTCAATGGATCATTTTAAGGGACTTAGGGAAAATCTTCTCATTGTTTTCTTTTTTTTTTTTTCTCACTGCCTATAAATTAATGTCCCCCCATTTTGCATTTACTCCTGTTGCAGAGATAGCTCGACAGGCGGCTGAGATCAAATTGGTGAGAAAACTAGAGAAACAGGCCATAGCAAAGGCAGCCAAGGAGGCGAGGAAGCAACAAGGTAAACAGCTGCTGCCTAATCAGACCATTCTCCAAACTGGATTGTGTGCTGTGTGCCGACCTAATTTGTTTGTGCTTGCTAGCTATAATAGCAGCAGAGGAGAGGCGTAAAAAGAGGGAAGAGGTGAAAATCTTTAAACAACAAGTAAGTGTGCTTATATTCATGCTGTGTCATCCTTCAGGCAGCCACACTGTGCGTTCACTCTGAGGTGAAAGGGTTCTTATTGCAGCTGAATAACTTTGAAACTGCAAGAAAAGAAAAATGCTGCACCTTTCCCATCTGCAAAGACCCACTGTGCTTCTTCTGCTCCACACCACTCTATAATATGCATGGCTTAACAGTTAATTCATTTGATCTCCCCTCATCCTTTTTCCAGGAGAAGATCAGGCGCATTCAGCAAATTCGATTGGAGAAGGAAGTCCGTGCACAGCAAATTCTTGAGGTTAGTCCTGAAAGTTATTGCAGAAACATTTTAAAACACTTCCTTTCTGCTGTTGATAGGATTTAATAGAGGAAAAAAACATCCCAACCAAGGGCTATTACTAAATTATGTTTCCCCACTTTTACTCAGTACATGTGACTAATGCTTAATTGGTTTCTTGCAGGAGTGCCATTGAATATGAAAATCTTCTTAGAATGTACTGAAGCTTAATACAGAATAGAGTACTTCATTAAGTGGGTGGTGGCCACAGTTTACCATGGCTAGGTGAAAACACCTATTTTGCATTCTCTCTCTAAATCAAACTGGGGGGTATTTTCGCATTTATAAATCAAATTTCAGTGGACACGCTTGGCAGGCGGCTCTTAACAGGATTTCACCGGGGCCATAATCACTCATAAAGAATTGGTCTTAATTTATTCTCAAAAGCTGTTGATGTTTCATTATAACTATAACCATTTTGTCTTTTGGTGTTAATGGATGGGCTGAAAGATGGCCATTGCTTAAGATTTAATTTTATAATGCAACATTCTCTGTGAACCACTAGACGGTCTAAGAGATTTAAATTTCAGTCTTTCATAATTTTCTCTGAGTTTCTATCAGAAATTAAAAAAAAAGGCAATAAAAAGATATACACTCATCCATCTGTGTTTGCATTCCACTTTTGGTTTAAATTATTTTGTCAATTTCTTCTTTCTTCTGTTGGGCAAACAGGCAAAAAGAAAGAAAAAAGAAGCAGCAGCCAATGCCAAAATACTTGAAGCTGAGAAACGAAATAAGGTGAAATGTGTTGCATGAGCAATATTCAGATGCTTTATCAGTGTTTATTATAGCCAGTGTGTTGTTTCCGTCAGTGTATGTATACACCTCCAACTCTGGGTATATATGCTGCAAATGTGCAACATGCTGGCTTTATTATAATGCTTGTCAACACAAATGAGATTTTGATTACCTTGTTTTATTGTTGTAATTATAAAGAGTTGGCTCATTTGCTTCAATTCTGCATGTATTTATGAATGTGACTGTAAAATGTATAATGCGATGCTTCGTGGGCTGAGAGTTTAGCAATTTCATTGTTTAACAGGCAAAGAGAAGAAGTTCCCTTTATAATTTTTTGAAATGGTGTTAATTGTGTGTGATCATGTTCTTATTTCTGACTGAGGTTATCATGTTTGTCTAGGAGAAGGAGATGCGTAGGCTTCAATCTGTAATCGAGAAGCATCAGGTAGGCTTTTGTGTTTTGTCACTGACAAAATTCCAAGAAAATAATTCTTTCCTATGTTACCATTGATCACTGTTTGCCATATATTTTCTATATTTCACATTTTGGAAATGCCATGTGTCTTTTTCTTTGTCTTCGAATTTTAAAATTCTTTCTACCAGGAGTTGGAGAGACATAGACTAGATATGGTATGACTACGCTTGTTTCTGAACGTAAAGCTTTCTGTGCATGTGTTGTGATGGCGCAGTGGTTAAAATATAGCATTTGCTGTGATCATACAGCATGCCATCCCTTTGCATTGCTGCTCGGGAACAGCTCACTTCAGTTCACTTCATATGTTTACACCAGTGGTCTCTCTGTTAAAGTAGGACCCAAAAAACACCAGAATGCACTGCACCCTAAAATGAACGGGCATTTTTATCTTTGTTTCTGTTGTGAAATTATTGCTGTGTGTATTCCAAATCCCTTTTGTATGTTTATATTTTTATTTGTGATGTGTGCATATAATCACTCGTTATGGAGGACTGTTTGATGTTGATATGCATTCAGTATTTTAGATTTAGTCACATATATGATCTGCTACTTGTAAAGTCTTGGCTACTCCTAACTTTGTGCTTTGTATTGTTTGTATGCATTAGGACTCATTTGCTTTTAATTTTGTAAAACATTTGCATATCTTTGCATCCAAACAGCATGTTATGCCTAAACATCTACTGTACTTTTTATGTTTGTTACGTCACCAGTTCTGTCCAAGATGTATTTTTATTTGTTACAAATGACAGCAACAGTTTAAAATTTAAATGGAAAGGAATTGTTTTTGTCCTGGCAGGAAAGAGAAAGACGCAGACAGCACATGATGCTCATGAAAGCCGTGGAAGCCCGGAAGAAGGCCGAAGTGAGTTACTGCAGAGAATACCTCAGCTCACTTACTGTTTTACTGTTCATCACCTCTCCAACTTTATTTGAATTGACAATTTCTGTTGTTTTATTATGATTTATGTAAAAATGTCATTGTGTTCAAATATGAGAATGAAATTAGATAAAAGTAAAAACCTGATTATTTAAGATTACAAATGTGTAAAGCATTATCTGAAAGCTCTCTGAGCACGGATGCCGTTGTGCACTGGAACATAGAAGAGAAGATTAAAGAATTTAGAGATGAATTGGTCCAAATGAAGCATACTTAATTTGACAACGATTTCAGTTTTTATAGTGTTTCGAAATGTTTCTTTTTTTAAATCTTGTTCTACAATGAGTGAAATAGCCTGTTATTGAATCTTTCTTTTTCCATTGTTTGATGAATCTGTCTATTGTGTTTACGTTACAATGAAACTATGAATTCTTCCATATCTCGTATCAAACATCCTAAATGGGCAGATCATTCATTTGCCAAACATTAATGTGACACAATAATGAAAATGAATTTGTCATGTATAATCCATGTGTGTGCATCAAGTAGTTTGATCCAGTTAGTCCTGCAACAGCCTGTTAATGCATCTATGACTGTGTAACTTGTTTCTCCTTTTCTTTTCCTTTTTTGCAAAAGGAAAAAGAGCGTCTGAAAAAAGAGAAGAAGGATGAGAAACGTTTAAATAAGCAGAGAAAACTCGAGATCAGAAGACTTGAACTGGAAAAAGCAAAAGAACTGAATAAGCCGAATGAAGACATGTGTTTAGCGGATCATCAGGTATTTACACTTTGTGGAGCTGCTGGCTGATAAGAAAAAAAATTAGTTCATGAGTCGACCATGCACAAAATCCATCTTATGACAGGTGGATGTAAACACTGGATCTTGGACCTAAAGATAATTTGGTATAATATGGATATTTATGTTTGAAGATATTCAGATGAATAAAGGCTTAAAAGCACTGAAAGGATTTGGATTTGATTAAAACAAAAACAGATGTAGCTTACAATGCTGCCATCAAGTGGCTGCTTTTGTCATGATGTTAAGCTTATATTACTGATCATATGAGTGCAGCCGGGCGGCACAGTGGTGTGGTGGATAGCACTGTCGCCTCCCAGCAAGAGGGTTCTGGGTTCGAATCCCGGGGGAACCAGGACCCTTCTGGGTGGAGTTTGCATGTTCTCCCTGTGTCTGCGTGGGTTCTCTCCGGGTTCTCCGGCTTCCTCCCACAGTCAAAAAACCTGCATGTTAGGTTGATTGGAGATTGGGGAAATTGCCCTTAGGAGTGAATGTGAGTGTGAGTGGTTGTTTGTCCTTTAATGTCCTGTGTGTTGCCCTGCGATGGACTGGCGGACTGTCCAGGGTGTACCCTGCCTCTCGCCCGTTGACCACTGGGATAGGCTCCAGTTCCCCCCGCAACCCCAACAGGGAATAAGCGGTATTGATAATGGATGGATGGATGGATGGATGAGTGCAGCCAAAAGTTTCAAGGTTATATTGGTTAATAGAAGCTATATATATATATATTCAAATTTCTTTTAATTCATTGTCTTATGTATATTCTCTCTTAAGCCTCTTCCAGAGTTTCATCGTATCCCTGGCCTGGTCTTACCGGGAAACACCTTTTCTGACTGCCTGATGGTGATGCAGTTTCTGCATAGCTTTGGAAAGGTCTTGAAACTAGACTTAAATTCAGACCTGCTCACACTCGGAAAACTTCAAGAGGGGCTGCTTAATGTTGGTGACAGCATGCAGAAAGTGCAGGACCTGTTGGTGAGCATGCTCTCTGCAGCTGTTTGTGACCCCGGTACACCAGCTGGGCACAAGGTGAGAGTCTGTCACCATGCCTCCGGTTTCTGAATTACACATATTACACATATGTGAAAAACATACATGGACATCCAGTATTTCTAAGCTCAGTTAGAACACATTTGATGGGATTAATCAGTATCATGTATATTCAGCTGTTTATCAGTGTCCGGACCTGTTTTTTTTCCTCTTTTTTTAGCCCTAAAGGAATTGATCATTGTAATGCGGTCATGGCTTTTCAACAATATTGTATGGGTTTCCTGTCTTTGGTTAATCGCAAAAATAGAGGGGAATAAAAAGGCTAAAACATTTTAACAGTCTATCCTTTAAGCACACTTATTATTGTTTATGCACAATTTTACCTCACAAATGTATAGCTCACCCAGCATTTATGGACATTTAAAATGGTCTCTTTCACAAACACTGAGACTAGATTTAAAATTTGTTTTTTCAAAGATAAAAAATATCTTGGGGGACCACTTGACAAATGTGGAAATCAACAGAGACAACGTGTCCGAGATCCTGCAGAACTTCATGGAGAGTCACTCTGAACAGACAGAGGTGGCGACTTTGGCCTTCAGCCTCAAGACAAAAGCCTTTCAGGCCCACAGTCCCTCACAGAAGGCTTCTATGTTGGCATTCTTGGTTAACGAGCTCTGCTGCAGTAAGGCTGTGATCAGGTGAGGACCCTGCTTTCTCCTTTTAATTGAGTTTCTTCTCCTTTTTTCTCCTTATCTTTCATTGAAAAAGGTTTAAAGGTTTTGGCTGTTCAAAGCTTAAGTTGATTGCATAGTGTAAATGAGTGTGGAATTTAAACAATGAGTTTTCCAAAATACTATATATCATCCTGAATGCCTGGGCTTATACAGTACACAAATCTGACTTGATGTATGTTAGGAGCTCTGTTCAAAATATCCTCTTTTTCTTTGTATGTTTGTTTTTTGCATACATTAAAGAGTTCACTAGGTTTTCATTCACAAATTTTCTCATGATGTTTGGTATGTTTCCTTAAATTAATACAACGTACAAGCTGCACTTTGAACGCAGAGTTGATTTTATTCATGATGACATCAGCTGTAATTAATCATTTAATGATAAATATAAAAATGAGGGAAGCCATTCATGGTCTTACGGATAATTTCACAAGTTTGCATCAACCTTTGTACTTTGTACGTTTTTACTACTCTAACATGCATCTGCTCTATTATTCATTGAAACTAATGAAAACTCCACTACATTCATTTGACATTTAGATCTAGTGATAGTTCCAGCAAAGAGAAAAAAGTAGCTCTGAAGGACGAAGATAGCGTGCTGTTCAGATCCAGACTCAAAGAAATCGAACCAGAGATTCACTACTCGAGTGTATTTATGCTCATGCAGTACACTTTGACTGGTGACTGAGCATTGCGGATCAGGATCTGCCTCTTCTTTGCTTTGAAAATAAGGGACAGAAGTGCCAATTTAATTTTTGTTTCATATGTGTTTCAGTAAGATTGACAAGAACATAGATTGCATGACCAACCTAAGAAAAGATAAGTGGATGGTCGAGGGAAAGCTTCGCAAGTAAGTATATGGCCGTAATGTCCATGCCTGGCTTGAAAATGTTGTCAGAATGAAAACCTTACAAGAGGTCTTCCTTGTTGCCATAAGACTGAGGAATATCCACGCCAAGACCACAGGAAAGAAGGACAGCAGTCCTGGAGGAGAGGAAAGCCATGCTTTTTGCACTCAGACTGTCAGAAACAAATGCAAGAGGAAGGAAAGGGACAGCGAGGAAGAAGAGGAGGAGGACGACGACAGTGAAGATCAAGCTGACGATGATGATGAGGAGGATGAAGAATCAGGGGGCAAGAAGGGGAAGAAAGCAGAGATGTGTGAAGAAGAGGTCAAGGGCTTCATAGTGCTTTAATTGGAGCCTTTTTATGGTAAATGTCAGTGGTATCCACTGACTTCACAGTAACGAGATCCTCTGTTACAGGATGACGGTTCAAACCCTGCCAGCATCGAGGAGCTTGAGAAACAGATTGAGAAAACATACAAGGTACCGGTACATTAAATCCGACGAAGTTTTTCATGTCGCCCTATTGACAGGTTCATAATTTATTTATGTATTCCTTCTTTCTTTTCAGCAACAAAGTCAGATTAGACAGAAGATGTTTGACTCATCCCACTCACTGCGCTCTATGATGATTGGTGAAGACCGATACAAGAGACGTTACTGGGCCCTTCCACAGTGTGGCGGCATCTTCGTTGAAGGGTGTGGAGAAGGTACAAACCATCAGTGGTGTACAAGACTTCATTCTTAAAGGTTTATTTATTTATTTTATCCATGGTGCCAGAGCTGAGATAACTTAAGCTTTTTCAGGCTCTGAGACACTGCAGAAGGAGGATGAGGGACATGGAGCTACCCACCCAGTGAGAGTAAAAGAGGAGCACCAGGAGGAGACAAGCAGGCCTGTGGATTCCATCTCAGTGCACAGCACAGTTACTGACAAAAACAAAACAGAGTGTCAGCAAGTAAAAGACAACCTCTTCCTCCAAAAACCCAGCTCCTTACCTAAGCTTAGCAAGCTGCTGGAAAAAGCCAAAATGGCTCAGAATTCAGACAGCAATCCTCAGAAAACTCACTCTGCTGAAATTCCTGCCACTGCATATCACCCCTCTTATCTAACGTCACAGATGGATAAAACAGATACTTCAGTGCCATCTTTGCTTACTGCCAACCAGCTCAAACACAGTCACTGGGTGACCTGCAGCCCTCAGTCCATCCTTAATTATGACCAGCTGTCCAAGATATTGACTGAAAAAAGCAATGAGTGGTTTAGCCTCCTGCCTCGCTCTCCCTGCGATGGGTCCTCTGCGACCTCTGGCTCCAGTCCTTCAGCTTCCTCCTCCTCTCCACCATCCATCAGTAATAAACTGCCCTCCTTCCTCTTTCCTATCTCCCCTTCGCCCACAAATTGCAACACAACAGTGGCGATCGATAACATCCAATTATCTATCCCTCAGGTTGGTGTACTGCAATAATTTCATCTCTGTTTCAGTTGTGAAGACTTTTTTTATCTGTCATTACTTTCATTTAGTTAGAATTCTGTGAAACACTCTCTACAGAAAGTTTTTGCTATAGCTATTGCTTTATACATTAAGCACACAGTAGCATGGTACAGTTGTTGTCTGATCAGAATATGTACACTTTTTTCTCCTCAGCAAGTAAAGTCTGGCATTCATCAGAGCAGACTGACACCATCTGACATGTTCAGCCTGACAACATGTCCCGACCTGCCCCTCTCTGGCACTTCACTAACCACCCAGCATGCAGAGGGTAATGGGAACAAAGCCTTCTTTCTGACAGATAATAACTCTGTTAACAAGAGTGAGACTTCAGAACCCCAGAGTGGCAAGCCCTCATGTGCCTCATTCTCTTCTACGGTGGTTGTCAAGACCCAGGACTACCCCTGTCCAAAACCCATCCCTGAGGGTAAGATTAGTGTAATGCCAAAGATAGCAAATGGAATGCATGCTGCGATGATAGTCTGTCCAACAACCTAATTATTTTGCTAACTTCGAGAAAAAAAGTATTTGTATTAAATCTTTTTGTGTTGTGTGTGTTGGCAGAGATGCTGCACGGCTGGTGGTGTGTGTCAGGTGTGGAGAGCCTGCACACTTTGATCAAGACTCTCCATAGTCGGGGCATCAGAGAAAAAGCTTTGCAAAAACAGCTTCAGAAGCACTTGGAGCACATCACTCAGCTCTTTCCCAACAGCAAATATGGTTTGTTCCATTACCTCGCTCACACAACTGTGATGAATAAAGTGTCTGCATTTTAACCAAAACCCTCCTATGCATATGTGTTTGCAGAATTTGACATGATACCACTGCAAAAGCAGGGGGTAAGCTTGGAGACAGTGGAGAACTGGTGCGTTGAGCAATGGGCCATGAAGGTAGACATCCGCCTGCTACGACAGGTGGAGGATCTGGAGAAAAAAGTAATCTCTGCCGGTCTTCAGGTCAAAGTAAGTGACTCCTTACACCATGATCTGGTTACAGCTCATAAACAAACCAATGTCCATAATCGTTGGGTTATGATGGCCATGTTTCACTGTTCTCTCCATCAGGGATGGGTGCCCAATAAGCCCCAGTCAGACAGTAAAGATCTGGCCTATCATGAGCACAAGCTCTACTCCTCCCCAGCTTTGGAAAACAAGGGTCTGAAAGAAATCTGCCAGGAGGACTTTCTTGGTTCTATAGTACGGTGGCCAAACAATCCTCTCGATATAGCGGTCACCAGACTGGCAGAGCTTGAAAGGAACATTGAACAAAGGTAACTAAAGGGATTCCAAACTTTAACCGTTCAATTCAGAACTTTTAATAAGTCACAATTGGGTTTGGTATAAGAAATGGTGTGAGCATCCTCTCCATGTAAGTTGCTTCCCATGTTTTAAAAGCTGACTGCCTTTCTGTGCCTTTACAGCAGAGAGGAAGATGCGGGTCCTGGAATGAAACTGTGGCGCAAAGCTCTCAGCCAAGTGTGCAGCTCAGCTCAGCTGTCGCTCTGCATTCAGCAGCTCGAGAAATCCTTGGCTTGGGAACGAGCCATCATGAAAGTGGTCAGTGCAACCTGACTTCTGTCTCTTTATTCATAGATTTCTTCCCCCATTTTTTTGTGCGTATACATGTGAGATTTTCATGCATAAATTGTTAGGTGGTTCGAATTATTTAGGATTTAAAAATAGAGGAAAGATTGTTTTTGGAGACAACATCAACACTAGCACTAGATGATGACAAACTAACAAAGCAACATTCACTCAGCAAATCAGCACTTACTCTGCTTTCTCGGAATTGTAAGATGTGCAGAAATGTTTGCTACAGTGCATATGGTATAAAATGCTGTACATTTTGTTTTTCTTAGCACTGCCAGCTTTGTCAAAAAGGAGATAACGAGGAGCTGCTATTACTTTGTGATGGCTGTGACAAAGGCTGCCACACGTACTGCCATAATCCCAAGATCACCAACATACCTGATGGAGACTGGTTTTGTTCTCTCTGTGTGGCAAAGGTACATCATCAGGCTTCTTGAGAGATTAATCACAGATATGATAGTCTTCTTTATGTTATTCTTTTCAGCATTTTTCTCCGATGTTTTTACTGTCACATTGTGTGTTATTTTAAGTCTTTTGTCGTCTTGGGTTTATTCTGTTATACAGGAAAGAGGTACCACTCCTCAGAGTATGAAGCAACAGAGCCGAACAGCTGGAGGAGGGAAGAAATGTGGTGAGGTCAAACGAAATGGTACACCATCTGTAGGGGGAGAGTTAATTATTAAAGAGGAGGCCAGCAGAGACAATGTGCCAAAGAGAGGTACGAAGGAGTGTAAAAAGAAGAAAGGAGATGACAGCTCCCAGGCAAAGAGCGACAGCTCTGTTGCCTGTGCAAGAAAAGCCAAAACGGCCAAGGACAATTGCAATTGGCTGGGAATGTGCCAGTATGTACAAGCACATACACATTTAATGAAACGAAAACACACAAATACTTATATAACTTTTTGCCTTTGTGTGAAAAGTCCTCCTCTGGTGAATCAGACAGTGATGTTTAGCTTCCTGTGTTTTGTCACGATTGCTCCACCAGTTTGCTGCTGGCTGAGCTGGAGGCCCACCAGGACGCGTGGCCCTTTCTAACTCCGGTGAACCACAAAGCTGTCCCTGGATACAGAAAGGTCATCAAGAAGCCCATGGATTTCTCCACCATCAGGGAAAAGCTCACCAACAACCTGTATGTATTTACATAAAAAACATAATTAATAGCTTTACAGTTTTGTTTTGAATGCTGCTGAACAGTTTCGGTCAAAATCCTTTCTCATACCTTTCTCAGGTACTTGAATCTGGAAACCTTTATAATCGAAGTGAACCTGGTTTTTGATAACTGTGAAAGATTTAATGAGGACAACTCCGAAATTGGACGAGCTGGTCACAATATGAGGAGATTTTTTGAAAAACGATGGACTGAACTGCTGAAGTGAAAAAAAAAGAGAAAATTACAATGTTGACTCAACAATCAACATATCAGACTCCATTTCAGAACTGATGGGCAGTGTGAAAGGACAGGAACCTGGACTTAACTTTGGTGGAGAAAACACACCTCAAGGATTTATATCTGCAAGTGCAATAGTGTTTTTGTTTAATAAAACACTCAACAATACCCACATACTCAAGTCAGTGTTGTATTTTTAAATCATTGATTTCTACTGTGGGCGGATGATAATTTTCTATCCTTATACCTTTGTGAGTGTATTTATATTCAAGTATTTCTGTTGTATTTTGTTTTTTCTTATGAAAAAAGAAAGAAAATGGTTTAAAGCTTAATTTAAAGAAGAACTTAATATTGTAATGTGGGCTGTGAAATACCATGGTGATTATTAACTTCCTTTTATCGTGAGGTTTCCAGCTGGACAATTGTTTATCAGCAGTGTGATTTAATGCGTAAAATACAACTAAGGGTTTAAAACATGGAGTGTTAAGTCTGTGACTGGTAAGTCCTATTTATTATATGTATATATAATATTATTAGTACCCAGAACATAGTTATTCTCAAGACTATGTCAGTTACATACCAATGACTGTAGCACAATTACCATCTTAAAGACGTCCTCAGTATTGCCGTGCCTAACCCTCTGACTTCTGAGGATGATTTTCAATATGCAGTGTATTCTTGTGTCCTGCACAGTATACTGTAGGAAACATTTTCACAAACGTTTTATCTAAAGTGATGTGCTGCACATTACTGTCACTGATCCCCTGGCATTTGCTTGTTTTGCTGTGGACTGAGGTGAGGCCAGTGCTTGATTTCCCCTCATTT
Source organism: Menidia beryllina (assembly GCA_013363375.1). Classification (NCBI taxonomy): domain Eukaryota; kingdom Metazoa; phylum Chordata; class Actinopteri; order Atheriniformes; family Atherinopsidae; genus Menidia; species Menidia beryllina. Next base: position 6,422,207 of record JABUIW010000214.1, read on the forward strand.
GGAGTCCAATGTGGCCCAGAGAAAGTCAGTCAGAGGACCCTGAGTAACTGTAATTCATTATGACTATTGTGGAATGAGTAGTGACTTTTGTAGGTATATTATTTTTAAATGAGTGTCTGAATGAAGAGAAATAAATGTTTTTTTAAAACTTAGATAATTCAGCCAACATATTTCTATTTACTCTTCGAGCCTTCTGTTATCTTTACTTTGTTTTTTGCAAGTTATGCTATCTGTTCCGGGTTAATTTTTAAATTACATAAAATGACTAAACTCTGAACACACTGGAGCAATAAGTGTGGATCACATGACTGATTACAGCTGTGCGAGATTAACTGATTTGATCCAGGAGCTCGAAGACGAAACAGAGAAACAAGACGAACGAGGGCCAACAAATTTTTTTGTCAAGACAGTTTTCTGTCTCTACTCTTTTTAAACGACACTTTGGACAGCAGGCTGTCTCATATGCTGCTCGTCAGCTGCTCTCTTTTTTTAAATATATTTTAGCATTTTGCGCCACCTCGCGAGCGAACTGTTTACTCGGCCGAGCGTGGCGCATCTGTTACAAAATGGTGACTCTGCTGCGCTCGCTACGAAACCACGCAGACGAGGTGAGCTGCTGCGCCTTCTCTGCGGCTCTGCTGGCCACCGGCTCAGGTGACAAAACCTTGCGCGTTTACAACACGGCGGACTTCTCGGAGCTTCCGTTCTCTCCTCTGACTGGTCATGGCTACGGGGTCCACAGCTGCTGCTTCAGCTCCTGCGGCGGCTTCCTGCTCAGCTGCTCTACGGACGGCTCCGCCATGGCGTGGAGCGCGCACACAGGTGAGCTGATTGCGGCGCTCGCGCACCCGGCCCGCAGTCCGCTCCGAGTTTGCGCACTGGCGCCGGACTCCTCCCTGCTGCTGGCCGGGGCCTGCGACGGCACCGTGGCGCTCTGGGACTTCCACTCTAAAGCGCTCCTAAGGTACCGTGTGCCAGTGTCTAACAACGACATCTAGATCAGTCTGGTTAGTTTATGAACGCAAGTTAAATTTAGCCTGAGAAAGCTCCTTAATAAGCTGTCAAAATGTCAACTTTTGAGAGCTTAATTTTACTTAATTTAGTGCCTACTTGTATAGTATTATTTTGAAAGAGTGATGGGTGTCAGTTTTGATTGTCAGTATTAGTGGCACATTAGATTTATTTTATGTACTTTGGGCAACAAAATGTGACTTTACTACCGTTGAGTAAAGCAGTGTATTGTGACATAAGCACACCTTTTGAGATGAGTATTTGAGTATTGAGTATTTTAGAGCCTGCAAACTGCAGTTACACAGGTGAAAAGTGAAGCTTTAAGCATCATCTCACAGCCTTCATCAGCAGATGGAGTCATTGCACATTTGTCTGTTTTTCCTCATGTTCTTGAGGTAAACAAAACCATGATCAACACTGATTGATTAAATAACGGTGAAAAATCTTTGAAATATATTGGAGAGTAAGTTGTCTTTTGCTCTTTCCACAGATGCTGTGGGGTGGGTGAGGCCAGCGTAGTGGCTTGCTGTTTCTCTCCTTGTGGCCAGATGTTTGTGACTGGCTGCACTCATGGGGACCTCAAACTCTGGGACATTGACATCAGCCTCCTTCATGCTCAGAAGGACGCTCATGACCTGGGAGTCAGCTGTTGCAGTTTTGCACCTCAGTTTAAAGTTGGTGAGTTTTTATTTTTATTTGCACAATCAAGTGCTAAAAACTATTTTTCAAGTTTTCAGAACAAGATGGGGGGAAATGTTTCCATCAAAATCATATTTTTGCTTGTGTAGCACAGTCAATGTGTCCTCTGCCTGGTAAGTCCTTCTGAAGGTATCCTGCAGTCAAATAGTGATTAAGATTACACTGTCTAGCAGTCCTGCAGGTAGTTGACATGGAAAGTCCTAAAGCCTGCTAGAGTTTAATTTGGCATACTGTTTTCTGCTGTCTCCTGTTTCCTAATTGAATAAGAAAAAGAGCTGAAGATTTTTTTTGCGTGCTTTTTCTTACCTCCAAGTGGTTTTATAAGCATTAATAATTCAACATTTTCCCATAGCTAGGCAGCTGCTTTGCACAGCTCATTGCTAATGAGCGTTGGGTAAACATTTCAAGACTTGGAGAATTATTAACTGAAAAAGTACAATAAATGTCAGCAAACCATACCTATCAAAATTGAAGACCTTCATGTAGGATATAATACCTGGGTTTTCCAAGAACTTTGCTTTCTTTTCCAAAACATGCCAGAAATATTTCTTGAAACATAAAATCATCTTGAGAGGTTTATAGAGGGTTTATCTACCTTGTTTTTTAAGAAATCATCCGTATCAAACAGGATAGATACAAATAACAAATAGGCCATCAGCAGATAAATTGTCTGTTTTCTCTGAAGCGGATGTGGCTTATGTATTTTTCTTAATTAATTTTTCTACAGAGAACAGCTGTGTGGTGTTTCAACTGGCCTCCTGTGGACAGGACAGCCAGCTGAAAATATGGATAATTTCCCAGCATAAAGGAGAAGGTAGGCTGAGCCCCATGTCCTGCTCACCTCCATACTGACACTCGTTCGATCCATTTTTTTACGTTAGGCCAGTGAAACCTTGAAACCTATCTGAGCAATAGGAGAATTTTGCTTGGTGTAAATCAAATGCAGACTGACTCATTAATAATGGATCACCTAAAGACTTTATTGCTGAAATAAAACAGCAGCTGGGGACTCTGAGTGTGTTTGAAGGTCATCAGCTGCACACACATTTATGTCTTACACAGTCGCCCGTGTACATTTCAGGTTGTGTAACCAGGTTACAGGCTGCATCCTCATTATGTGTGGACATGCAATGGGGTTAGTTGCTGAGATGTTGCCGTGGTAACAGTTTCTTTGGAAGACTTGAAATGCCCCACATGACCAAAGTCCACCGTGGTAGACTTTTTTTTTTTTTTTTCCTTCTGACAAGCAGCTTGTAGAAGCAAACTGAACAATATTTATCCCATAAAATGTATTTACAATCCAAACAAAGATGTTATTCAAAGGTCATTGTTGACGTATTTGTCAAACTGAGGTCCGGTCAGAAGGGCAGGCAGCACCTGTACCCTCCATCCCTGAAGAAGCTCTGGAATATTGAGGTGTCAAGTCACAGTGTGGTGACTTTCTGGGTCAGAACCCAGAAAAGCTAATTTATGGTGCCGATAACCACACATGAGAATTCCCAGTTAAAGGTACTTTTCACCTCTTTAGGCAAAATGAGGGAAGGAGACCGTTTTTCAGAGTCAATAGCAGGCTGTTGACAAATGTTACAATACACATCTGACGTTATTGTTCTCTCATCTTGCCTGTGTGTTACTCCACAGTTAGCATCATGAAGCTGCTTCACACTCTCACTGCCCAGTCAGCTCCTGTTCTGTCTTGTGCTTTCTCTTCTGATGGAGAGCTTGTCATTTCTGGGTAATCATCACACCACCACCCATAACAATTTATTGTATTTTGGTTTGCTTATTTGAGGTAAACTAAGTTTGAAATGAAGCTCTGTTTTATGCTCGTTTTTTTTTCTTGGCTATGAACAGCAGATGCCACTGCTGAGCACTGGTCCTGCTGTTCTCTGTCAGCACTTTGTTATTAAAGGACTCCTGTTGGGTCCGTCTGTTTCTTCTGGCTGAATCTTACACATACTGAAGATTAATCTGTGCTTTTTGTCTTCTTCTTTTTCTTGTTTATTTTGGCAAAAGTCATCTTCTGTGATTATTCTGTAATGTAAATTCATAGATATCAATTTTTCAAATAAGTTTGACATTATTTATTATTCAACAGCTCTATGGATAAAAGTGTAACAGTTTATGATGCGGTAAGTAATGCACAAACACTGACAAAATGGATTTATTTTCCTCATTCTGCTTCAGTAAACTGTGACAAAGACTTCCCAACAATTTTTCACTGCTGCCATAAACACGGCCCCAAACATTTCTCGTTTGGATCCTGTGTTTACAGAACCTTGGAACCCTGCTCCACACTCTGAAACAACATGACAGGTAGATTACCCAACCTCCTGCTGCGATACCATCTCTGCAACTCTCAGACAAATAGTGAAATCGGAGCCCCAGTGTTTCAGATCAAAATGTGATTTTTGCTTGATTAGTTTTCGCAAAAGCACTGGGTGCAGTGATGCAACAGTACATTTTGCTTTCTGTTCAGCCATTGATGTGGCATCACAGGTAAAAACCCGCAGAGAGCTTTGATGTAAAAGGATTTAAGATGATCCAAGATAGTTTTTTTTTCTCAGTGGTTTGAGGCAACCTGACTTTTTGTGCTGATCCTTTGCCAGTTTCAGTCTTCACCTTCCTGCTGCTCTTCCTCCTTCCTGCAGATATGTCACTGCTGTCGCTGTGTCTCCCACCTTTCCCCTGATTGCAACCGGCTCCATGGACAGATCAGTGAATGTGTGGAGAATAGGAGATGAGCATGACCAAACTGGTAACCGATGAGCAGGGAACTTCTGTTGTTTAAAAATGTACAAAAAATAATAGTTGTGCAACGCTCAGGAGTTATTTGCAGGGCCACACCCTGAAAAGAGCCTTTTCTGAGATATTTGAAGCTACTACACATTTATGCTCCTATGGAGGAATTATGACTCATGTTTATTGGTGCAGCTGAGCTAACAGCCACTGAGCCTCAGATAGCTGCTGTTATGCAGGTAAATTATACTTAGAAGATCCAGCCAACATTAGAATACATCTTTTGAAATGAAAAGCTGCAATCGATAAACATCTGGGGCTTCTTTGCAGCTCCATGTGGCGTAAGAGAGGAAGATGGTATCTTCTGCATTAAAATTGAAAATCTTTTTTTTAATGTTTTTCTGCAGCCAGTGACTCACAGCAGACATCATGTCAAGGTAAATAAATGCATCACTCTGTTATTGCTTCTAGAAACCTCCTGTTATTCAGATAGTGCCTGGGTTTTAACCAGTGTTGTTTTATTTTAATGCCTCTTCTTGGGATTTAAAATAATACCATGTCTATCCTTTTTAAGGACACAATTTTTTGTTAAAATAAATCTTTGTGCTTGTGATGGGAGGCTGTTTTTTTTGGTAATCTTGTGATTGCTGTTATGTGACCTGAATACATTTTTTTAAATAGGAGCCTGTCATACATTTATCTCCATCAGTTAGAATAGCCTTAGAGGGCTGGGCTAAAGTGACTCAAATAACACCCTTCATTGACTTCATGCTGCGATTGAAATTCAATTAACAAACATAATTGAACTTTTTCTAAAGCTTATGGAATAGTTTATTTGTGAGCTGATACATTTAAAACTAATGTCTTTTTAGGCAAACTTCTGAAACGAAAGTCCAGATGCTAGTTTTGCTGGTTTTTAGGTTGTAATGACAGAGCAAATTATTACATCTGTCAATATTAATTATATTTTGTCAGATTTTTACAAAAATAAATAAATATTTGATGCTCTCCTGTAGCAGCCAGCGCTGCACGGAGGAATTGGTGTGACTCTGCTCTTTGCTGGGCAGACTTAAATATGTGGATGTTTCCTCTGAGTGTATCATTTTGGGCCTTTTTGAGTGACCAAAAAATGTAATTGTCAAATCTCAAGTCTAACATTTTGACTCCTCGTGGTATTAAGAGCACTGCAGTTAGGGGAAGGACTTGTATATGTACATTTAGGTTTACTGGCTTCTCTGGAAACTCTGTGAATATTCCAAATGGCTTCTTAGGAGAAACAAATTAAACCGTAATAGAGATGTCAGCCTTTAGATAACCATCAGGATAACAATTCAGAGACATGTTTTAGGAGATTAAATGTTATGTGGTTGAAAAGACAGCAACATGTGGGGAAACTCAACACCTCGCTGTCTACAGCATTATCCTTCACACAGCTAATGGTAGGCGATAGGAACTTGGAGACAGCTGTGAGATATCATTATGGAGGCCGGTGCACAACAGGCCAGTTTGTGTCCAACATGTATGAAAAATTATGGCTGCTCAATGAAATGGTGGTGTGAAGGTTGATGAGTTTCATGCTGGTACGATTTGAAATAACCCTGGGCTTTCTTTTCTTTTGATCACTTGCCTGCTTGAGAGGTCAGCTGTGTGCAATTGTGTTATTGTTTTGAAAGATCCAGCCTCTCTGCTGTAGAAAATAAAAGGCCCTCTTGACATAAACCAGTAATTTATAGTATGAAGATTTTCTGTAATGCCATGTTCCTGTAAGTGCTGAAAATACAGCCGTGTGTGTATTTGTAGGTGGGTGCACATGAGGGTGATGATTACTGCAGAGGGATTGATTCTGTGGCGAGTAACAGGAGATTGAGGCATGGTATTCCAGCACTTCCCCTCATCCTGTTGCGTGTGTATGTTTGTGTTTTGGCAGGAAGAAAGATTCCAGGTTACTCCAGTCTGCTGCTTGCTGATTGGACAGAGCAGGATGTACAGACGTGGCTGAGCAAAGAGGGACTGGAGGAACTTGTCGGCCTCTTTAGATTCAACAACATCGATGGACCAGAGCTGAACCAGCTGAGCAAAGAAACAGTGGCCGAGTTGGGAATCGGTGAGGATGAAACATGGAACAACTGTGTACAGTAGAGAATATTGGTGTACATACTCGCACCCAGGGGCACCTTGAGATTCTGAGTATGTGAGGATTTACTCCCTGACCCCCTAACATAAGTGAATTGAAAGCTATGATATAAGCTGCTTTTCACATTGATCTAGGTTGTGGAATGAGAAGCTGGAGCATGTCTTTCTGCCTATGCGGTCACATGTCATGCAGTGGGGGCCACACCCCTCAGACTGACCTTTACCTCACAAACACTAATAATCCCGCTAACACTAAGAATTGGTCATTTCGGCCCATGGACGGGCAAAATGTCAACAGTCCCCAGACAAACTGTGGCCAGGGAAATCAAAATCTGTATATTTATTTACGTCTCCAGTACATTAGTCATGTTTAAAGCAGCAGTGTCATGATTATAAAATGGGTACAATAAGAATTCTAAATTTAAGTTTTAAAATTAAGTTTTAATTGATTCTAAGATAGCACCAGGACGTCTCCAGCGTAATTATGATTGCTGACTGCAATAATGTACTTTAATCATAATCCCATCTGTAATCAAAGTAAAAACATGTGCCTGAAGTTTTGTTTTTTATTTAATTGGACTGAAGTCCAGACAACAGCCCACGTACTATGCTGCTTGTAATGCAAAGTTCTCTCAAGACGAAAGACGGCTCTCATTATTTCCACAGACTGTGGACAGAGCAAGTGGACATTTGCCACTTTTCCTTTCCGTCTTCTGCAGTACTACCTAACATGTAGAATTTGGTATGCATGCAATTTGTGTAAGTGTGCAGATGTGCTTAGGCATACGCTCACTCACACAGTCAAGGGATGGACACACACTCGGAGCAAACAAGATTTCAGCACAATCGATGAAATATTCATAAATGTGAGGATAGGAGGAAAAAGAAGATTCTGATATTATTCAGCTTATCTCCATAGAGAGACCCTCATTTGGCAGTTTTATCAGAACATGGCTTCAAATTATCAATCTAAATGTAAAGTGGACAGTATATTGCCTCCAATGGAAAATCGAATTATGTTCAGAAATCTAAAAGAGGGGAATTACACTATTAAAATTCAACTTCTCTACCCAGCAGCTATTTATTACCTGAATCAGAGGACTTGATTTGTCAAATAAGTTTCAGATATCATCCTGAGTAAATGCTGTCATTTTTTTCAGCAGGAACTCATTGGTCTGATAGCAGGACCTGTTTGTTATGCGTTTGATTTTTAAGACACAAGGTGCCCCCCGGACAAATGTGTGTGCGCTGCATCAGATGTTGACGGGGAACTGGTTTGAAATGAAGACAAATTCACTGCATCTGTTGCAGTCCATCAAAGGGGAAAAAGTGCCCTGCTAACACAGGCTCATTGTTTGCTAGAGTGGTTGATTAAACAGCAAATCAAAACCTTTGAGTGCAAATCACCTACAGGAAGTCTCAAATTGTTAGGCAGAACAGCTGATCCATTTAAACGTCCCATGTTCCTTTGTATACTCGGCTGTAACAACTCTGGTGCGTCATCTGTGAAACCAGGGAGGACAGGTTTGGACAACACCTGTCCTCACTGATTCAGTTAAACAGAAAACACAGAATAGCCAGAACGGCATGCTGGTAGTGGGCTGATCTTTATTGATTTGAAAAGACTAATTATAATGATGTATAGAAGACTGGGCTATGATGTTTTAGATTCTGTTGGCCTCCGCGGTCGCCTTCTGAGGAAAATTGACACCCTGAAGGCAGCACAGAGTGGCTCCGAAGCCCCAGATGAGTTTCTGTGTCCCATTAACAGAGAGCTAATGAAGGACCCGGTCATTGCTTCAGGTTAGTTAATAGATTTTAAAATACAAAGCAAATGTTTCTCTGCAGTGCCTATGTCAAAGGTAGCTATTTGATACCATAATTTCTACCTGAATTATTTCAGTGTACACGATGTGAGTGTGTCTGGTCCACAGATGGATATTCATATGAGCGAGAAGCCATCGAGTGCTGGATCAGAGGCCAGAACAAAACTAGCCCTATGACAAACCTGCCCCTCCAAACAACACTTCTCACCCCAAACAGATCCCTCAAGATGGCAATAACAAGATGGAAGTTGAACCAATAGGTAAGCAGCTTGTTTCCATTTTTAACTGTAAAGTGTTATCATGCAACTGAGTTGTTTGGTAAAGCAAACTATGTGCAAGCCAGTCAGCTGAGTAAGAACAACTAAATCAGACTGAAAAAAATGACTTAACTCAATACCTTGCCTGAAGAAATGCAAATGAATTGAAAAAAAATAAAAATAAAAACTCAACATGGACAAAAAATCATTTGAAAAATGGCGTAGATAAGCCATGTTTTAAAGTAAGCGGCAACACACAAGTTAGTTTTTCCTCAGTGGATCTTTATTTTGCTCTCCCATGGCGGCTATGGCAGTAATGTTCTATTACAGTATGTGATCACAGCTAGTAAAGCTCACAATACTGAAAACATGGCAACAATTGCATTTAACATACATCATAAATTGAGCTGATGGCACTGTACCACCTTTACACTTCTGTTCTTCTAGATATGTTTTACTCTGTAATATAAACTGCAATTGTAGCATGCAATAAGAATCATAAAATGTCTTAGCTGTGCAAAAATAACTATATAAAATATATTGCTTTAACAATCAAGCCATTGGCGCTGTAAATAAATTAAACTAGACAGCAACAACAAGCAGATACACAAAGTAATTCAGTGTTAATGGTGATTTATATCATGTACAAATATATTTAACAAATGTTTTAACACCATTTCAACAACATTGTGCCTAAAACACAAGTCTGAACCTGTCAATACATTTAACAGACCTTCATGAAAAGAAGGAACAGTATACATTTAGATATATACACAACATGAGGATCTATAACATCCTTGGTAAAACACAGGAATGCCAGTCCCTTAGTCTCTTCCTTATGGTTGCTTCACAAAGTACTTGGACCCCTTTATATTAGTCTGTATTGTCGATTCCAATTTAAATGAGTAACAGCTGCTTTTTGCAATTAGATTTTTACTAAATTGAAAACGTACTGTGACTTATGTATAAAATACTCCCCTTTCACAGCAGCTACGACCTAAAGATATCCAGAAACAATGAATATTTGATTACTGTCAGACATTAGATTAGTTGATTGTTCAGCCCCTTCTGTATTTCCATTCTGTTGCAATGGCACACAGAACTAAACTTTTACAATCTTTGTTCAACATCATAGATGTAAGATGGAGTCCTGCAAAGTATCTTTGGAACTGATGGAATGACGTGTAGGTTCGTGAGGAGGGGTAGCCATTGTTAACTCACATTTGGAAAGTTCAAACTCTTTTCAATTAATATTTAACACAAAAGTTTGGAACCTGTGGAGGGATCTGAACACTTTCTGCTCCTGGTGTGTGTAAAGTGCTCACTATCACTGTTTTGTTGATCAGGATTGTACAGCACATGTCCAAATTCTTCCTTCAGTGCATTGCCTCCAGCTTGGCTGAATGATGGCAGACATGTTTTCATGTAAAAGAAGCTGACAGCCACAAGCAGCAGATTGTAGGAATAACATTTAGTATTTTCAGCCTGCCACTATCCTTTTGTCCATCACTACAAACATCCCGTCCCTCTCAGGTTTTTTTTTTTTTTTCAAACAATCTCTGCGTTGTTATAACAGACATTTAAAAAAAAAAAATCACCTCTACACATT
>JABUIW010000214.1:6432580-6484292 GCA_013363375.1 Menidia beryllina
AGAAAAAAAAAAAAAAAAAATCACCTCTACACATTCGATTCTATAAATGATCGCTTTGGTTTCATTGAAGCTACGTGAATGGCAGGATTATCTCGGACGAGGCCAGACTGCTTGGGCTTACTGTCCACAAAAGTATGTGGCATTACCAGAGCTGGCTTAGACTCTTTGTAACAGTTGGCTGCTTGGCAGAACTTCCCTGCAAACTCCTTGGCATGCATGCCATTTTGCAAGCTATTCACAGCCATTGCACCTTGAGCTGCTGCAGGCTTGTGCTGCTCCTGGTACGCGCTCATTGTTTTGCTGTAAGACGACTCGCAGTCGACCGGCTGCAGGCCCATCGATGACATGTGGCACACCAGGGCGTCAGAAGAGTGGCTCATCCAGCTGCGACTGGCAGTCTGAAGGCTTGGATGGCTCTGCACGCTGTGATGCTGCTGCTGCAGCTGCTGCTGAAAGCGGGCCGTTTTGTCAGTTACGCCCATGAAAGGTCTGGGTTTGTACTCTGCAGCGGGGCCCGGCTGCTGGCTGTGCTTGGCTTTGTCTGAAATCTTTGTGCGCACATCCGGGCCCAGCTTGCCGCTGTCCGACAGGCTGCTGCTGGATGCCAAGCTGCTGGTGGAACTGGACACACGCATGCTGCTGATGCCTCCTCCCTGAGATCCTCCCGCACCAACCTTGCCCTCCTTTCCTGGGTCAGCATGGTTCCCCTGGTGCCCGGGAGCAGAACAGGTCAATCCTTCCAGGGAGGAGGCTGAGTGGGTGGACAGCCTGTCCTGCCCCAGTCCTTTGGAGGACTGAGGGAAAAGAAGGCTCTCGCTCTCACAGCTCTGACCCATGGATGTGGACGATGCCGCCAGCAACAAGCGGTTTCCATACAAAGGCTCATCAGGGGGTGGAGACAGGGGGCTGATGTCGATGCCTGGGCCTGGCTTCAGCTTGCTGGACATGTGTCGACTTGGTAAAGGGCTCGAGGGCGTGTGCTGAGATTTGGACCCACTGGAGCGGCCCCCAGCAGCCCCTCCCATGGAACTCATGTGCTGATTGGTCTTGACTATCTGAGCCTGCTTGGTGGGCTGCAGGACCAGAGCCTGCTGGGCCAGCGCCTCCCGGTGCTCTCGAGGGTACCTGTGGGGAGGAAGCCTGCTGGGGCCTGGAGGGGAGCTGGGGGTCAGGCTCTGATTCTGATGACCCAAGCAATTGCTTAATGTTGGAGGGTCAGCAGGCAAGACTTTGCTGAAGGAGTAGCTGTTTTTGGGCCAACAGGCGTCGCCTGTCCTATCACGCTTAAAGGTCATTACTTCCTCCTCCTCTTCCTCTTCCTCAAGAATATCTCTTTGGCCTTCCACATTCCGCACCAGGCAGTGCTCGGAGGGCTCCTCCTGGGCTTCGTCGTTCTCGTGGTCAGAGTCGTGGCCCCCTGATGCCTGGCTGGAGGCAGCTGCAGCCCCCGCTAGGCTTCCTTTGGTCTGAGTTCTCTGCATCTGTTTACACTCCTCCTCAACTCGAGCCAGCAGGCGTCGGATCTCTCTGTTGTTGGGGCACAGCTTGGCTGCTTCGTGCAGGTCATCCAACGCCGCCGTAAACTGTCTGTGAACGGAGACGATCATTGTAACCAGATGCAGAACAGTTAAAGCTGGTGTGGAGCTGCTGAATAGTTTACCTGCTGCTTCGTTTAGCCCTGGCACGGGCATAGTAAGCCTCATAGGATTTAGATTTCAACTCTAGTGCTTTTGTTGCAAACTCTTCAGCCATCCCAAAATCCTACAAAAAAAAAGAATCTGTAAATAGCAGCCAGCCATATTATCATAAAGTTTGGTTTTAGTCAAAACAACACAGTTTCTGTTTTGCATCACAAAACTGTTTTCAACACAAGCTGGGGGTGCAGCTGACCCACGCATGCGTCTTCAAAATGTGATGTGTGTCATTTTAGGGCATAAATTCATGACTTGTACTCCAAGTGAAGTCCTGTGCTGCTTAAACGGCATAAACAGCTGCTGCTGCACCACAAACGCCTTCCTGCTGGACCAAGACCCACATAAACAAAGCCTCTCTGCAAAAACAATCACCCAGAAAAATGCTCCCCTACACAGACCACAGTGTTTTTGTTTCCAGGTCATTTAAAAAATAATTTAAAAAAAATTTGAATCTTGCTCAAATAATGTTCACATTTTTAACATGAAGTTTTGTCGTTTTATTTAACCACCTGATGGGAGAGCTTCCCATCAAAACATTTCATAGAATGTAAAAAAATGTTCAGACCCATCACATTAGCACAAATCTGCTGAGTAAGTTAGTGGAGTCATAATGTTAAAAATAAAGCATAGAAACAATGGCATGGTCTCTGCAGACTTACATTGGTTTTTCTGCGACAGCGAGAGAGGTTTAGGTACAGAGAGACCCTCAGGTCCTTAAATGCCTTCAGGTCATCACCATAGCCTTCTCGAGGAAACTTCCTCAGGGCGTACTGGTACCTCTGGGCCGCCTCCTTCATCTTCCCTTTCTGAAAGATGCACGGAGGGCGAGCATGAATGAGGAAGGAGACAGAAGCAGAAAGAATAGTCCAAAATGTCAACGAGAGATGCGGGGGGTATGTATTTTTCCACCACATACTCCCCACAGTATCCGTTTTCTGGCTCGGCTCCTTCCCTCTCATCAATCACACATGCAATACAAAGGCAAGTTCAAACGCAGCCCTCGCACACACTAACATGTGACATCTGAAAGGTTTCTCCTTTCTGCTGCAAACCTCAATCTGTTAAATGTCAAACATTGATCACAGCACCTTGGGGAGGGGATGTGGAACATCCACAGATACTCATTCTCGATATTTAGCTGAGCGAGAAAAAGGTGATCATTAATGCTTTGGGTGGGTTTCAATGATATTCTTCTGGTCATTCTCACAGGAAAAACACAATACTACCTGGTGGTTCCATTAAAGGCACATCCCCATGCCTGTTACTTTAGCAGGATGTTGGCAATATGGAACATTTTATGTTCATTAATACTTCAGGGCTGACAGGCAGCCATTTACCTTGTAAAGTATGTTTCCCTCCTCCATCAGCTTCTGGAGAAGGATGATGAGGATATCAGGCTTGGATGTCGCCATGGCCCAGGCAGCATTCCCTGGAGACAAAGGCATATAATTCTGTTGCTTTCAACAGGAGCAGACACTCAGCATACACTAATGACAATGGTACGAAGTAAAGTTACCTAAAGATTGTACCTGATCGATCGTAAGGAGACGTTCTGTAGCCTTAGTTTATCGAGGGCAGTTAGGAAAGAGTTAGCAGGAAGAAAAGAGCAGTCACGCAAAAGCAAGAGTCATCATTTTCTATTGTCACACAGCAGTTACCACTCAAAAATGGTCACATATGTTCAGCAGTGAATGCATGCAGGCTGCAGAGAGAAATGCAAACTTACAGTCCATTACCATTTCTTTCTGTTTGAGACAGCAGAGTGAGCTGCAGATAAGCTGCAGACCCTGATATGAATGATAGTCATCTAGGTGATAAGTCACATTCTTGAAATTAGCCAAGCAGCATGTGAAGAAGAAATGGTCCTGACATACCATTGACAGTAAGCACACACACAAACAGAGAGTTAGAGTGGAGCCGGAATGGAAGTTTCCCACAGCATTCCACACAATTTGTCAGAGATTATTCTTAGAACCATGAGATACTAGCAAGACAAACAAGATAGATATAGAACAGTCTATGCTTTATATTGACAAGTTAAGAAAAACACTTACTGCATGCTCAGAACATTTCATTTTTGTAACCAGGGGCTCTTACCAAGCTTTGCTCCTTTCTTTAACAAAGTCACTACCACTGATGTGTTCCTGCAACCGATGGCCCGGTCCAGAGGCCTCATCCCACTGTGGTCCACATGTTCTATCACTGCTCCCCTCTCCACCAAATACTGGACCTACAGGACAGCACAGGCATTTGACAGTGACCGCAGCCAGAGGCGGCGTTAACACACAGCGTCATGTGTACAATAAGCCACTGGGTCTAAATGAAGGTTGTGCTTTGTTTGCTGTGCAGCCCTTACGATCTCTGCATCTCCATAGAAGGCAGCCAGGTCCAGCGGAGTCCGCCCGTTTTTGTCTGTGTGGTCGATGACCGCACCTTTCTCCACCAAAAACTGCACCACGTTCTTATGTCCTTTTAAACATGCCCAGCTAAGAGGCATTAATCCCTCCTTGTCCATTGAAGTTAAAGATGCACCTGAAGACAGACGCACCCAGTATTGGCTCAGCGGGGTAACTTCATGTACTGGCAGTCGCGCTGCATCAGGCTCCATGCTGCTCACCTTTAGACAGCAGAAACTCAACAGTTCGCAGGTGACCCTCACAGGCTGCCACCATGAGGAGGGTTCTGCCCTGCTTGTCACTGATGTTAATGTCGGCCCCGTGTTGCAGCAACAGCTCAGCAATCTGTCACACACAGAAACAGATAATTAAGCCGTGACAATGATTTTTTTTTTTTGGTCCAATAACTGACACAACAGAGCAATTATCAGTGAGTCTGACCATGACCTCCTTTTTTCCTTCCTAAACAAGATACAAGCCTCACCTGCCAGTGTCCCTGTCTGACGGCACAGAACAGAGGAGACACGCTGCGGCGGTTGACCTGCTGCACCACGGCGCCCTGCTCCAACAGGAAGCTGCACACCTCCATCTTCCCCCGGCCAGCAGCAGCTGTCAAGGCTGAAGTGCCAAGCGGACACAAATATGATTTTAAGAGGACTTTTAATTGATGGACTCTATCAAACATAACCTATGAAAATAAGTGTCAAAGATGTAACAGTAACGATAGTAAGCGCAAGAGGGATTACAGTTATGTTCCAGCAGGTTATTGATGCCATGTCTGACAGGAGGACTTGGTTCACCTGCTCAGTTTGGTGTTCCTGCTAATGCCCGAGTCAGACAGACACAGCCTTTCCTTTTAGCACCAATTAGCTTCTCATTTTATGGTTTCATGTCTCTTAGTAATCAGGAAGTATGTAGAAAAATAGGTTTGAATATAAATCATTTCTCCATCTCTTTGCAAACAATGAGCAGATAATTACAAGTTAATTTTTGTTACCAATGAACTTCTAAGCACATAATTATGTTTGTTTACTAAACTCATTAAATTCCTACTTCAAGTTCCTCAGGTTTTTAACAGAGATGAGTGTGAGTCATTTCATGCATCAGCAGACATACATTAGCGAGCAAAGTCACACTTTCTTGCTAAACAAACACTCCTGTTTGTATCTTTTTCAGACCAAGACCGACCGAAACTGTCTAACTTTAAGGAAATTAAAATAAACTCAAATGTAGCATTACCGTGTCGATTGTTCAAATTGTTGGATGCTGACAGCCAGCTGTAGGACTGCTCTTAAATGAGCACTTGTTCTCCAAGCAGATATCCACTGTTGGAAACAGGGAAGCTCTTTTCTCAGGCTCACTTCGGAGATTTAAGTTGTTGCTGAGCCTCCACATCTTACCGACATCATCGATCTGGATGAGCAGTCTTCAGAGCCAAAAAACAACCCCACCCTCCATCTGCTCAGAATGTGGATATCCTCATACAGCTCTCACAGCAGAACAATGACTCCAGGAAGCTTAACTTAGAAACTGCTCCAAGGACAAGCAACACCCAGCACCGATGGTGCTCGTTGCAAAATAAGACTGCGAGATGTTCCCAGATAAGATAAGAATTTAGGCAAAAACTATCCTTGTTTATGTAAACACTTTCTTTAATGTTACGCATTACACTACTTTACTTTGTTGTTCTATAATAAAGAAGTCATGCCCTCAAATCTTTGCAGATTAAGATATGGTTGGGGATATTTTACTTTTCTGAAAAAAGGTGTTCTTTTTTTTCCCCAGAAAAAGGGAAAGTACGAATAATTGACAGAATAATTGACAAAGTCATCAACAAAAGTAGGTTAATTTAGTTTAAACTCTAATCAGACGTAAGAGCAAAGAAAAGTAGGTGACTTTTCCTGGACTTAGAAAATGGTACAATACTTTGCAGGGTTTCTTTAAGTGATCAGACTGGTAACAAGACTTATGATTTCTAATTCAAGACTCAACAGGACCTAGTGTAATGTAGCCACCACAGCTCTCTGTCTTGCTCACTTTCCTTGGCTTTTCACCTTGAAGAGGGCAAAAGCCTCTTTCCAAAACAAGAAAAGTTCAAAAGTCACTCTGTGGAACATTAAGAACAGTAAAGTTAGTTTTGCATCACCTGTATTTGTAGGACTTTGCCTTGAGACGTCTTGTAATAACTAGATTCTGTGAAGATAAACTGTCCTCTTTTGCATAACTGGGAAGAGGTTTGCATCCAAAGAAGGGATTTTAAAACATGGAGCTAATGCAGCTTTACAATCTAATATGCCTCTATTTAAACACAGAACACAGCTGGTACATTTGCATGAATGTGAGATATATAATAATTAATTTTGAATATGCAATAAAGTTGTTGTCAGACAACTGTATCATATTAAAAATTGGAAGACATTTGAAAAATTGTGTATGCAGTGAGTCTCTCGGCTTTGAGACTTGATCACCAAACCAGCTGCTGAGCTGAAAATTAGTGAAAATTTAAAACATCCCTCAGGGCAAATAAGTTTGGTGCTTGTATTTAAACAACATGAGCAATTTTTTTTTTTCTGTGTCATAAAAAAAGAAAATTTGATCCTCTGAATACATGAAAAGTGGAAATCGATGAATGAACACAATTTTGAAGACAGATCAGGAAGGATCTTTGGAAAAATTGTTTTTAAATCTAAAATTACTTTAAACAAGCTTTTCAGATATTGTAAAGGAGCACTGTGTAGAAATAAAGCATAGCCAAAATAACAGATTACCCTTTCTATTCCCACATAAAATTATATTTAAACCAAGACATTCTTGACAACAAATTAAAAGGTCTGC
The DNA here is from genome assembly GCA_013363375.1 of Menidia beryllina. NCBI lineage: Eukaryota > Metazoa > Chordata > Actinopteri > Atheriniformes > Atherinopsidae > Menidia > Menidia beryllina. The sequence goes on from JABUIW010000214.1 coordinate 6,439,506, forward strand.
AGTAAGTAAGCATAAACAGACTGCATCCAGACTTGCTATAATATTAGTTAAGAATCAAACCTGACCAACAGACTTTGCACCTGGTTTATTGCTCATACTCTGCTGCAGTCAGTCGTCTTCTCACAGTCTGACAAAGTCCTGCCCTGTTCTCAGCCTCTGGCTACATGACTGGTTGGCAGAAGAACCATGAGTGTATGTGTCAGACAGCAGAGAGGCGCAGCATTCCTCTAGGAAGCTGTTTACACCTTGTACTAACATAACATAGTTGTTTAGATTTTTTTCTGTGTACAAACTCACGGTGAAATAATAATTTTCTCTTTAATATAACCCCTTCGTCGCAATGTGGCTCACATTTACATCGATGTTCCTTATTATTCAGAGTGATAGTGGTCAACTGAACAATGTATCATTTGAGGAAAAAGCCAGCAGTTTTCTCACAATATGTCACATTACCTTAAATCCTACCCGGCTGAATCAAACAAGCTGGCTGTGTTACTGTGCAACAAACTGGAGATCGGAGGATTCAGCTGAAAATATTTTTCTTGCTCTATGGTTAGGCTCACTGACCGGCAGGTATAACGGGCTCTGACTGGATTCCCTCTGATCTTTGTAGTGACATTTAAATATTAACTGCAATCGTTTTAAAGTGTGGAAAATGTTTTACTTTTCTTCAACTAAAAACACAGTCTTTGCCGTACCAAACTTCCACTAAATCTGGCTGTTAAAAAAACCCATGGAGCAGAAACGTCAGGCCAGACCTGTTATTTAGTTATTCCATAATGTGATCAGTGGGATTCCTCAGCTAATCATATAATATGCCAAATTAAGACCAGCCATCACTGTTTATGAGCGCAGCATGTTAGACAAGTCATGTATTTGAAAGTGATAAATTTAAGTTTCTGGGTCTGGCAAAGTGGGATTTTTTGCTGCAAATCATCACAAAAAAGCACTGGCTGCACCACCTTCAGTCATTACAATTATACATTAGTTTGCCAGAAAGCAGTACACGTCTATGTATCTAAATCTAATCTATCTAAATATCATCTCTCAGGTGTTTGTTGAGGAGAAGCTGCCAGTGAGCAGAATATGTTTACGGAGTTGGTTTCCATGGTGAATTCCAAACAATTTGAGTTACATTCTGGAGTGGGAAAACATGAGTTACCCTAAACTCTGGTTTAACAAACTCAATATTTTCACTTACTCTGTTGTCTGGAATAAACTCCAGTTAATAACTTTCATGTCAGAATAATCCTGGCTGGACATTCTTTGTCTCAGGACAGTAAAGAGGTCTGATGTTTAGCAGGACACAAGCACAATTAAACACTGTGGGCTGACCTACATTCCTGAAGCAACTCACAAAGACATAAAAAAGACCACTGCTACAACTCCTGTTTATAAAACCTATTTTAGCTTGATTACACACAAAAATAAACCATCCAACACTTGTCACATCAGACACTATGCAACATGAACTTTAGTTCTTTGAACATCTCGAACACTAAAACAAGCAACACTGCCAGTATCCACACGAGGAACACTGGAGTCCTGAAACAGCAGGCGCCTCAAACTTATGTAATGACTCAGAAGTATTTTTAGGACCAAATCATACTGTTTAGTGTACTGTAGTAGTTTTCAAAATGAAGACAAAAAACTGCTGACTCTTGAAAAACAGATATCCACATCCCGCTGGTGCCAGCTTTAGTGTTCAGCTGGTACATTACATTATTAGTACATTACTTCTGAAATGGTAAAAATCAACCAAATCTTCAACCAAAAATCTAATTATGAAACAGATAACAGTAAAATCTTTTAATACAGACTAGAGCGAGTCCTGGGGCTGAAATCCAGTGGCCGTTTGGAAACTGCAGCTCAAAGGAAACTCAATATGGACTGAACTCTAAGTAGAAACCCTCATGACAACAGAAAATGATGTGTTTACCAGAGAGCAGAAGAATTCAGTACAGAACAAAGCATTAGCACACACAGCCGAGATGAGGCCATTCCACTGAAGCCAGCCTCAGATGCAAATGCAGCAGGTGATAACACAAGAATCAGGTAATGCTAAAAGATTGATGACAACATACCTGTCTCTCCCCACAGAGTGTCGTGACTATCAATCTGCACAGCATGCTCATTTTTCAACGCCAGCAAGCCCCTCACCACCTGCCAAATAAGAAACTTAGATTAATGGTTGAATATCTATTTATGAGAGATCAAATAAACCTCTGAGGTGTTTCTGCACTCAAAGTGCTCAATTAGAAGCAGATGAAAACAACAAAATCCCAAGCAAATGGTCCATAATGGATCCCGTCAGAGCAGAGGATCTCTGGTCCCTGAAACACTGCATGAGTCAGGTCCAGCCTGATTCACAACTGAACGGGGCATCGTTAACTCATTCGCTGCCAAAGACGTCTATAGACGTCTTTTCAAATCCAACCGCTGACTGCCAAAGACGTCTATAGACGTCTTTTATGTTTTTCAATGCGAGTGGCTTGGGGGACAATCGGCGAAAGTTTTTCCTTAAATATCGGCTTCTAGACAGAGTATGGACTAACAAATTTACCCTCTAGGTAGCTGTGCCACTTTTGATGGGAGATTAGCATAGATTGTAAGCAAATAAAAACAAACGCAATGGTTCGCTATGAGAGAAATGGCGCCGGTGAGACGCACGTCGAGGAAGAACGGAATAAGGTAGAAACAAATTTTTTTTTCCTGATGATAGAAGAGAGTCTACTCTTTCTTTCGGTGTGTTCGGTGTTTACATAGTCATAGCACAAACTATTCTGTGGCTCTTGAAAAATCAGTCAAAATTCTCAAAAAACTCTGGCAGTGAGCGACTCTCTGTTCTGAAAATGGCTGGCAGTCAATGAGTTAACATGAAAACAGACTCTCAATTTACACGTAGAGTACAGTTTACACTGGCAACATTCTGTTTCTGTCTCATTTCAGCTAATTAAGGTGTAAAATAAATCTGAGCTGCCCTCACACTCGGTCTGCTGGGAGTACTGTCCAGTGATGGACCCCCAAACCTTCCATCAGTCACATATGGCTATATAATACTTCACGTGGCAGGTCACCGTCACTGAAGGAACCTCAGCGGGGTTTCTTTATAATCCCAGAATCATTACTGAAAATGGATTTTGAGCTATGTGTCATCTAAGTTTAAAAGCATGTGTGTCACTCAGACCTGTGTGTGTCCCATGCTCGAAGCAGCAATCAAAGCCTGCTGCAGAACTTTGTTCTTCAGAGAGCAGTCCTGCTGCTGCCCCTCAGCACTCCACTCCAGCTCCAGCAGGTACTGGATTATCTCCACGTGTCCACGTAATGCGGCATGAACCAGGGCACACTGGCCGCTCTTATCTACATGATCCACCTGGCACAAAGACAAGATTCTTGAAATTGCTGCACACAGACAAAAAACATCTCACACTTAATGCCTGGGGTCAGTGTGCTGCATGCAGCAGGCAGATGTGCATCAGACTGGGCAGCTATGGCCTAAGGTTCTAAATACAGTCCAGCAGACGGTCAAAGCTACAGAGATTCACATAAGGGAGAGTCCTCACCTTGGCCCCTTTCTTGCAGAGCAGCATGGCTAGCTCCAGGTGTCCGGCAGCGGCTGAGAAGCAAAGCGGGCTCATGCCGTTTTCAGACACCACGTCCACGCTGGCCCCAAACTCCAGCAGCAGCGAGGCAATTTCCTGGTGACCGAGATGGCACTGGACACACAGCACCGGCGCGTTGTTCAGGACTTCGGTGCGGTAATTCACATTTGCTCCTCCCAGCATCAGCAGACGGCTGACCTGACCACACCAACATAAAGGAGGATGGCATCAAACCTTCTCATTCTGCATTCAGAGGCTGTCTCAGGTGTTTTACTGTTTGGATTAAAGATACATCTTTTAAGGGAAGCAACAGAGATGCATTTATATGTGGACCATTCTGTCCTCAACAATCCTTTTAAGACAATGAATGACTGACATTTTTGCAGATACTGGCCCTGATCAATCCTAACTCTCCAAAGGTCAGACAACAAATAAATTGGACACATTCCACTGAATGGTGTTATTAAGTGTGTTATTTTCTGCAAAGATGAGGAAATCAATAAAACACCTTGTAAACCAAATAAGCCCGCAGTGACAGCAGATGAAAGTGTGTGTCTGGACTCTCAGTGGAATAAATCAACAGTGGCTCTAATGGTCCCGTTGGACAGAACATGCTTATCCTGAAAATGTCTCAGCAATTTCCCATCCAATAACTTGCAACCAGAAAATAAGTAATAGAGGCTCGCTGGAGAAAAACATTACCAGTCTATAAATATCCGGCAGTCAGTTCAATTTACATATACTGGGAAAATGATAATTTCTCTATGACCACTGGGTGCTCTTCACGCTACAGAATCAGGCGGTGTCTTAAGGTTTCAACACACTGCTTCTGCACTTCTGTGTATGTTAGTTAGATTAATAAGGCAGTGTTAGAAATTGTGTGTTCATTTGACGTTGCATTAAAAAAATTCTTTAAAGACCCAACACAAATCTGCTTAGTGTGATGTAAGCCCTAAAAGACTGAATGGGCTGTGTCCTCCACATTTATTTCACACAAACAGGGGGAAGGAAATGGACTGGTACCTTGACATTAGGCGTGTAGAGGTTCCTAAGAGAGGCCAAAGCTGCAGACAGGCCATCAGCTCCGCAGCTGATCCACAGAGCCTGAAGCACACTGGATGACACACCTGTTTTCTTACTCAGGCCCTGAAAGCAAATCAACACGTGTGTGACATCAATTAACCTGAGCTTTGAATAACAAACAACTCGCCAGTGATTGTGTCAGAATTCCAGCGCTCGTGCTCTGATGAGCTGTCATCACAAGAAACAGGAGAGGGGTAAGCAGCAGAAGGGTCCTGCAAAGGGTAGACATCCCAAACGGAAGAATGTAAATTCAGTAGGCGTACCTTAAAGATGTGCGCCTTAAGAATGTGGTGTCCCAGCTCCATCGTCTGCTGACGATTCAGTTTCCCCTCTTGGCGGGATAACATGAATGCCATAAAAGCGTGGCCAGTCCTGAGATAGAAAAGAGCAGAAAAGAATATTCAGTGGTCATGACCTGGCTTCAAAGCACTATATTATTCTGGAGATGATGAGCAATTTTGGCATGGTCATTGAGATCATTTTTTCGCCCTGTGCTATTGAAAAATGCTGTGAATGTTGGGCGATGACCCACAGAAGGACGAGGAAAAGTGTTTAAAAAGGGGAAGGGGGGGAAACAAGTTTTTCACTCAGTCACTTTGACACCAATTAATGCAGACCTTCATTAAAAGGACATGCATGATTGCAGACCACTTTGATCTGCTTCTACAATTCTCTGTTTGAGCCCGAGCACCAAGAAGCACAGTGCACCAAGCTTTTGTCTGCTTGAGCCTGACTGCGAGCCTTTGTTTTTCGTTAATGAACGCTGTGAATGACCAGAATACGAAGCTTAGCCCTCGTCCACTATGTGAGCAGAGGTGCGCAAGAGAGAGGGAAAAAATATCCAGTCACAGTGACATCATTCTGCTTATTAAGTGAGTGCTGCAGATCCAGAATTCCAATTAGGTCGAGGTACTGAGGCAGACATGTCCGTCTCACAGGGCAAGAAGAGCGAAGCACATCGAAAGGAAAATGTATCTAACATTTCTACAACAGAATGCACTTTGTGAAGTATTCCAGCTAACGTTCTGGATCTTCATTTGTTTTTATTTATAAGCCTGTTTCTAAAGCATGCATCCTTATGAATGAAAAACATCTGCATTTATGGTTTGTTACTCCATTCGGTCATTCCAGTTGCTGTCTCTCAGGTATTCTGTCACTAACTTGCTGTCTTTATGAAGGACATTACATCATCTTTCCCTGGTGTGCCTTCTATTTTTAACAAGTTGGACTGGCCACAATTAAAATAATACAAAGTAAATCCCTTATAGCAGAGTGAGAATCCATTTTCAATTGATCTATTCAACAAGACAGATCTCTGTGTGAAAAGATCAGAACAGTTCAGTCACAAACTGAGTTTCTGAATCAAACCTTACAACATAACCCCTAAAAGGGCCATCTTCATCTGATTGCTGGGTTTCTACTGTCCTCACACCTCTGGGCTGGCAAGAGTCTACTCACTACCCACAAAAATGGGCAATATCACACTGGGAAGAATGAGAAGAGGGAAAAGATCAAATCTGGAGTGCAAGCAAAGTGCAAACTCTCTGCAGATACAGCACCATGTTTTTTTCCAAGAGTCTTGGATAAAACAGTATTGCAGTTGTTTTGCAGGCAAAGCAGTCTATTTTTCTATGTCATAGTGTCTTTGGTTGTCATGTTAGTCTTTATTTTTAAGCTGTTCAAGAGACTTGAACAGAGAAAGATTTGAACGACTGTGTATTTTTTTAAAGGAGTATCCTCCAAAGTCTGCTGCAAGGACAACAGAAGATGACAAATTAAATCAAAAATAAAAAATGAAAACTCCCGCGCACCGGAATTGCAGCAAGCCTATAGCCTCTCTGACTACATATGCTACTAACATGTCTTCATTGTAAAACATTTCTGAAGTCTATTTGTGATGCTCTGTAAAATGACAGTCTAAATACTTTACAAGCTAGTTGTGTGTTTCAAAGAAAGCCGACATTCCTGAAGAGCTGCAGCGTGTACTGCATGTGCTTACAAAGCAGAGGGCTAACCTTGGGTCACACAGGAAGTCCGTACTCTCTCCATCAGCTCTCCACACCAGCCACTCTCGGAAGGAGGGGTGGCAAAACATGCGCGTCTTATCCCGCCGCTTGATGAGGAAGCACGAGAGCAGCTCCATGCGCTGCTGAAAGTCCTCCCACAGTAGCTCCCCTTCTATGGAGCCGGCATTGATGGCCTGAAACAGCTGCTCATCGGTCATGGGGTGCAGCGAGGCCAGTGCCACGTTGAGGATGGGCAGGGAGCGCTCAAAGGCTGAATTGGTCATAAATTTCATGTTACACTGTAACTGGTACAGCTCAGCCAGTGACACGGGCACCACTTTGTAGCTGGCACTTTTGATCACGAGGTGGCCTCTGTCAAATAGATCCAGGGTGAGTTTGAGGTACAGGTAGGAACCCTGACTACGCGAGATCAGGTGGCTGCTGAGCTTGCCCACTGTGACAGGATCGGCTTTGCCGTTCAAGCTGATGTTGTTCATGATGTCCTTGCTGCCACTGATGCGGTATTGGATATACGCATTGAGGTCGTTGCCTATCTCACTGTTCTCAGAGAAGTCATCCAGGGAAATCTTAGCGAAGGGCAGAAGGTTGGTGATGTCCTGTGAAGGACAAAGTAAAGGTTCAGGGACAGAAGTGCACACAAGTTTGCTGCGTAACGTCATTCTTATGGTAAAGAAGCTCAAATAATTTTAGCATGTATTATTCACATCACAATGACTACATTGCAGGACCTCAAAATATGTCTTCACAATCTGAGCTGGTGATAAAAATAAAGTAAGGTAAAAATTCTGCTTGTGTGCAATAATTATCGCAAGTACATTCAGTTCTGTTTTTTCAGCAGTGGGGAAGCGCGCTCACTTAGCTATCAGTGCAAAGCAGACACTTGTTACCACAGGAAATTGGGCTATGCGGATGACAAGACTGTGAAAGTGTGCATTAGCAGGCAGGGGATGGATTGCATAGCGGCTAGCAGGCAAGCAGAGGTCTGAGCCAGAGCTAACATTTCAATCCATGTCCTGGGGGTTTGGGGAATGAATGTACCTTAATCCTCCAATCCTCTGCCTGTCTAAGGCTACAGAAACATTGCCTCTGTGAGATAACACTCCTCCCCATCATGACTAGGTGCAGCAAACAGACACGTACACACTACCATGAACACAGACTCAATGAGATGTGTTGATCATAAAACTAAAGGTTGGTGAAGAATAAGCAAAACCCTGCATATTTACCAAACAAAAATGTGTGTTCAGGTCTGTCATACGATTCCCCTTCTATTGAAAGATAATTAAACTGTGTGCTTAAATTGCATATTTTTTTACATCATTAGAGTAGAAGAAAAAATAAAGTTCTGACGGCTAAAGGTTTATTACAACATATCAGTGTTACACCATATTGACTTTCTACTGTGGTTGATCTTTAGCCATCAAGAATTTTTTTTTTTGCAGGGGGAAAAAAAGTGTTGAATTCACAGTGCATTCTGATGGAGAGCAGTCGACTCAGCTTCTGCCTGAGCATCAATAACCTCCATTGAGGATGTCAGCCTGCTACCACATTATTATCCAAGACTTATCAGCTCCTGCGTGGCTCATCGGGCACGACAAAGCCTTTCACCGGTGCGAGTTCAACACAGCCCCAGAGGGTCTGTTTAACTGTTCCATCGAGGGCCATTAACTTGGCGAGCTCAAAGTCAGTCGCTGCTTCAGTCTGCCACGCAGTATAAAGGCCTGATTTCCCATCTGTCAACTCTTTCACAAATGTTGACATTACCTCTCAGGACCTGATATCAGGTAGTGAGCGTCTCAAGATCAGACAGCAAATCCAACAATTAACTGCTTACATTCTGCAACTACACTGGAAGAAATGATCTCACATATTGCAGCAGTTTCTATACTTGATAATTGCTTTGTTCAAATGACTCATATATGTTAAAATGCATTAAATATTATTTGACCCTTACCAACAGGTTGACTCGGACAGTGACCACTAGTTTAAGCCAGGGGGGGAACTTAGTAATAATCTTGGTGATAAAGGAAGCGATAGTGTCTCCATAGTCGGGCTTATGGAACTCAGCTTCATTTAGCCCGTCTATCAAGATTATGTGGTCCTCTTCTGAAATTCTCCTCTCTGCAAAATGATAATAAAAAACAACCTTGGTGAGACCATTAATTGGGTGGAATGGGCCTGCATAGTATCATCTTACTTTAAATATCCTGTGGTTGGAGTGCAGAGGGTGTTTTACCTTTACGAAGGTTGGCCAGGGGTTCCAGGACCCCCCTCCGGAAAGCAGCCATGGGGTCTTGGACACAGGAGCGCAGGCTGAGCATGCTCTGCAGGTGGGGCTCTTTCAGGAGCAGCTCTCGGTATGCGGCCAGTTGATGCGATCTGCACAGCAGGGCTGCGATACTGTGCACAAATTCTGGCACCAAGCAAGTGTACGTGTTGTCAGCCTGGCAGTAATGATAGGCAACCACCTGGAGCAGGAAAGGGGTTAAAGGCACAGTTTTTAAGGAAGTTTTAAAAGAATGTTGAAATCACCTAGGTTGTGTAAAAAAAGCCTTTGGAATGACAAATGTGCAAAGATGAAGACATTCAGTAACCACAAAGCTTTTGCACAAAAAAAAGTTTTGTTATAAAAAGAAATTCCTGCACTTTTTTGAATACCCTTCTTGAAGCCTCAGATCATCTATACAGAGTTAAGACCAGGATCTTATCCACCCTATTTCACACAGACAGGATGAAAGAATAATGGACGATGGTTGAGCACCTTAGATATATGATAAGAATAAGCCAGTGGATCCCGAGTGGACGCCTAAAAAAAGCACATTCTCTGTCTGAGCAAGGTTTCTGCATTGTTCCAAGCAGGCTGCTGAAATAGGAAAAAGAAAGGACATAGGAAGGAAGAGGGAAAGATAAATGCCCTGGGGATGCATAACTCTACTAATTACAGTCCAACCTGATGGAGCTGACACACTTCTAGAAGCAGCAGGACGAGCAGGTGACCAGTCCCTCTGCCACCTTTTCTGCTGCTGTTTCATGCTCCATCAACAATGATAAGCAGCTTCATTAAAACCTACTGCCCTAAGCCGAAAAGCATTCAATTAATTATCTTTTTATACGATTAATTTCTATATATTAATTACAGCCTATTTTTGGTTCACAGAAACCCTTTTTTGTGGACCAGGGCCTTTTTGAGTTCAGGAAATAAGTGTTAAAATGGTTCTGGGGTTCTGTTTTTCACCATTGGAAACAGCTTTGTGTGGGAACATTTTGATTGGTCGAGTACTCTTATTTTATTAACTCATTCGCTGCCAAAGACGTCTATAGACGTCAATTCGAATCCAACCGCTGACTGCCAAAGACGTCTATAGACGTCTTTTATGTTTTTCAACGCGAGTGACTTGGGGGACGATCCGCTGAAGATTGTCCGTAAATATCGGCTTCTAGACAGAGTATGTACTAACAAATCGACCCTCTAGGTAGCAGTGCCACTTTTGATCGGAGATGAGCATAGATTGTAGGCAAATAAAAAAAACGCAATGGTTCGCTATGCGAGAAATGGCGCCGGTGAGACGCAAGTAGAGGAAGAACGGAATAAGGTAGAAACAAATTTTTTTTTCCTGATGAAAGAAGAGAGTCTACTCTTTCTTTTGGTGTGTTCGGTGTTTACATAGTCATAGCACAAACTATTCTGTGGCTCTTGAAAAATCAGTCAAAATGCTCAAAAAACTCTGGCTGTATGGGACTCTCTGATCTGAAAATGGCTGGCAGTCAATGAGTTAAGCAACAATGGTTGTCGCTGTAACTGAAAATAGGAAATGAAACGTTCAAAAAACATTTGTGAAGCTTGAGCTGAGAAGACAGTGCAGCACAAGCAGCCCTTGGTGTGTAAACTGGTGAATTAATGAAGAAAAGTTACTCTGGACAAACCTTGTGGTATTGATTCAACTATCTATGTAGGTAACTTTGATCAACAACATCAGTTCGAACAATGCAGAGAGGAGCGGTATGCATGAGTAGCACAGCTAAGCAAGTTCAACTTTCCTGAGCTGCCCTGCACCTTTGACCTCAGTGGAAATGCACGATTTTAAGGAAACAAATGAACCTCTAAGTAACTTTTTATTTTAAATAACATTTCAGTTTTCTACATGAAAACAGAAAGCTCTGTCTTAAAACTACGAGTAACACTAACAAACGACTCGCATTATTTTCAATGACTGAGTTGTACACAAAAAGCAGAGCTGTAATGTGGTTATTTATCCCATGAGCGGGCAGAAAACACCCCAGGGTAAGTTTATGTTTTTCTCGTTTTTAAGGGGGTGGGAAGTTCACAGCAAGCTTCTACATCAAAGTAACTGTAAGCCTGCATAGAAAAAATAGTTACATTTTATTATTACCTTACTGGTATATTAAGTAATGTTTTTCCCATAGCCAAACAAATCAACTGATAAAGCAAAAGTGTGCAGTGAAACTGCTGCAGCTTTTGGGGTTAAATAAGCGCAGTCTGTAACAGGAATAATGCTTTTGGTGCACCAAAAACAATAAACCACCATCAGAACTCTGTTGTCAGACCACTTTTGAATCAATGATTAAAAAAATGGCAGGATTTCATTGAAGCTGCTCAGTGTTCCATCAGCATTCACACATCACTCCTTAGAGAGCGCCTGTTGGAAACACTTTACACAGTAATTGGCTTAACATATACGGCTTGGCCAACAGACAATCAGAAGGACCCCAGTGCTCCTATCTGCTGCACAATCTGTCCCAATGGCAGCAGAAGTGTGCTCACTCCCAAACATGTTACAAGACTACCAGCTGTAATAAGCAGTATTAACATAAGTAAATATTTAAGATAAAATAAATAAATAAATAAATGGAAAGAAATCGGTCTGACTGACATAAATTCAGTTCTGTGACGCAATCATTTAGAAAACAACACCCGTAATTAAACTTTTCCTTTGATGAAACCCCCCTAAGCAGCAGCAGGTCACACATCTCTGATATGCAGTGGTTTCCAATGGTTCTTATTAGAACATCAACGCAAAGTTATTAAATACCTACGAGAATTTACATTCTATGTTTCTCTGACTGACACACACAGACAAACCTACCTTTGAAGCAAGGCGTTTGACGGCCTCCTCCCTGCGCCGCTGCATCTCAGGGGTTCCTGGGCAGCTGTTGGTCCTCAGTGTGTTGGTGGCGCTGGATGGAGGAGTGGGCTGCGGAGGCTGACTGAGAGGAAGTTCTGTGCTTTGCCCTGCACCACCTACCATGCACAGAGACTTTCTTGTCACATATATATGTGGACATTACTTACAATTCTTTACAAGGAGAATATCATGAAACAAGAAACCTGGTTATGCACTTTGCTAACAATATTAGTTATAATATCTATTAGCATCTCTTCCATGATTTGCAAGCTCACATCCAGGATAAAATATTCAGAGTGGTTACTTTTGGGGGAAGCGCTGGGGCTGTTGGAGGCAATCTGGCGCATGCGCCCTCCGTGGCAGCTCAGAGCCACAAGCCGTGAGATAATGGCCGTCTTCCCATAACCGACGCTGCCCACCACAACAGCACCATGGGTCCCCGAGGACTCGCTGGCCTTTAGAAGGTCTTCCAACCGCTGAAAAAGCCAGTCTCGGCCGACGAACACAGAGTCTGTGGTGATGCTGGGTACCTCAAACAACAGCGGCTTGAGCATAATGTCCACGGGTTTGTATGGAGCAAATCGTGCTGTGGAGAGGAGAAGAGGTACAAACATATTTAACTAATAGATTTTTTTTCAAAGCAACAGTTTTCCAGCCTTAAAAAAAACAAGCAAGTTAGTCTTGACACTAAACAAATATTGCACTTTCTAAAGCTCTCATTTTGATGAGATTCAAACATGTTAATATTCATAACCTGTATGTGCCCACTGCCATGTTTACCTGCTGTCTTTGATTTAGTAGTGATCTCATTTTACCACGTGAATACTGTAATACTGGTAGTACGTTTGTGAAAGGAATTTCAATACCATGGCAGATAAATAATTACATACATTTATGCTGTAACTGTAACTCTAACAGAGTGAATCAACTGAAGAATCTGAGAGCTCATGTGTTTTCCCACATTAAATTGGTTGCCTCCACTTCATCTACAGTACAGTGAATCACAGCACAGCACCTTTAGAATCCTGAGGTGGCCGTCCTCCTGTGTTATGCCACGGCAGGCGGATGGATGTCCGCAGTGGGGTGTTGCGTTGTTCATCAAGAAAGCTCAGGTCTTCCAGCTTTGTGGAGCTGGTTGCTGTGAACAAAGACATCCAGAAAATGAGGAGGAGAGGCTGGCAGTCTGGTGCCTCAAGTGCATTTGCAATAAAAGCTAAAACGAGGAAAACAAAAACCGACACAGGATTAAAACTTTGCACCACACATGCCAGCTCTGAGAGAGGATGAGTGAAGGACTGGTGAGCCAGTGTGGTCTGACATTTTTATTTAGCTGGAGGCAGTGAGTATCAGTATACTGCAGCGGAAAGAATAGCAGAATCCAAAAGTCAAGACAGATGTGCTCTGTTTTTCTTTGATTTGGCCTGACAGCTACACACAATATAGCTGTTGTTATGGTCAGAAGTCGGTAGCCACAAACAGCCCAGCTGGGCAGAAGAGAGAGAGGAGATTACCTTTATATTTTGCCAGAGGGTGACATGTTACATGAACACTGTGCTGTTGGTTCACAATTATATGTCAGAAAATGACTCATGAATGTTTCCATGGCTTATTGAATAGAATAGAAGTTAATTAATAAAAAAAACCGGAAGGATCATTTTGCAAAATGGACAATAATAGCTCTGTAAGTTTTTACAGTAAAACAGTCAATTATACCCAAGATAAGAACTGTAATCCTGGCTCTACCGTGTCAGTACTGGCAAGGAAACTTTTTTTCACCATCTCAACAGCAAGAGGGGAAAATCCAAACAACAACTTGGATTCTACATTTAAAAAAGTCTAATTTTGTTGCAGAGGTCTTACAGCAGTAGCCATCTTTAATCCCTAAACAGAGGGCAGCCTCAGATTAAACAAAACTCTGCACATGAACTATGCGATGAGCACAGCACGTCTGTTTGGGAGTCGGAGTATGAGGCGCTGTCTGCTAATATATGAAAGATGTGCATTTGCAAATCTTAGCACAATTGCATAAGAAGGCCATTCCTCTAACAGAAGCTAATCTTTCCACAGAACTGTCATGCATACTGTCTTGGTTTTGGTTTTCTTCTTTATCAGCCTCAGCTAAAGGGAGTCACAAACACAGACTTTGCCTCTCTCTTCTGTCCCTCTCTCAGTCTCACTCAGTCACTAAGTTAGTCTGTGGAATGTCCAACTAATTAAAATTCTTCTGCTGGAATTACGGCAAGAATAAAAAGGTCCCAGAGTAACTTTTATTGCAATAGTGCGTTGATCCAGCTGAACATACAAAAAGAACAAATTAACTTCTGAACCCAGCCCCCAACATTGGTTCTTTGCTAAATGGAAGTCATGCCATCCATAAGAGTGTCACAGCAGCACAGCAAGCAGCAGAGAGGGAAAGCAGAGAATCTGAAGAAATTAAAATGGAAGACCAAGAGGACATTTAGTCCTCAATCTGATTACACTTTGACAACTACAACCACATTGTTTACCATAAATCCTGGGTGAAAACAGGTGGAGAAAGGATTAGACAGATGAAGCTGGAGAAAAGGCTGTGCAGCTGTGAGCAGCAACGTGCAGAAAAGAGAGGTGGGGAAAGAAGTGATAATAGTGTTGCCACTGTGGATAAATGAGATGTATGTCTTTACCTCTTTTGATTACTCAAGATATGTTTCTGCATGAATGTCACACAGCCTTTGCTGATTTTAAGACGCAGGTGAGGGTATTTCTTCATTTGACTGGCTTGAGTGGTTTACACACACGCCATCCCAGACTGTTATATAATATATCCAGCATGTCAACCACTCCTCAGTCAGGTTGCTTCAAATTACCAATACCTTTAAAGGCCACAAATTCCAAAAGGATTCCTTTGTAGAGCTATCAAATCCATCTATTCAGTCCTTCCCCTCCCTCTGAATTCTGACAGGTTTTGTGTTCAGGTTCCTTTGTGTCCTTCAAGTTCCTGTTTTATTTTGCAGAGTTTCCCCTGTGTTCATTCAGTTGTCTTACTCTCTCTCCTTCTCACACCTGATTTCCTTTGCCGATAGCCTCACCTTCTGCAGCCATTATTTCACTGTTCACTCCTCCAAACCATACATGAGACATAATTCTCTCCTGTTCTTCCCAGTTGCTGTTCATTCACAAAAAGTCACATGTAAAATCCTGAAAATTCAAAGTTGTACGGATGTGTCATATTGGATTGCTGGTGTATTTTTACTTAACATATAAAAGTTTTAACCCACAAAACCATGTGATGGGTCTATTCAAAACAAAACTAGTGGAAAAAAGAAAGCACAATGACAAAACATGGGGGAGTCACACTCAAACAGAATAAATTCTGAAACGGTTTTTCTTTTGCTCCTGCTGTGACTTAAAAGCGTGAAATCACTCTCAGAAAAAGGATATTTTAGAAGATGCCTCTTTGACCTTTTGAAAGTGCCAGAGGAAATAAATGGCTTATCTGTTTACTTTTTGTTATCTTTCAGTCTGTGAACTGAACCAGTAAGAGTCCATAAATATGAATTCTAAGGCATCCTGAAGACATCATAAACAATCACAACATGATGTTTTTAAACAAAAACTAAACATATCATCTTAGAGCATATAAAATATTGCTGATTAGGCCAGAAAAAACACAGATATTTCCTTATGTTGATGTAGCAATGCTGAACCCTTTCTAAAATGGATTCTGAAATTACTATTTGACTTTTGAATCACACTACATTAACATGGAAAGACAAATAAATTTCAATTTTACTATGTTAATTTTCCTCAATGTGTTCATAGAAAACAACTTGTCCATATTTCCATACAGCTGTGACAGGAAAATTACTGCCCATTTTAGACACAATCCAAATGTAAAATCCAGCCACGATTTTGTCTCTTTTCTCCTAGTTACAATCCCATATCTTTACTCATTAGCCCTCCATTTCGGACCATTTGTTTGACAACAATGAAACTGTAAATAGCTCTCACTTAACTGAAATGTGATCTGTAATACCACTCTGTAACAGAAATGATACTTGATATGGATTCATCAATGAATTTGGTAATAAGTGTAAAACTAAAATCGATGCTACGGACCAAATTTCCCCTCGTTGATAAATTGCTATTCGCTAGCTGAAAGCAGACTCAGTAGGCTTTTAGTAGCAAGGTTTAGGGAAAGGACTAAAATAACAAAAATTACACTTTCAAATTAGGTTAAATGCATCATTATAGAGTTCCTGGCAAAACGCACAAAAAAACCTGAGTAAAGTCAGTCCCATACCTTTTTGTCTCTCCAACATATGGCAGTTTTTGACTCATTTTATTTTATGCCTTACATAGTGAGAATCATTTTCAGTTAGGGGTATGAAAACAATGGGCTCCTTAGATTCTCAAATGTTAGCAGACTCAGAGTCTTCCTTAAAGGACATCTCTTTCAGCTCTGTATTTTCTAACAGGCAGCATGTGCCAGGGGACATCCAAGCTGTGTTCTTTTTTTACACATGTGCAAATGATGCACAGCTATCTGTTCTGCAAAACATCCAAGACGTTTGGCAGTTGGATAACAGGTAGAAAAGTGGTTAGATACATCATAGGTACAGTGTGCAACTATGTGTACTTAAAGGCAATTCTCTTAAAGGCCTGTTGTGGATTGGTGTACTGTATCCTTAATTTATTTTTCAGTTTGACTTCAGTAGTCATGTTTGACTAGTATGACTAACCCCTTACAACTGCGAGAACACTGCTTGGACTTTTAGCAAAGTTTAACTTGCATTTTGACACAGTCATTCAAACATCAGTGGGAATTGAGCTATGCAGTATTGAGGTTCTATTTAAGTTAAGTCAAATTTAATTCCATTAATTTGGATAGATATAAAACTAGAACATTTTAAGTTCTACCTTTTCACCATGTCTCTTTACATTTTTCCAAAGTAAATTCAGGATTGGTCTATGGGCAGAATCCTCAAGCTAGGTTCGAACAACAATCTCTGTTTCTGTAAAAATACATGGCAATGTCGATGTGCCCGAGCACTGAAATGAAAGATCCACGGTGACAAAAATGAGAAAAAATGCCACTAACTCTTTGCACCTGCATTCTTGACATGTTTAAATCTGCATGTAATAGAGGCCATTTCTTAACTGCTATTTGTCATGTTGCATGCCTGCACTTTAAAGATGCGTTCTAAGATCCACATCCATAATTAAAACCAGTTAAAAAAATTCAAACAACAAATGTTACCAAGGCTATGGCACACATAGTGAATACATGAGGGATGAAAAGCCCTTTTTCTGACCTTTCAATGGAATCTCCATTGTTTATCATTTCTCCATATTTGAATATAATTTCCTTGAGCATTATCCAAGTAGAAACACTCTCCTTGCCCCACCATAACACCTTACAGAGATTGGTATGGTGCATAAATGAAGTTGTCTCACCATATCCTTGATGTCCTCTCACAGGGTTTTGTCACATAGTGTAAATTCTAAGGTGTGAATTGTGAAAGTTCCCAGAGTGCAACCCTGCATAACTATGACATCAGCTCATAAACCCTGTGCAACAAATCTCCTGGTGTACTAGCTTTATGAGCCAGTGTGTATCTGTTCTAGTAAGGTTTATGGCTTTCAACATGAATAAATAAGACAGATGCTGCATTATCAAAGAGAAAGAAAATGCACCTATAGACCAGGAGACACAAGCTTGGTGTAGGTCTCGTCTTGTCTTGTTTTATGTCATTCTTAATTGCTCTTCACTCATCTTGTCAACTGCTCTGACCACCTGTTATTTGATAAACTTAGTTCTACCTTTTTACCTAGTTTATCTTGGCTGCTGTAATTTTACCTCATATGCAGAACTGTTTACAATGTGACACATATTTTATGGTGCACTACAGAATTAACTGTTTATCTATATGTTTGTTTATTCTTGTGACAATGACCATGCATTTGATCAAATCCATGTACAACTTAAAAACATAGTTTACCTTACATAAACCATCACTCCATTTAACAATGACTATTATATATTTCTGCTATTGTATCACAAATTTGAGTTACGCTACAAGGCCTGGATGGAGGTTAAAGGCAAAAATGGGGTTGATCAGAGAGACTTAAGAAAAGTGTGGGGCAGGGAGACGTCAGAGAAAGGGGGGTGGCGAGAAATACTAACAACTGTGACAGCTGTGTGGATATGCTGAGCTGAACCACAACAGGGAGGTCCAAGGGCAAGAATGCAGAACAGATCAGCCAGGCAGAGGCTTGTGCTTATGTTCGACATGGAAGGCAGTGGTGAGGCACAATACACAGCAGCTGCCTAATCCCAAACTTCTGCCTTGATACCCCGCTGTGAAAAGCACAACCTGTACTTATTTCTCCTATATCTACTCATGCTTTTACAAACGTGTCTGTGTGTCATCTGCTTGATGTAAAGTGACATTTGTCAGCCTGGAGCTCATGGAGCTCATGTTCTACCATGGAGTAAAAATCCTGAGCTCACTGACAGCACAGAGTAGAGGCAGCGACAGCTGCAGACAGAAAGGTACACAGATTTCTTTCTGTGTACTTAATAACATCCAGATGTAAAGAACTCCAGTGCAGTGCTTACCGGCGACAGAGTTTGGTCTCGGCATCATGAGCGAGGATGACGTCTGTGGTGGGTATGGACTGGGTCCCTCAGGTGAGTGGCCTGGAGGCTGTGTTGCCCCTGGTGCTCCTGATGATATGTGAGCCAGCTGCTGCTGCTGTTGCTGCTGGTCTGTTCTGGATGGGGTGTCAGCTGGCGATGCCGTGGCACTGCTGGAGTCCTCCTCCACCACAGGAGAGCATGCGTCAGCTCGTACACTCTGCGCCAGGCCATGGCGTCCACTGCTTCTGAGGCTGCCATCCTTGCTCCACTCAAGACTGGAGCCACTACGGTCATCGTTCTCTGAGGAACTAGTGATGGTGGCTAAAAAAAGATTGAACAAAGAGAGAATGAGCACTGACATTAAGCGTCGAGAGGAGTAATTTGAGTAAAAGAGTCCAGATAAATTTGAGTAATGTTCTCTATGTGATATGAACATTTATTTGTCTTAATCTCTAATGTGATGCTTAGGCGTAATGGAACTTTGAATAAATCAAAGCCTTATCTACACTACTCAGAAAATCATTTTATATTTGCACTGACATTGTGCTTGCACGGATGAAAAAAAACAAACAAAAAAAACAGTTGCCATAATTCGTCAACATTCTGCCTGCGACTTTGTGTCTTCTCAAGGATGATTATTCAATGATTCGGGATAAAACTGCAGACAGTGTAAACAACAATTAAATGATGTCTGAAAGAGAAATGATTTCAAGCTAAATACATAGAGCACAAAATCTATCTCTGAGAGTAAGTCATTTTCGAGTCCATGCAGGTGTTTTGTTTATGAGAGCAAACCCTCTAATCCTTCCTAGGGCCACAGCAACCATCTAACCAAATCCTACAATACTGAATGGTGGTTTGGGGCAACACAGTAACTAAAGAAAATGAAAGTGACTGGCTAGCTGGCGGTGTTTGCATCACACACACAGCTAATCTGGTTTTCATAATGCTGCAGCAAATTGCATCATCATTAATATAACTCACACATCCTGAACCTTTTCACTCCTCTGCTGTTTATCTTGGCAAACACAAAACTCAGTCTTTCCAACATTCATCTCTATCCCTCCTCTGGGCATGCATTCAAAATAATCAAAGTGTAGAGAATTTTAACGTGGATGTTTTTTTTTAGTTTAAATGTAGGTCCTGACAAATGTCAAACTATCTTTTAATAATCACGAAGATACCATGCCTTTTTAATTGTATGAGGAGTTGGATTCATAATTTAAGATTTTAAGATTTAGGTGCAGATTAGTAAAGGTTGAAATAAAAATACAGAGAAAAGGAGCATTTCATGCATTACAAAGTCAAAATCAATCATCTTAAATTGTTCTGAAACCATAATCAGTGGGAAAATATTTACAGGTAAACATCTGACTTGAGCACAACAGCTGCACTGCTGAACCAACACAGGAGGATGACATGGTGCAGACCATCCATCCATCCATTTTCTGAACCGTTTATTCCCAAATGGGGAATAAACGCTACTATCCCAGTAGTCAATGGGCTAAAGGCAAGGTACACCTGCCAGTCTATTGCAGGGCCATACATATAGACACACAAAGACGAACAACCACGCACACTCACACTAAATCCTAAAGGCAATTAGGAATGTCCAATCAACCTATGGTGGGAGGAAGCTGGGGAATCCGGAGAGACCACATGCAGACACAGGGAGAACATGCAAATGCCACACAGAAAGGTCCCTTGGCGATGGTGCTAACCACCACACCACTGAGCCGCTCTGGCACAGACCAGTGGTTCTTAATTTTTCTCAAACCTTTTACCCACCCACCAAACAGAACTGAGTCTTACATAATGCCTTAATCAGGAGGCATGGTTTAATAGAACAGCATGCCTGTCAAATTAGACTTACTAATAGCAATGGTATCATTCAAGATTCTGTTGCCAGTCCTTGTCTGGCAATACAAAACCATTTTCACACAGAAAAAATGGAGTTTCACAACTGGTCAGATTTTTCTCAAGTAGTTTGAATTGTTTTGCTAAGATTTCAAAACGAGCAGACATGAAAAACCCTCACAGGAAATCTGGAGGATTTGTTGTGGACATTTGAGCTCTCATATGCTACTGCTCCCAAACATCCGCTGCTTATTTAAAACAACTTTACTGGACATCTGCTCCTACAGCAGAAATAGATGGTCATTCAGATCCTTATTTTCCAATTTATTGTCACAGCCCGTCATACTCTGTTTGTATCATTGATAAAGTCATTGATCATGTAATACCTGTCTTTATTTCAATTCATGTCCCTGGCATCACATTCAAAATTAAGAGAATATTTACAAATTAACAATAATATCACATAAAATGTGGTAATTTAAGTATCTGAATGGATTCTGTGAGGAACTCTGGCTTTTTTTTGTTTATAATAGGTCCAATATAACAGAGTATTTCCTTAGTTTGCATGATGATGATGGTGAGGATTAAAATACATTCTCTATGTTAACTTCCCCCCGAAAATGACCAAAATTTAAAGAAAAAGAAACAAAAGAAAGATGTGTGGATAACAGACAGATCACAGCGTTCCTCACTCCAAATATTCAAAGACCGTTTTCAGAATGAACACCAAACATTTGTGAAGCCACAGGAGACTCTGTGAAAAGGAATGGCAGATGAATTAATGCATCAATAGACGATGCCATCTTCCTGTCAGCTTGTGTAAATCCGATGATGTCTTACAGGCTAATTACAAGAGATACGGCACAACGTCAAACTGCTGCTACTGTCAGCTCAACTCTCTCCTTACCTAGAACAACTCTATAAAAACCCCACTGACTGCCATATGTGGTGAATATCATGTGACACGGACCCTGTTCAGTGATAAATGTCTAACACCACACAGGTATGCTGCTTTGCTCTAAATCAACAAGTTCGCATGAGCCCTTCTGAGTTTGAAATAAGAATAGACTGCCTTTCATAGTAAAACTGGGACTTTGTAAGCGAAATCAAGAAAAAAGGGGACTCATTATCAGTGGAAAAAATTGTCATCAAGGCTGTATTGAGCAGGGAGAAAATGGCAAAAATTATACTGCGGTTTTCTTATTAAAGTAAGCAAATGGCATAGAAAAATGTAGAAACTTGAGATCTAGGGTTATTGTTCTGAGGTGTAATTTTAATTCTTTCAAAGCTCTTTGATTCATGCTGCCTGGTTTCCAAAAAGAAAAATGGTTTTAATATTTTCTCATACAGCTAAAAAAAATAACTATATGATGGTGTAATACAGATGTAGTATTGCCACCACTTCTAAAGGTAAAGCTTCTATCCATAATCCCTTTAACTTATAGTTTCACTAATGTGCACATTTGAAACTTTTAAGAAAGGTTACAAAGATCTCACATTTTTGCAGTTTATCTTCAAATTAAATAAATAACTCCAAACAGATGTTATGGGGGTTTTGTCTAACCTATGATCCCGCTATCCTTGCTCTCAAGTGTGGAGCTGGGGCTGGTGATGGTTCCACAGGGGCTGGAGCGGCTGAGTGGGGGACGGCTCGTGGTGCTGTTGAGGGTGGAACATGGACTGTCGGTGCTGGGAGATGCCGTGCTACTCGTCAGTGTAGAGCAGGGGCTGATGCCCTGGCTGGTCAGAGGGCACTAAGGAGAAGGAAGATGAAAGAAAATTGTGTTTAGCTTCACTCCTCACTGCTGATGGTGAAACATGATGCACAGACAAACTCTACTGGAAACAAGTTCAAAACTCTGAGGAGCAATGAAAATAATACAAAATGTTTTCAGTACCTTATTTGGAAATAGAATTTTGATAATGGTGTAAATCGAAAAAGCATTTTAAGATAAGATCTAATCTCGCTTTGTATTTGACCTGAATCATGTGAAAGCAATGCAGGGAATTTCGTTAAATAAGCACACGTTTCACATGTGAGCATGACACACAAGCCGAAGGGCATAAGAACTGTAAATGGCATAAGGCTTAAAAATTACACACTCATACACATATGTCTGGAGGAACCAAAATAAGCCCAAAGCAAATTTCACAAGAGTAGAAAAACTCCACTTTGCCACTACACAATAGATACCTTTCTAATGTCATCAAGCCTGTCTGACAGCCATTCAACAGTTGAAGCTTTTGTTTGAGAAAACCGACAGCCGTTTCAATCCAAATTAAAGCTTGTTTGCCCCATTTCACCATTTCCCTTCAACACGATAACACTGTAGCTCAAGGTCATCATGGCATTATTGTGGGAAGAACTGAACCAACAAACAATGCCTGATTCTCACTCAGCAACTTCTTAATCCATATTTAGTTCAGAGAATTAGACACACCCGACAGAACCAACACAAGCTCTTTAGATAAATCTACACTAAACAAGTGAATCATACCGCAACATGGTGAGACTTGGTTATTAAGCATCCGCATTCATCAATCACCCTAATGAACCCTTTCTTAAAAGCAACCTATACAAATTCAGGACTTTCAAACAGGGATAGTTTCTCCTGTTGCATAGACCCACAAACAAACAATATGAGCTGGTAAGCACTGGAACAACTTCAGTATTAATGCATTGATATGATATTAATGACATTGTTTTGCTCCAATAGAAACTAAAACCTCTCTGCTACTTGATAGATATATCTCTTTTTGTGGCATCAATGAAATAGAACTTTATATTTCTAAAATGAGGAATTTGTTAGACTTCTATCCAACAGTTGCTGATGTAAAAGCTTTATGCCACAGGACAACAAACAGCCAAGTAAGATGGTTGCTAAATGGTTAAAACAAAGACCAACTTGTTGAGTCCTGATGTAATTGAATAGTATCCTCTTTTTATGTTAGCACCACAGTACAAGTGAAACACCTTGCAGACATGCAATAATTAGCTTCAAGGCAATGCTAAAACATGCTGTGCTAAATCCATGTTGTAAAACAGCAGCATAAAAGAAAACAGAACTGCTGGCAGATGACAGTATTGTGCATTGGAAACACATATGTGCATGAACAAAAAACAAAGACAAAGTCAAAACCATTCCATTCCATTACAGCCCGTCACCACCTTTGACATCTCACTAATGACTGTGATTTATGAAACATTTGTTCTCGTTCATAAAAATCACCAGTTTAGTTTCAAACTTGTCCAAGACACATGATGAATGAGGGAAGCATGCAGGGCTCTGCTCTTCACGCAGTCCCAGCTTAATTAGTAGAGTCAAACAGACTGAGGCTCAGACCTAACATAACTCTATTTCTGGACACAGGCTCAAATACTCCAGTTACATTCTCAAGAGCCCCTGAACCAGCACTCAAGTTACTGGGAGACCAACACACAACACTGAAGAGCTAGCACAGAAATAAAGCATATGCAACCAATTTCAAATATGCAGATACTTTGCTCAAAGCATATTTAACAGTTCAAACTAGACTGGCTGACAGTTACAGTTGCTGTTTGTGCCAAGGAAATATGTTCCAAAAGTACATCTTAAAATGCTGTCCATGATGTAAAGAGCATAAATAAATCAAACGGGAAAAAATAATCCTTTTAACTACAGTGTGACAACCGGCCTCTCCACTCATTAGGTCTCGCATTTCTATTAGTGTGCTGCTGCAAGGGCAGCAGCCTGTGCCGGCTGAACGGGGGAGTTGGAGGGGAGGGAGAAAATTAAATACCTTCTTTTCATTCTTGTCATCCATAGGTATGCGTGCCGTACCCGGGATCCCTTCTCCCAGTAAAAATCCCAGTCTTGTCATCAGTTCCTGAGTGGCAGGGGAGGAGGAGCTTGGCTGTTGCTCTGCTTGCAGCTCTGAAGACAAGAGGAGGGGGGTAAACATAAGAGGGAGAAAAATGCTCAGCATGAACAGAGAAGACTCCCTCTCCCCGCTGGATGGCCCGCGCAGGGCCAAGCTGCCTGCCCTGCCCTCTTCGGCGCTGCTTTGAAATGCTGTGCTGCACTCTCCAGCAGCTGCTGATGTGCTGCAGACCCGTAGCGGGCGAGGAGAGAATACGAGTGAGGGGGAGAGAGAGTGGAGGAGGCTGTGGCTTCAGTGTGTGTGTGTGTATGTGTGCATACACGTGGATGAGCGGTTTGCAGAGACAGTCTGAATTCATGTGAATGTCTGGCATTGTTAAGAAAGCAGAGAATATGTGTGTGTGTGTGTGTGTGTGTGTGTGTCCTGCAACATGCCTTGAGTGCCAATTCCAGGGCTTTCTGGTTGTTTACAGCTTTCATTCATAAAGCCTCTGAATATCAATGAGTGGATAGTCTTTCTCCAGCATTATGTTAGTGAGACATCCTGACATCTATTTTCTGTTTTATATGCTACATTTTTGTATTCTGAACCCCCAAAAGTACTATTGAGTTGAAAGAAATAAAAAGTGTTTAATAAACATGAATCCAAAAAACATAATCCAAGTGCGTAGTATGCAAATGTGGTTGTTGCATTTCAATAAAGTCAACGTGTTATCTCAGAGCTGGCAGTTGGTTTGATGACGGGGCGTGAGGCACTGAGAGCAAGTCACAAAAACCTATTATACAGCACTCTGTCAGCACCTTCTCCTCCTCTCTTTCATATTCTCCTTTACCCTCTATGTTCCACAGTTATTAATAACGTTGACAGTAAATCTGATTAAATACAAACAAGTTCAGCAGACGTCCAAGACACCAAACCCATAAGTCTTTATATGACTCAACCATGTGACAAAAACAACCATAACAAAGGCCATGGGAGATAACGCTTTGTTTAATTCTTATCATGACATTCCAACGCAAGAATTGGAAACTATCAAATTACTTAAACTTTTTTTGGGGACGATTGTGTCAGAGGATTTCCATACCATTGCTTAGCCAACACCATTTCTTTGCAGTGCCAGAAGATGTTGTGAGTTTTGCCCCATTTCATGGGCAGACAGCAAACTCAACTAACAGCATACACAGACTCCAATAACACGAGGGGTAAATCTATAGTAGAATAACTGGGGTTTGTTTTGCCAGGATATGAGATGGAACAAACAACAATGCTGTAATTAAGTCACAAGAAGTATTACCTGTTTTATTTGACAAAAAAAAAGAGAAAAATAATACAGGGCAGGTAAAGAATGTTTTTTTCTTAACCCCATATCCCTAAAAATTAACTGGACTATCTACAACTCCTTTTATTTTCTCAAACAAATGCACGTTCATACACTGTGAGTGGCATTCCTTTGCTAACCATTCGCATTTTGCAAGGAATTAGGGGCATATTTGGCCTCCCTTGGATGAGGGAGACATTTCTATGTCCCTGTCCAGTGATCTCCCTTTGAATCAACATTTCAGACTTGAATCTTAGTTTCTATAATAACAGCTTGTTGTTTTACGATTAGTTTTGAAAGAATGAAAACCAGACAACACCACCTTAAGGTTTAGTGGGTGTGTGGGTGGTTTATAGGTTATTGTGAGCCAAACATCCTGAGTTCAATTAAACTGTGAGTCTTTTGCCATCTAGTTTTTAAATGACAGCAATCTATCAAGCGATTGACTGAAAAAAAAGCAGATTAATCAACTGTGAAAGTCATCAGCATCTGCAGCACAGACCCAATATCATAGCTAGATGTTTTTTTTTATTTGTATTGTATGGTGGCTGTTAAGACATACAACACATACCAAACCAGTTAATGTAAGAATACTATGGGTTTCCTGAACCTTCCTAAACATTTGGCCAGCAATAAATGCAAGCAGCCGGTGATGTAATCCTACTGGTGATCCTCTCTCATGAACACTGTGGTTGAGAGGAACAAACACGAAATCCAAGGACTTTGTATAAAACTGAATTAGCCATCACCACATTTGTCTTCAGTTTTCATCCTTACACCAAGGACAGGGTAAATAAGGCAACACAAATGTCAGTAATGCAAGGCAGGTACACATCCGCAACTTGAAGCAGTGCAGAAAATATTGACTACTGTCTATTACCGTCTCTGACACAAATGCCTACTGGGTTGCATAAATATATCATTCCTCCTCAAGGAAAGCTCCTTTGATTTTCTGAAGCTGAAATATTCCAAAGGCCTAAGAGGACACATTGCAAAGACTCCATAAGTCTAGAGGCTTTTCAGTGAATCAACTGAAGCTTTTGTCCATATAGTGACAGGCATGTTAAATTAATACCTGCAGTACTTGCATCACCATTTCTCCACTTGAAAATACAATGCAATAAGGAGCAACTGAAAATCTATTCTTTATAGAGAATGTCTTGCTGGATGTTTAAAACACGCGATGAGTCCATTACGAGATCATTTTGAATGTAGGCAATGATGACTATCTAATCAAGCGGATACAAGTCTGCAACGAACAATTCTATCAAATGAAATGAAACTAGCATTAAAGAATAATTAAAAGTTAATTGAAATGAGCACTGTGTATGTTGTTAATTAAACTGAAAAATGGCCTTGGTTTAATCCTTTGAGTGTGCAGCCACATATTGTATATAAATTATGAGATTTTAGTCTATGCTTAGAGTATGACCATTGGTCTTTAAACGTTGATTCTTAAGCATTAAACATAAACTCCATCTATTGGATGGAATGCTTTCAGTGTGGCTCAGTGCGGTAAATCTGCAAGGACGTCTAGTGGATGCTCACAAAATGTTTATCTATAAATGGCTTCCTTTTTTATTCAGTGCAGCTGGGATGGTAAAAGCTTAATTTCTTGAACTGAAAGTTGATTCAACATGTGGTCCCTGAAAGTTGCATGGTGCATAACAGATTTTCACTGGAGTAAAAACATCCTGCATTTGGTAGGATCTCTTATTACAGTCGTTATCCATGCCCTTATTAGTGGGCCCAGGAAAACCCCACTTTATTGCGAGTTCTTCAAAGCCACTTATCCTCTTCTGTTTTAAGTCCTAACAAGTACCCAAGACATTTGACAATCTCTGATATAAATGCATCAGTATGGACAGACATAACAACACAAATAGCTCTTATATACCCCTAAGGACCCCAGACCAAATCAATAACATGTGCAGTAACTAGCGGTTCTGAAAATAAAGACACTGTACTAAGAACACAAATTCAATGCTCTGCCCCAGCTAGACACCATATTTACGCTTTCAAGGAATTGCAACCGTCTGTGTTCTTGCTATAACAGTCAGTTTATAGAACGGTGTGTATTGCTTATCTTGTTGGATTGCAAGTATTGATGATGTTATGGAATGACTATATGATTCACTAGTGTATCTGTGAATAATAAAGCAGCAGTGGGACAGTGGTACAGTTCAGGTGTGTGGACATCACTAGGTTTGTTTTATGAGGGTATTTATCACCTATTATTACTTTACTGTAAACAGAAATGACAGGCAAATTCATTGAAACCTTAATAAAAAGGCAAACTTTAATTAGCTTTGGCTCATTCATAGTATCAATATACTGTAATTTATACTTTCCTTTTGTACTCAGGTGCTAAAAATGAACAACTTCAAAGAGTTTCAACTGCAAAACGACTCCTCTGTGCACTGCTATAAATGTGTTGGTCCAGGACATCTTAGGTTCTTGACAGGAGAGACACACTCTTATAAGCTGTGCTTTCCTTTCAGATTAACCCGAAGTGCAAATTGATCAAATAGAACACCTTAAAATATTAAGCCCAATGCCTCTAAAAGGATACAATCTAAAACCCCGCTGGACCTATTTTTCCTTTAACCGAAAATAGATTATATCCATTTAGTCAGTGCCTCACATACTGTGTAGCAGTATTAAATTAATACGAGTATACTGTGAGTGATGGCTCATATAAGCCTGTTCACCTGTTAGATTGACTTGTCTTTACTTCCACAAAACCTTTCTAATTAAACACTGTCAGCATTTGGGCTCATCAAGACTGTGATGTCTGTACAAAGCATTCAGTGCCAGCTTAACTAGAGGTTGCTATGCAATATTTCTCCCACTCAAGGGCAAACTAGTTTTAAGGCCAGTCAAGTGTTGAACCATTGTGCATTTTTGCCAATAAACAGAGCAAGAGAGTCTAGAGCAACACTAAGGGATGGCTTGTGCCTCTAAGCTGAAGAAACTGAGTTAAAATGACCGAAAAATCTTGCGTCTTATCAAATTCTTCCGCCTTATGTTGTCACCCTTTTTCCTGCAAAACCACTTTCTAGGATTTGAAACTTACAAAGCAGAGAAAAAGATAGAATTCCAGGAGATAGTATTACATGCAGCCCATGTCAAATAACAATAATGATTATGAAGAGGGAATATTTAAAGCTGATACTCTGGTTTGATCATTTCAACACTGTACCATAAGTGGTCTACCTGTCACAGGGGATTACCTGCCAGATGGCTGTCGGGGCTTGCCTCACATTTAATCACAGATTAGCTGTGCTGTTGTTTCATAATGATGCAAATCTTGCTTGCAAGTTATCGCTGATTAGTTGATTGATTCTTGACTGGCTGTTTCTGAATTCATAAAGCAGGCTTGTAAACCATCTGGTTGGGTTTAAATGCATGCAGTTTTAAATTCTGCACTCAAGATTTCTTGGTGAATAAGATTTTCTAACTGTCTAACCTGTGCCGATCAAACTTGATATATTTTAAAAGAGAAACAATAAATGTGAAAAATAATAAACAAAATCCTCCAAGGATTATGTCAAAACAAGTAAATAAAATATAAGCAAACTACAATTACATAATAAATTAAATGTATTATTCTATTTCTTTCATCAACATCATTTAAGTTCTTTTTACTGAATCCTAATTGGAAGCCTATGTATGAAGAAACATAAGGATGACACACTGTTTGTAAAACCAGGCAAAAGTTCATCCAACCTTTAATAAAAAAAATAGACTCCATCCATGTCAAAGTTTTGATCAGAGGGAAGGTGAGTTTCAATAGAGGGCAAAGCTCCTTTAGTCTGACACTGGAAAAAATATCATTGAAAATTACTGAACAGAATTTTAAACAATTACAGAGAGAATTTCTCTCAGAAGGGTTATGAACATGTCTCACCATGAATAACCAACTTTATTCATAGGTACTAAGTGACCTGACAGAATTCAATATCTTCATATATGTAAGAAGAGTAGCATACATATGGCACTTAACATTTAATGAATCATTTAGGACTCCATAATGGAAATTACTTGAAAAAGGTTTTCTCTGCAGATAATAAGACTAAGTCATGAGGCTAAGCCCATCATTGTCAGTGCATATGATGCTAAATTTAAATACTTGGCCAGTGAATTGGCCTCCCAAAGAAAACAGCTCCCTGTTCAAGATAGGGAATCTGATTTGTCCCCTCAATCTTACAGTACCCCAGAGATATGGAAAAACAGGGATGTAGCAAGAACCACTTTTTTATTCCAGTATCAGTACTGTGAATGGAGGGAGAAACAAAACAACATCGTTATCTGCAGCCTGAGAAAGTTTACGAGCAGGTGTGAAGTAGCGGCCGTGTGGTTCAGCGATAAAAAATGAAGACTGAAGCAGAAGGAACAGAAGAAGGGTGAATATAGAGGAGGAGGAGGAGGGGGACACCATGAACAGACTGACTCCGCAGAGCTGTTTTAGCTGTCTCCCTGCCAATCCAGCCGGTGCTCATTAGCAGCTGGAGTTTCATTACCCCTACAGTGGAGCCCGTTTAATGAACCTTCAATGAGAACATGCATCCTGCTTCTCCATTTGAGCTCAGACATACAAGGTGATGTGTCCCCCCGAAGCAACTTGAGCCGTCTTATTGCACATTCCAGTGTTAAAACCGCAAATGTCCTTTGCTACACGCACTCACGCACGCACGCACGCACACATCACTAATTGGACAGTATGTGCAACTAAAGTGAGGTTTGCTGAAAGAGATGGCATGGTGATAGTAATCATATTTGCCTTACCTCTCAGCGCGAGCTGTTAAAAATGTTGTAACAGCAGACACAGATGGTTTTCGATTAGCCATTAGAACGACCGAATTGAAGCTTGCTCATGCAGAAATTCATCCCTGTCAGGCACAGCGGCTGTGCTTTTAGAATCTACACATGGACATCACAGATGAATGGAACTTTATGAACAAGTACTCAAAACAAAAGGAGCAAGTTTCACCATCTGATGAAACAGTAACAGATCAAGTCTTATTACATGTAAGATGGTTAACAACGGGTGTCTAACTATTTTATGGCAAGTTTTATGGACTGGTAATAATTGGCCATGACTGAAGAAATTACAGCTGTCCCATTCTAGTGTCAGCATATCAGTGGCTTTATGGATCTTCATTTAACGTCTAGACTTATCTCCATTTCATCACATTTTGGCAGGGGTCTGTAATGCCTCAACAGGGTGCCAATCGAAGCACTGCCAGCATAGGAGAAGTAGGTATTGGCAGAAACCAACAAATTATGCAGTGGACATCCAACAGAGGAAAATGAGCAGACCTCTTCTTTAACAATAGCTTTCTTCTTTGGAAATATGGAAGACTGTGAGTTTGTTGTTTGCCAACTAAGAGCATAAACAGTTGCTGATTCAGTCAATTTAACATTGTGAGAGACAGGACAGTCAGTGCATGAGGGTCACAGACATTAAGTGGGGAATGACAATTGTGGGAGGGGATGAGAAAGACACTTCAGTCATGATTGACTGGAACAGAGCTCTGAGAACACAGCTGAAACAATTTTATCCACCAGAGCACTGACCGCCTGTTGGAAACATGCTCATGCAAGTAAGCACAAACAAGCATAAACACATATAAAAGCTTTTTCTGGCACATTTCTGCATTTCTACACAGGCACATGTAACTCCATACTAGACAGTGCCATGTGGGATGACTCTGGCATTGGTGAAAGGTAGGTCTCCTTTTTACTATTCATACATACAAGTCATATTCAAGAAGAGTACTGATGAAGTCAAGCTCAGAGAAAGAAAAAAATAACTTCACATGGGAACTTTTTTTATCATGTTAATACCACAGCATGTGACCAAAAAAAAAAATCACAAAGCATTAAAAAAATCTTTCGAAAATCAAATTGTCTGTAATGACAGATGCAGCACTTGGACTTCTGACATTCAGAGGCCTCCATCAGCACACCCACTAGCAAACTCTATATAAATCCGTGAACTAAATGTCACACAGTTCTTTTGCTAAGACACTTTGACTCAGATTTGTCTGGCACTCTATCAACACTATTCTGACCTTGACAGGGAAAAAAAAGAGGGGTGGAGCAATGTCAAACAACCATTTCAACTGTTCCAGATAAAGCCAGCATAGTTTATCCTGCCTGAAGTTGGAGACAACACAAGCTAAAAGACCCACCCCTAGATGTCAAACTAAGAATATGTGCATCCTTGTCACATGTTACCAGTGATGTGCCACTTTTATTCATGGTTATATTACTGCAACAACCCATTCGAACTCAACCACAAAGATTCACCGTATTGTGAAATAAGAAAAAATAAATAAAATACATATATAGATAAATAACATAGGGTGATTTTTTTCCCCCAGTGTAAAAAAGCTTAGACACATGACAGTTTTGCACCCTCTTGGTATTCTCTCAACCATCCTCATGTTCTCTCTTGAAATGCTTTTTAATTAACAGGTGTGCCTCGTCAGAAGTTAATTTATTTGAACGTTGTGCCTTTTTAAAAGCACTTAAGGGTATGGGTGCTGTCCAATATTTCAAATTAATTTCTTGCTCTATCCAAAAACGCTTTTCTTTGATGTGGCCGTAAAACATCATGAAGTCAGGAACAGATAACCGAGAGAAACCATGAGAACTAAGGAAAAGACAGGACATACTGCAAAGGCAATCCAAACAGTGAGACGAAGCAGTGATGTGGGTTTTTGATAAACTACAGCTGTTAATGAGAAAAAGATGTTTTTCAAAATATTTTTCAAAATTTCTCATCTTGTACAGTTTCAAGAAGGCATATTACAACTCATATAGAGAAAGACAAAACAAAAAATATTTAATTCTAAATGTTGATCGTCTAAAAAAATTCTAATTTTGTGAAAATTTTTACATTTCTATCATCACAAGCCACCCATACCCACTTCTATCTTTATAAAAACATGGGTTTGAATCAGTATGACTGGATGGTATTAATCAAACATCCCTTTGAAAGCGGAAATCAAAAGTAATTGTGGTACAGAATTATCTGCCATTTCTAGTGTTTCCTCTCACAAAGCGAAAAATGAATACGACATTCAGTCTCCTTTTCTTTAGATCAGGAGTATTAAATTAGCTCTAAAAGTAGCGGCCACAGAGACATTTGATGTAATTTTGGGAACTTTCTAAAATAAAAATAAAAAGACAAGAGATCATTAAGTTTGTTAATTCATTAGTAAGGCTTTTTATCTGTAATTTCAAAGTGAGGTTATCTTAGTTTTCCAACAAAATTTGAAAAATTTAAATAGAACCCTGTACATGAGCAGGCATTTCAAAACCTATCCCTAGTACATTTATATCTAAATTAAAAAAAGTTACGTATATTTAAAAAGCCTGTCAGCTGTGCAAAAGGACTTCATTGAACAACAGCTGGGCGATTAGCTGCTGCTAGTCTGGCATATATAAATTGCCAAATTATACATAATTAGTTGAATAAGCTGTCTCATTTCTGCTATTTCTAAACCGTGGATTTCTCCTGCTAACCATAGCTGTGAGAGACGGAGGTAGAAAGTTTCTCCTGGCTGATGCATTGATTTGTCTGCTGAATTTATTGAATAATAGTACACAGCTGCAATGAAAGACAGGAGTGAGTCGCTGTCTGACCTTAAAAACAGATTGTTTGTTTCTGTAGTTCTTTAAAGGCCGAGTCAATATCCGAGAACATGTACAAGTCACTCTCAGAGAATAGACTTAAAAGCTTTGAGCCGTACAAGGAGAGACTTTTGCCCATATTCAGTTGTACGCCATCAACAGCGTACAGAATCAGACAGTATATTTTTCTGAACACTGAAAATGAACCACAGAACTAGTGGCATTCAAATATTTTCAATTTCTTCGAATATTTTGCTGAAAATCTAAGTTTTAAGGATGATGGACAAATTTGAGGCAAAAAGAATTGATCAAAGCATAATTAGTTGAACAAAAGGTAAATAGGTCTGAAAGATATTTTTATTCCTGCTTTTTCATAAATTAAAAAGAAACATCTGAAACCTGCTTCGATTTCACCACAACAGATTAGCTAGGTGTCAATGTTAAAATGGCAGTTTTGTCTAATAGAATATGTATAATATAGTGGGGGTCTATATATTTTTGGAGGCAGCTGCTGTCCTCGTACAGCAACACTGGCTAAATAGCTACCTTCTGTAAACACAAAAGGCTTTTAAACATGAGCTCCGTAAAGCATGGGCAGGACAGAGGATCAGATTAGATCAAACTAATTCCAAGACATGTGAAAATTTTAACCAATACATTTGAGCTTGTGATTTTCGCAATCACATATGTCCCTGAATTTCCAAAACTCTTTTCGAATTAGTTTTTTTTTCTTTGTTTACATCATAAAATGAACCCACCAGCATTGCCTGTGTGCCCAAAGTCATGACAACATTAATGAAACTGGTTGCCCTCTTTGAGCTATGTTCCAACTCAATGTCAGACACACCCTTGTGCCTTGGTATGTCCCAGCTGCAATGGGTTTCTGTCGTACATGTGTATGAGCCATGTACAGTCAGAGGGCACTGTTCTAGTAATGCCTTTTGCTAAAGATAACATGCACTAGATCTCCACTTAAACCTACAGCAGGAATTTGAGCCTGCTCTGCTCTACTGGAAATCAAAACAGCACTTAGTGGAGCATTAACACAACACACATGCTCACAAACACAAATCACAACACTACAAACAATGAGCAACAGTGCAAAATGCTAAAAGCCCATCTCAACAAAATGTGTAAAAACAAGAACACACACATGTAGAACTACAGAGAAAGACATGGTCCTGCCCTCACTACACTCTACTGGCAGAATGTCAGCACTTTGGTCAAACCATCTATACACAGTGGAAACTGACTCTTCTGTTATCTAAACTCAGTTCAGAAAAAAAGGACTATCATGTGTTTGCATTAGGAGCTAGAAGAAGGAAAAGGGCTCAAATGTTCTGATCTTTAGATTAAGTCATGCAAGAAAAGATGCTGTTTGAAACACTGACGCTCCGTTTCTAAACCGAAGACAACGTCTGGACTCTGGAATCATGTAAAATGACCAATCTTAAAGAACATTAAAACAGAATTTTTTACACAATCAAGTGAAAAAAAGTTTTTAAGAAAAGAAAACATAACAACACATGAATGAGAAACTAAGGAATAACTCACCATTGTGGGATGATTCCTTGTTATCAGACACCTTATTTAGCACTGACACGATGGCATCAGAAGGAACGCGAGGACTCTCAACATATTTGGGCTTCCTTATCGGACCTGCCGGCGCACACAGAAGACACAGGGAGAATGAGCCGGAGAGCTTCCGACAGAAAGGCATGCAAAAGAAAAAATGACGAAGACGGAGAGAGTTCTCACAGGATTAATATGTTCCAGATGGGACTAGAGATGAGACACAGTGGTGTCTTAGTTGGACAGGCTTGGCTGCACTCCGTAGCTCACATAAAACTCACTCATACACACACACACTCCGAGACAGCTCCCTGCACTGATCGCAGCTCCACACTGCCTGACAACCCCGAATAGCTTCTGCATGGCAGGAGGCTCCTAGTAAAACAGTGCTCACTGGCTGTGGGAATGTAAACTACAGCAGGAAACCACAACAATTAGCCTCTTAGCTGACTAAAAGTGAGCGCTCAAACACACACATGCAATGTTGGATAAGCAAAAGAGCTGATGTTGATCTAAGTGTGTACTTCCCCTTGAAAGTATGTCCTTCTATTTCTGCCTTGAGGTTACATCATGAGGACAGATTAGGGTCCAGGTGTGCTGGTGTGAGTCAGATGATGTATCTGGGACAGTGGGAACGTCCTTTGAGGAATGCCCTTGTGTTCAGAGAGGAGTCAAGAGTTGGATAGCTGCTTTTTTCCCTTGGCTTACAATGTGCCAAGATTAGAAAATCCCACAGCTGCTCACACAATGCTTCCTCACCCCAAAAGAGAATCATCTAATTTACCAACATATCTATAAGTGAACGGGGAAGAGATCTGTCCAAGTTGTCTGTGACACAACAGCCTTTTAATCAACCCTCTGGAGACTGAATGTTATTGCTGACTGTTACAAAAGGCCCACTAGTCCTTCCTACAGGGGAGCATAACTGTAATCTTTAACTACTGCTGCCTGATGCACAGTGCCATCTATGGATGTACAAGCTGAAATACATAACAAATGGCGGGTCTGATTCTGAAGAATATCCTCTGGATTTGTCTTTTTTTGGAAGAACACAACATGGACTGGGTTAAAACCAAAAGCACACTACTAAATGTTAACCTCTGTAAGTTGTAGTAGTGAAGCTATTTATTTATTTTTTTGTAGAAAAGATGATAAGAGTATGTGTGGTTTATGTAGATGGGTAGGTGTGAGCAGCAACAGGGGTTCTCCAGTGAAACTTATATTAGGAATCCACATTTTCCTGTAATGTTAGTGAACAATGCCAAAGAGTGTCCTGAAAATTCCATCATCTGATGATGGTCAGGCACAACCAATTACTCTGGAGTCACATGGCTCCAATTAAAGTGGCACTACAGAACAGAGGAACTCATATGAGACACACTTACAGTATTTCAGGTAAATACAAAAAGCATCAAAAATACAACAAGAAAACTGCTTAATATGTCCCAAAGCCTGAATTTAATCTCAAAACAAAGGGGGGCATAGTTTGAGAAATCTAAACCATATATTTAAGTTCAACCATGGATCCACACTTTAAATAACAAACATGGGCTAAAATCGGGCCACATATTAGGATTAATGATATACGAGAAAAAGGTAAAGGTTATCTGGCAGGACTCTGATGTGCCAGTGCCAGATAGGGCTCTGAGGAATTTCGTTTAATTTCACAATTTAACAGGGTGCCATTACCACTCTGCACTTCTAGATGAAGGCAGTGACGAATAAGCAATTGCAGTTAATAACAGGCATGAAAAGGTCACAGAAATGGAAGCGTCAGATAAAAGACCCTTGAAGGACGATGAGACACGGGCAGAAATGAGACACGTTCTAAAATCAATCACACCTTGGCT
Source organism: Menidia beryllina (assembly GCA_013363375.1). NCBI lineage: Eukaryota > Metazoa > Chordata > Actinopteri > Atheriniformes > Atherinopsidae > Menidia > Menidia beryllina. The sequence continues at coordinate 6,476,086 of JABUIW010000214.1, forward strand.
GCAAATGCAGAATAAAAATTCTAATCATATGCATTAATTGGTGCAAACTTTAACCATATTACATAGAGAATAATCATCTAATGCATTAATTTTACAAAGTGTGAAAAGACTAAAAGCAGGAGTGATGTTATTTCTCAGAAAAAATATTGACTTTATCAAAAATTCACAACAAGGATAAAATCAAGAATAGAGGCTTCATTTTGGTGTCATTCAAAAATAAGGAAAAGCTAACAGTATCAATAAAATGCATAAAGAAAACTTCATGTTCTTCATGTTCTGATACAAGTATAGAACAAGTATAAAAGATTTGGCGATAAGTTCCATGGTTAACAACACAAAAAATAATAATAATTTAAAAAAAATTAAAAAATCAATAATAATTTAACTGCCCGCCTTCAGTGAAAGATAAACGCATGTTAAACAAATGGGATAAAAAGCAAGCAAACAGAAGCTTGCAGGCATAAATTATAAAAGGAGGAAAACTGAGAGGAGTAGAATCTCTCTGGGGTAAAGCAGTCAGGCAGCTGTGACTGCAGAATACTCTCTGGAATTCACTGTCAGAGTTCAGCATCCATAACCATCAAGCCATCAGTCAGAGCACACATGCACACATGCATACATACCAAGAAGCTGAGTACCTTCCACCAACAACTTACAAAGTGAAGCCAAAAGCAGTGAAAGAGATTATTGTTCATGGTTGGGAAGTGATCAAGGAGCTTTCCCAGCATTCTTCAAGATGGACTCTGACTTCTTCACATTTCAAATTATCAATGAGACAGTGTGCACTCTTTATGAAAGAAAGTGGCACACAAAAGTCGTCTTTCTGCACCAAAGTGTGGCACTGAGCTCGACTCAACAATGAACATTAGGCAGAAAATCTTAGATGAGGATGGTATTCTGGATGCTGCATGACAAATAATCCCATCAATAGATGTTCCGAGCTTTAACTCTGCTAAAAATTCTGTTAGAAAAAGTTGAGGACAGCATTAACCATGGTGGTGCTTTGTTAACCAAAATTACAATTGCAAATTTATTCCCTATTCACAGCCTGAGTTATTACCATCAGCTGTAGATACATACTTAATAGGAATTACTATCTCCCAGATCTTCCCCTGTATGATGGATGAGGAAGCAATGACAGTTTATTCAGCAATCGTGTCTGAGGCAACACAAGCTTTGAGATTTCATTATGGGAGGAATCCATGTGATAAGAAACCAAAGTTGGAGTGGAGAAAAGTGCAGTGAAGTGGAGAACTGCATAGTAGTTTTCACAGGGTGCTCATCAGAGGGACTTTTCAAAGAGTATCTGCAGCCTCACAGGGTTTTTTTTACAGCACAGCTCTTAGAAAGGCATCAATATTCCCCAAGGGCTGTCTGGTTACTGTCAAAGCCCCAGAGAGGATTTCAGGGGAGCTCACCTCAAAGCGGCTAAAACTGCCTTTGATGGGAGTTTGTATCCTCCTGATTAAACAGCAACATAAATTCTATTCTTGTAGAAGACGGGAATGATAGAAAACTCATCTACAACAGGCTTTTGTCATTATTTCACTTTTTGTGTGTTTTGATATAAATAGCAAAAAGACAAATCCCATATGACCACCAGACTCGTGCTTTTGATGGTTGTTTCATAACTGGATTAAATCACTGAATTAAAAGGAGGAGAATGTTATCAAAAGATTTATACATTTTACTATCTATACAGTTTATAGTGAAAGCTATGGTAAAACATGCCTTAAAATGATTTTTTAAAAAAGGAGACGCCAACAAAAACCAAAACAGGTCGTGAAATCCATTTTATGGTACTGAGGGGCATAAGTACATTTTCCCCAGCAAAAAAATTGTGCCACGGTGGAAAGAAAAAAGATTGTGTGGGCCTCTCTAGATAAAAGAGTGATCTGTACTCTCAGTTGTTGCCTTTCAGACCTGCTGAGCTGATCAATAAATTCATCATCCACTGGACCCCTGGGCTCCTGGTTATTTAGCAGGAGCCCATGCTTTTCCTTTCAGCTTGTTGAATATTACAGCTCAGGAGACAGATGCTGGTAATCCCACAGATGCACAGTAACCCATTACAACCAGTGGGGGTCACTGTGCACATACCCCAGAGACCATCATGTAGTTGCACAAAAGGAGTTTCTAACTGCTGCTGAAATGAAAATGAAAACCTCCTTCGCTGTGTTATCAACCATGTTTCGTCCACCAACAAAAGAGGTTTGTGATTTTGGACACATCTTTGGACACATGGAGGGGATTACAAAGGTTAATTCAGATGGGTACAATCACCACAGGGGGGTCTTTTGGAGGCCTGTAAACAGACAGTAATATGAAGGTGCTGTTCAACACATGTCAGGGTGCTGTGTTTCATGGTCGAGCTCTGGGCTTAGCTGATCAAAGCTGCCACCAGACTTTGTGGCTCAGGCATCCGTCACACTCCTAATTAACTCAATGTTTTCCTGTTGTCCCCTGTGAAGTTTTCATGAAAAGAACAACCGCTACGTTTGAGCCTTCCATGCTGTAACTGATTATCGAATGTGTTCGGAAATGAAGCCCAGCCACAAAAGGCCTCTGCATTCTGTCTAACTACTTCCCCTCAGAGACATGACTCAATGACAAGGAAATCAAAGCAGTATAATGCACCCATGGACATGATGTTTCAAAATGTTGAAAAAGTTTTTTTTTTATGCTTTCTTTTAAAGGGGTGAAATGCTATCTTTATAAACTAAATAAATCCTGCAAACACAAATCAGCAGTTTTTAACATTTAAAGTTTTTACATTTTGCATGCATCAAAATACACTTGCAAAAATATATCTTTGTTTGAAAGGTAATGTCTTCATATCCATGTGAAGGATGCAACCATATTCCCTTTTTGTCAAGCCATTAAGACTTCATGGAATGTAATGGTTAATTCATGGGTTAATGCCACCAGCCGCTAAAGGTCAGTGCCCTTATAAACCTGACCCATGTTTGTGTTGAAATGTTCCCAGCTTCCCAGCAACAATACCTTTTCCATTGGCTGTTTTGTTTAAAATTAATCAATCAAATAACAGCATAATTTATGTTACTGTCCTTCCATCAGATTAAACAAAAATAGAAAATATATATCCTTGCTCTTTTTAAAAAAAAAAAAATACTAAAGTTTGGTGTGACACAACAAGAAAAGGCAGTCTTAGAAGCCATGTTGCTTTCGTCACAGAGCTGAGACATTTCCTGCAGCATGTGTTTATTAACTGTAGGTGTGAACTCTCCCCCAGCAGGTTTTCACAGTTACCTGTGAAGACGGTGAAGGAGAGCCTGCAGACCCTCCCCCAGCACTTCATACTATCTTCTCAGCCAATTTTGTTCCTTCTCCATGCCTCAGAGCACTCCAATAGGGAATGTGTCTTTAATGTGTGTTCCCTTCCTCTGTCCCCAGGGCCCTGTTCACCTTCACAAACCTTGCCTCTTCCCTTTATCTCCCCCCCTTCTCACTTCATGTCAGTATGAGCATTTCATCAGCACTTTATTTAGCCAGTTCAGTCCCTATTGTGGGCAAACTGAACACATTTTTCATTGGCCATTCTAAACTATCCTTATCTTCTAACTTAGTTTTGCAGAAAGAATATTCCCCCATTTAACATCCCCATCACAATTTCAGTTAATCAAATTAGACACTTTGTGTGATTTTGTAGGAAGGTAGCATTCAAAAGGGTTGGAGAAGGAAAATACATGAGACCATATGTACCCTTTCCATGGAGCAGGATATGATAAAAAAAAAACACAAGACAATCCTGGATTTGGAATGTGGAGTTCAAAAGAGATGTGAGCACAGGTTTGTATGAAGATTAAACCACACTATCAACTTCACATCAAGCGATCCTAACACTGAACAGATCAAAGCTGTAACCACTCTAAACAATGCTCATCTAATTGCCCACAGATGAGTGCCATATGTGAGCTGGGGTAGGGTGGGGGGCATTGACCACTTAAAGGATTTCTCTTCTCTTTGCCAAGTCTCCAGAGAACAAAGATTCAGGCTGAAACAAGTTCAGCTACAAAAGGTATTTCTTGCTTTGAAGAAGTTCACAGATGGTGACAATATTCTCAATGTTGTATACAATGCTTGTATAGGTGTATATATATATGAATACATATATAGTGTCAATAACCCTAACCGACAATGAGAAGATTAAAAAACATACCTGGTGACCTTTTGTTGGATCGTAAGGGCATCATGTAGGACTGCCGTGGCAGCAGAGGTGAGGATGGTAGAGACATGGACACTCCCTTAGAAAAACCTAGCCTGAAAACATCATCTTGTGAATTAGGGTGCCCACTCCCAGGTCCCTGGGACTGGGGGTTTCCCTCAGGTGGGAATCTTCTTTGAGTACAATGGCTGTGAAAATCACCTGTTGAGGAGAATCACAGTTACCTCACATCAAATAAAATGTAGCTAAATCAAGGCAGGAAGCTTACATTTCTACATTTTGTTAATTTTTTTCCACTGATGTTAAGTGCCACTCAAAAAACATAAATGTATTAAACAAACTCCTTAATTATTAACAGCCAGTAATCAGATATTATTAGATTAAATACTTTAGAGACCACTAACTGGCAGATTTTTCTCATTATTTTTTATACCAACCCAGTGACAATTGTATTATATATGCAATAATGAGACAACTTTTGAGAATTGATATCCTTTAGAAATAATTTTGCCACTCAAAAATCCATCAAATGGATGCAAAACCTCCCTCCTGAACTTTAGGTCAATGGGGATGACTTGGAAGCTGATGCATCTGAATGAATGTGCCAAATAATTTCACATTAAGACCGCCCTGACTCTGAATCTTTATGATGGAAAACCACAGTGGAAACCTTGCCAGTTCTCTTTGATGGAGAGGTCAGTCTGGTTCAGACAGATTTGAACTTTTAAACGCATATTCAAAGCATACACATTAAAAGTTGTCAGGTGACAAAAAAACTGAGGTGTCGGCTTTACAGCAAAGCTGTAAGCAATGATTGTTGGCTCCCTGCTGGAAGCGAAGTCCCTTCTGCTTGTTCTCACCCAAACTATAGCATCAAAGTTGAGTAATCTCCCAGACTCTACCCCTCACCCTGACTCCCACTACCCACCCAATGGAAAGTCATGCTTATCTTACAATGTTTTTCGACACAGCTTGTACAATCATTGCGTGCCACACCTTCCAGTTATAACATCAACAGGATGGTCACTGTATGATAAAACTACTTTTTAAGAGGCCTTTGGGGATTATTTTAGGAAAAGCAACTAAAATAAAAGCAAATAGATACATTTTATTTAATTATAACTAAAAATACAGAGCTTAATAACAATATTGATGCAAATAAATACCTAGAATCATTTGGTGAGATTAAGGAGAGACGATTATTGTTATTCAATTCTCAAATGAACACAGCTGAATACCCAGCCAGAAAGAAGCATAAGTCCCCTAATAGATTGCCGGGGACACAAACAAGGCTGTTTAATGTGTATTTAGACCCTGGGGCATGGACCTGCGAGCCTTTCCCATGCCTCTAGGACATATGAGAGAAGGACATCAGGATAGAGAAGCAAATAGAACTGTCATTGACCATTAAGTAGAGATACTATGCAGTTCACTAAATACACTGCCTAGCTGTTCTTTGTTTCGCATTTTACACTATTCCATTACATATTAAAAAAGAGATACTGAGGTGTGTTTCACTTGACTTATCAAGTTTCTGTTTGTGGTATTTCCTTTCTCACTCAAATGTCAGTAAGTCACCATAATTGAATGCAGAGTTGAGCGGAGCTACAGACACAACTCAACTTGGCCATTTCATTTGACAACTGTCCTCTTCCGATTATAAACACAAAGGATTCAAAATGATGTTTTATGTATTGTTGGAACACATAGATCCTTTTGAATCATGTCGAGTGTAAAACAAATAGATTCATTTGAAAGTCTAGTTTGGGAGGAATTAACTATTATTCAGGTCAGCTGGAGTCTGGTAAATTTACTTAATAATGAGGATTGACTACTGCACTAAACACCTACTGTCTTTAGTGTCAAAGGAGCAACCCACTGTGTTTAAAAACACAAGCATTTCAGCCATTTCAAGCCAAATCATACATTACATTCTCAGAAATCTTGCTAAAGGCAGGGACACAATTATTTTTTAGTTGAAAGATTAATGCTGTCACTGCTTTTTCTATCTAATTTGTATGTTGCCTGAGAAATTTCCCAAATTTTTTTGTCTCCTGCCTGTCAAAATACAGTATATTGTTACATTTATGGAAATGTTTCCCTATAGTCCCAACATATGCCAAATAAATCTGCAAATGACTTTACCTGCTGACTACTTTGCTCTCGAGATGGGGAAAAAAACTAACCTTAAATGGATAGTGCAGTGGTTATACTGGCTCACAGCATCGTAATCTATTCTGCAGAATCACACTTGCTCACTCATCGCTGCCACAAATGAAAATATATGAATTATCAGCTTCATGACTATAATTATTACCCAACACAGAGCAGACATCAGCACACTGAGCTGAATCATTACTGTAGATGTGGTGAACCACATTAATGAGAATTAGCCTTGGTTCTGTTTTCAGGACTTCAGTGAATTAGTTTTGGCTCCTGTCTGCTGCCCTACGTTTGTAAAAATCAAAGAATGCTCTCATGCAAAAAAAACTAAACTTGCTATTAGCACCCTTCTGCTCCCACTAATCAGAAACAGAAAGCCATTTTCTGCACATGTCTGATCCACTAAAATGGACACAAAGCTGTCTTCTGTTTCAAGGACTCCTAAACGAAGAAGAATACTAAAACAGGAAGGACGCTGGTTCCTACGATTTAGACATGGACAAACCTGTAAATGAGCCAGCAAGGGACAAGAGCTGCCACCACCTTGACCCAACTAGGATTTACTGCTATTCAGCGAGTTTGCGTGCATTTGATTGTGTGCAACAAACGTGATTACATTTCTCTGAAAAGTAATCATGAAACACTTGGCATTAGTTTTCACACAAGTTTTTAGATGCATTGACCACGAACCCTACACTTGTTTACGCTATCTTGGCACTGATGCTTCTTGAATGCTTTTTAATGATGTATTATCATCATCACCTTGGGCCAGCATCAGCAGAAAGGTATGAAAATGCACCCTGTCCACCTTTGCACACCAATTCAGATCAGTTCCTTTCAGCAACTTGTTTGCATCAACCTTAATGTAACAACCACACGTATAATCTTATAATAACAAGTAAGCATTCTTAACTGGCTAATGAGGCCACAGTGCAGAGGTCTATTTTTCACAAGACTGCACACTTATATGGTAAGAGTTGCCAGCAGGCTGCTAACTTGCTGCAGTCACAGAAGACTGTGGCCGATATATGTTGAAGCCACACTGCATGTTAAAGAGATTAAATAGTAATTTTGGTAGCTGGTTCTGAAAACTTGAGGCGCCACATAAAAGCTTGTCATCCAAGGGTTGGTGAGCAGACAGCAGTGTGTCATGGTGACTGCACTGCCATCTGACCAATACTATAATACATGAACGGACACAAGGACAGAAACTTGCCAGTTCTATTTCAGTTACTTTCCAGAACCCTGGTTGGTACAGACCTGCAATTTCAGCCCTTGCTGTGGTCAGGGAAATCAGCCCTTTCTAATTATACAGAACTGGCCCTGGATGATGTAAAAATGATTACAGTCCCTTGCATGCTCATTCCTCCCCATCAAAGCGAAGGTCCAGAAACCATGAGGACACACAACCCATGAAACAGCTCAATAATATTTCAAGGCAGCGATTGAGTAGAAAATCTATTAAAGTGCAAATCAATTATTTGACTTGTCAAAGTGAGTCGTTACTGAATACTCATCCAAACCGATGTTCCCCTGCACGCCTACGTCTGCATAAGTGCTAAAAAAAAGATAACACGTTTCCCTAAAACTTCGAAGGCAAAGGGATACTAGAAAGCTTGGCTGAAGGATCACTGTTGACAGAATCTGTGTAACATCACACAAAAAAACATTTATTTCTTTAAACACCACATGTTTTGTTACAACCCTCTTACAAAAAGGACAGAATTTCACTCTTGCAGAAAATTGACCACATTACTGTGTTATTCAAGAAAGAATAACACAAATTAAATTAATAAGAACAATTTACTCTTTGTAGTAGCCGTTTGTCAAACAAACTTTTAACGAAAATTAAATCAAA
>JABUIW010000214.1:6489549-6583111 GCA_013363375.1 Menidia beryllina
GTGTGTGTGTGTGTGTGTGTGTGTGTGTGTGTGTGTGTGTGTGTGTGGACATGTGTTTGCATGAATGTGTACAAGTGAAAGATGTGGTTTGAGCTACGCCCTGCTAATGGTTGCCTGCTGGCTGCACAGTGCTTTGATAGCCGTGTAGGTCTGTGCACTGAATGGTCTCCTTTGTAAATCAAGTGCATTCTTTCTCCACCTTTTTAAGTCCAACCATAACTGTCTGGACATGAAAATCTATGTAAACAGGACTGCAAGCAAAAAGTGCAAATATCCGCAGAGCAACAAGTTTTATTCTGTAAAGATTATGAAAGGGAAAAAACTTAATGCTAACTTTGTTTTAATCCCACATTTAGAGAAGTCTGAAGAATCTATATCATATATTATTTACACATAACTTCTCTACCCTGATACAAGGGGAAGACTGGAGCCTCAAAGCTGTTGCTTTTTCTAAAATAGATGCTTTCCAAAAGGAAAATTACAAGTTGAACATTGGCCTAAGCCTGAGCATGCCGTATCAAAGTTGATCGATGGGTATTTGTAAAGTAACATCAAATTGCTCATATTTCTCTCTGTGCATGTATGAGGAGGAAACAAAATACCCATTTTTAAAAAGTCTGTGTAGATTTGCATCCAAGCTCATAAAAGCACATATAGATTGCAATCATCAATGAGTGCTTTGTCTGTTGTTACAATAAAAAAAAAGTTTCAACCTGAAATTAGTCTGGAAGCCACAGAACAAGAGGGGGCATGTCTAAAAATGGCTGCAGGAGATATGGATGGAAAAGAGGCTGGAAAACAAGCATTTAAATAACGACTATGGCGGTGGGAGAATTATTGTTGCTTCTCTTAGATTTACTTGGATTTTTAACCCCAAGTAGAGCCTTCTGTTTGAGATGTCAAAGGACTGCAAAAAGACAGAAAAGTATCAAAACCTTATGGTGATTAAACAAAACACTATCTGAGTGTTTTAATTTGTCCCTGCTAGCTCATCTATACCACTTTTTGTTAGGACAAACAACTGTTTAGTCACTTGTGAACACTGTTTATAGAGGAAAGTATCCACATAACAGAAAGAAATGCTGCTAAAGCAGCTGAAGGAAGAAGACTACAGGAAACAGTAAAGGAATCTTTGCAAATTCAGCTGGTCTCCTTTGCAACAGAGAGAGGAAATATTCCAAACAGAGATAAGCATTAAATATACACTACGCTACATTTCACCAAAAAAAAACCTCTCCACAAATCTCTCCCTCAAAATCATTACCATTAACTTTAGCATCAGCCCTCTTACAGCATGAATCTATATTATTTTTAAAATAAGTAACATTTTAAGAACCTATAATAAAAGCTAAATACTTAACAAACCTGTGATTTTGTACGAACTTGTTGATGTCTGACCTACAGCAACATACCACTGTTTTGTGTCAAAACATCCAGGAAGCCCAGGGAAACTGCAGAGCAAGCATGTACCATTCAGCAGCACAGCTGAGCCAACAGAGCGCTAAAGGCTCCCTCACTGGCACCAGAACCTCCACATCTCTGAACACCCTCCTGATAATAAGAGGATGTGCTTCATTCGGAACTGCCTTAAAATCAGACATTTACAAGTTCTGCTAGCAATCAAATCTGTTCTTTCAGGTCTGCTTATCATCAGTTGTTTTCCATTTGAATTTCTTTGTGTGGATGCTGTAGTACAAATAAATAAATAAATGAACTCAATGGAATTCAAACTGTCAGCCCACGAACCGTCCTCTCTTAAAGAAATAACAGTAGGCAAACTGAGCCTCATCCCCAGTAGGGACATGTGTATGTGAGACGTCTGTCTCCGCAAAGCTCACAACCTGAGAGGAACCCTGCCAACTGGGGGTGTTTGTGTGAACCGGGTCGGTGTGTGTAGGAAGCTGGTGGACTTAACAGCTGAAACTGTTATCAGCCTTAAAGAGAGAGAGACAACGCATGCTTTTGTGATTAACAGTGGATCACCCACAAACAGACAGACAAATGTCTGCCAGCTGCTACAAACAGCCGTACTCATTTAGTGGGTTAGCCTTGTGCCTTCAGACTAGACTCAGGTACTAGCTAACATTCCAAGTCACACAAAAAAAGAGAATGAATGAAAAGAAAACACTATCAAAAAAGGTTATTTCTCCTTGTCACACAGTCGATGATTGAAAGCACAACCAGGGCAAAAACAGCCATTATTATACCGAAACAACACCAGCTTTACAGAGCGTGTGTGGGATATCTAAGAGAAGGGTCCTTCTCCAGAAGGATGACTGAATCTTAGTGAGAAAATGCAGAATCATATAACCATCAAAGGCATTTGGCATGGTTTAAGATCTATTGGCCCATAATCAAACTGATTCAATTTTAAAAGACACACTGTTATCATATTCAAGAATGTCTGTGTTAAAAAACTGATAACATGTGACATCATTACCTGCCTTTGGATGAGCCAAATTTCCTCAATATCCATTCTGTCCAAGCATTTATTGCACTTTGCTTCAATGAACAAAATAATAGCTGACACAATTTGAAAATGAGGGGGAAAAAAGTTTAAAAGATTATCTGCTAAATACTTATTGAGGGACATGGGGAGGAGAGATCTAAGAGGAGCACAAGATGGAAGCTAAATTAGCAAACTTTGTGTGTTTGTGGTATTGGCCATGGGGAAGTCCAAAAGGAGAGCTAATGCCTGTAGTGGTATCTGGCAGAAAGGCAAAGTTTCCTTGACCGTTTTTTTATGTTGCCTCCAGTCCGCAGCCACCAAGTCATGGGCAACATCTGCGGAACCATCTTACAATTATGGTATTATCAAGGTCCTTCCTCCCACTTATTTCCCCTACATATAGCTGAGCAGATTTTTTAAAAGTTTTTGTGCTTCTGAAGCAACAAGAGACTGTGTGGTCTGATGTCCAAGAATGCTTTAGGAGCTGGCAAAAACCTCACACTATCATCAATGATAAGAATAAAACAATCTTTGCAAACAGGCTGAGAAACACAAAAAAAGCACTGGTGACGTAACAGTTAAATAATACGGGACTTAAATTAGACTGTTAAAGAACTAGAAGACAATATTTTAAAAAAATCCCATTTTTACTAAAATTTCTTAGGTGAAACCTTTTCAATCAAAATGTAATCTTCAGCCCTGTGGCATCGTAGGTTCAGTTCATAAGTGAGTATTTGCAATTCATTGCACTTTGTGCAGTTAATACAGCATTCATGATCAGGTATTTGTGCTATCTTCATTTGTACCAGGAAATAACTCAACTATTTGATATGAGTCCTTTTAAAGGGTTTTAATCACAGAATTCTGTCAACAATGTGACATAAAACTACTCACATTTTACTGACTAAATAAATAAACTGTGCAAAAGAGTTATAATCAAGACGAACTTTGTACAGGAAAAAAGTGGGGTAAATGTACTGAATCTCTGCGATCCCTCATCTGTCCTAAACCCCCAAAACAGTGAGGAGTCTCCAGATTTTATTGTCCAACCATGAGAAAAGGATGGAGAGCTGCTTGTCTTGATGAATGGTGTCCAACTGGGAAAACTGAGCCTGAGATAAAGGGGTTGTATCCCACCATTAAACTCTGACTCCCCCAGCCTTCACTTCCACAGATCCTCTTGTGTCTAAGGATAAACGTGAGACTGTATGTGTCTAAGTAACAGGGAGGTTTTTTATCAAGTGATTCATGTGAGACAGGTTGCAATAGCATCACAAAACGCTGTACATAAAAAAAAAGCCTTTAAGAGTAATTTCTTACTCAAAGCTGTATGTGAGGTGATGTGGTACAGTGTGTAAAACAAGGCAGAATCCTTCCTCTTTCATTTAAACACTGACTGTCGAGTCAAACAAAAACATTAGACAAAGGCAGAGGTGGCAGAGCTATGAGACATGTATCCAGTGTATACTCTGCCTGCTGAATCAGACTGTAGAAACAACTACTGATGTGGTGAAGCAAGTCACGGCTGGTAGCTGCAGCATCAGCATAAATGATCTCTGGGGGAGCTTTTACATGAATACGGGACTTACCTACAGTGTGGTATTAAGGGTGAATCATGATTACTCATGCTGGAAAACTCACAAAGGACAGCATCTGCTCTGACATAATAATCACACTGTACCTCCAGTTATAATTATAGATAAAAGATGGAAGGATAGACCATTCTCATCAAAGAGTTGGAGACAAAACAAAATGTATTTTTATTATCTACACTATCCCCTCCCCAAATAGTTGAAGCCTCTACTGTCACAGCAAAAATGCCTCTCACTTTAAGTGTGATTTGAACCTTTTGCTACACTTATCTGTGGCTTGCTCAACGTTTGAACACTGTTTTCATATCTTGTTCTCTTAAGAAACTTAGGACTGTAGTGGAACAGGAGTGACTAAATTGCCTTTTGAGAAATGAACTGACTGTTCTATTAAGAGTGAATGCATCGTAATGTACGCTACTGTTTAAAAGAAAAAAGGCAGAACCTTACAGCTAACACAAAACCGGAACACACCAGCTCTTTTTCACTTCAGGTTTCACGAGGTGGCATAAAAAACCAAAAGGTCCAACTCAATGCTCATCTGAAATATTACATTTAAATTATGAGTATGTCGTAAGGTTTCCACGAAAGACATTTTATATGGCTTAGTCAAGAATGAACATTTAAACAAAGAAGGGGGGAGTAGCCTTTACTAAGCCTTAGAGTTTGGAGCATCCGTTTCCTGGAAGTCCAACTGCATTACTTCCTGATGATGCACAAACCTGGATCCTTTTTACTCCCTTTGCTTCCATCTCTATTCTTCTTTAGCACTGCCTTAAACATGGCACAAATCCTGGAATCCTCTCTTTAGGGCCCCTGGGGGAAAGAGAAACAAAAACGGTCAGTCAATCATAGTTACAGCCAGCCCAAATGTGTTTTTTTAAACCTTCTGAAATGAATCCAGTCACTCAAAAGTATGGAAATTGCCTTGCATTCCATATCTTAAGTCGGTTTCCATGTAAAATATATACCTATAAAATAATAAAGCTATTTATGCAGAGTTTTCTCTAGAATGTTGAATCCAAGCCATGCAAGATAAAAATATGTTCCCAAAAACCCGACAGAAAAACTTTGCATATCCGCATTTTATACTTTTTAGCTGGCACCCGGCTGGAAGTTTTCCCACAACACTCCCAATCCTGCAGGTCATCAGTGGAGGGAAGCATGGAAAGAATGCTCTAATATTTAAACAGAAATGGACAAGTTCTGCTATCTTGTTATGCAGGAAAACACTCAGCCGAATACCCTGAATTCCACATGTAATTGATGTTATGTGGCTGCGCTTTGGTGCTTTCAATTGATATCTACAGTTGTTCACAAGCCGGTGTGCATTTTGAACCCCTGGAGCTAAACTGTATAACATAAACTCGAGGTCTACCATGTTTGTGCTTGCTTACTTTGGCATTATTCTTAGTCTTGTGTTGTCGGACAACAGTAAAAACAGCAGCTAAAACAGCTAATTGTGTGGGATATTTGGTTCCAAACCCTCCAAACACATTATAGGCTTCTACAGTATACTCTACTATATTAATAGAAGCAGAGCAGGCTTTCCAATGAAAAGAAAACTATGGTTTCAACCAAATAAGGATCTGCCATCTGCAAACAAAACACAGAGCTCTTCAGCCCAGGCTTTTAAAAATCCAGTTCTTCTTACTGGTCCTCTGAGAGAGGTTATTGATTTGCCCTTTACCGTCCTTGATGGTGTCAGATGAAACAATGTCCAGCACAGCCTTCACACAACTGGTTATGGAGGATGAACGTATATAAGAAAAATCCAAGAGAGGCCTCTAAATCAACTCAACACAGGACTTCCATGCAGTTTATTGCTTCAAGCCAAACTCTAAATCAAGATTATGAAGTAGTACACATTCTCAAACCACATTTTGTTAATTCTGGTCCTACAGAATTTGATCCAGTTTTATGCTGTCAAGACTGCCCTACATGAGGAATATGTAGATAGAATTATGACAAAACATCTATGAAAAACATTTCATAGATGTATATCACAGGGACTGTTGTAACAAAGCAAGCAATCAACTTGGGAGTCGAGTATCTGCGTTTCTGCCAAATCGTGGTGTTAATGACATGACAGTACAGTCGATTGCCCTATTTAGTTGAAGGGCTGGCTGCTATGTGGGAGCTTGCTGCTCATCTCTAGAATGCAGTCACAATAAACATCACCCAAGTTAAGCCAGAGGAAATGAGAAACGCCCTCTTGATACTCCAAAAGCCAACATGATAAATTCCTTCCATCTCCTCACCCCTGTTAAAGGCATCGGGCAGACACGCATGCCACTCAACGCATAGTGGGCAGCTGAGACAAGTGCTGCGGCCAGCACCAACATTAATATCCTTTTTTAATCTTATTGATTACCGGTATCAGTTATCAGTAAAAAGCGAAGAATTAGACTAAAAAAATTGATCAAGACTGATTTAGCAATGATGCGATGACTAGAATGCAGGTCCTGAAGAAAGAAAAAAAACTCTCTCCTTAGAACAGAGCCACATGAACTGCATGGTATGCAGAATGATGGGGATCAGGATCCCTTAAGCCCTCAAGGTCAGGTACATCCCAGTGCATTTAAGCTGTGTCTGGATATTAGCATGGCCCCTTAGAAGGGGCCTCTCAATATTACAACAGAGCAGTGAAAGCCCCATGGAGGTTTCCAGACCGACTGAAACAAAAAGAGACAAAAGAAGTTGTAACAGCCGATTGTTGCACTCATGATACAAACCCTTTGGATTACCAAAGGAACAACACTGCAGAGGTCAAAAGCCTTTTAACATTTTTCACCCTAACAAATGCATATCAAAAACCTCACCAGTACACTGCTTACACACTCGGCCTGATTTTTATCAGTACTGAGACCTTTGGAGTATTTACTTTAAAATAGCTTGAAGTAGCTATAAAAAAGACTAATATGCAGTGCAGTGTCAAGACAGGTTCCTTTCAGGAGGGTGAAATTGGAGTCCAGGGTGCCTCAGGTTATCAACATGTTTGTTTTCCAGGTCAGTCCTCATGTGGTATAGTTCAAATCTGTGGGCTGTGAAGAATAAAAAGATCCTAGCCAGCACAATGCTGGCATGACACCGGGTTAATGGGACCATGAGGCTATACCATAGTTATCTGAGAAGGCCGCTATATATAGAATGAAAAATAGGATTGTTTGTCCGGATTGCCCCTGGTCGGGAAGCTTTTCACATATATCGGATATTGGTGAGTTAAGAGTCTGCTTTGTTCTCCATCAGGTGGCAGACAATAGCCAGAGCCCTTTTTGGCTCAGATCAACTTCACCACTCTCCAAGAAGTGAAGCAAAAGGCTATATTTCTGCCCCCTCCACTCGTCTCTTTAGTGTTGAAATTTTACATAAGCTGTCTTCATTAACTTATTGTACATGAAAGAACACACTCAGATTTCAGCACAGTCGGCATGGCAACATGGAAATTCTCACATTGAGCTGACCTTCAAAATGGTTTATTGAACACTGTCTAGAAGTGGACCCTTTCAAATGCTCATGTGAACACCATAATTATCTATTCTTTCATGGTTCATTCACTCAGGGAAGGAAACAGGCCCAGCCTGCTCAGAGCATTCAAGTGGTTCGAAACAATGGAAAGTTAGCTGACAAACATTTGGAAGAGGAAGCATGGTGGGCCGCTATGGAGGATAGCACAGTCTGTGTCAGCTACTGTAAACATGAGATTGTTATTCACACTAATAAAAAGGAAAAAGGAAAGAACTGACATCTTTACATAACAAGTGTGTTGAGCTGATTGTGTTTCCTGCCTCCACACAAATCCCAAAAATACAGTAACCGTCCAAAAGTCCCTACTTTGAGGTCCAATCCACAGGGGAAAGTGTAAAGACACTGAACAAACTGGCCTGTGTGCGACAGCATGTTCAAAAGTCACCAAAACTAGAAAACTGCCATGCAAATGTATTTAAATTTCATATCAGTAATGACACTCTATCTACAGAAGTCAACAAAACAGACATAAACTTTGATTTGGAACCATTTCATCTGTTCTGAATACACACAAGAGATTTCAGGAGAAAAACCCTGCATAAATGAAACGATGAACACAGATGCTGTGAATAGCTAACATTCAGCCTCTGTTTATTTGCTCCGGGTGGGAATAACTGTTTTATCAAAAGACAGTAAAAGCTCTAGTTTAGAGCAGAGCCTGCAGGTCTCTCATTGAGGAGGGCTGTAAAATTAAAAAGGATACGGATCAAAACATAAGAATGGACGAAGAAATTACATACAATGAAGACAAGGAATTATGCATTTGTCTCTGTGAATGTTGCAGCCGTTTTTGTCAATCAGCCAAAGAGTTAATGCAAAAATGTTTTTTACAAAGAATGTTCCTAAAAATGCTAAATTAAATCAAGGGGTTCTTTTCATCTTAATGCATTGGAGTGTGGGGGAAAAGTCCGATAAATTGCCGTGAGAACCCTGTCCTGTTGTGTTGCTCCTAAAACCCAGCAGGAAAAGCTGCCTCAGCAGCTGCAGCAACTAAAACTTTTTTTCTCAGGTGTGCTACTCTAGAAGTGCGGGGGCACGTTAAATGCAGCAGTCATTGTTTCGAATTAAGTTACACCCCAGGGGCAGTCAAACGAAGCAGAACCTGAAATTCAGACTCATATGACTGACGTTAATTCAGCTAAACACAACCCAAGGTGGCATAAAGTTATGACGGAAGAAAGAACTGCCATTTGTTCACACCATCTCAACTCATCATTATCTCATCAGCGTTGTTGTTATTAAACCCTGGATGGAAAACAAATGACAAATTAGTACAAGTAAATGACTCACCATCACTGTTACCAGCATTAAATTTGACATTAGCCTCTAAGGAAAGTTGGGTATTTGATTAACGGTGAAACATTAACAAGTAGCGTTTAAAGTCTACAGGAAGTTCCTGGAGCGCATGGTTACAGAGATTCTCCACATACTAAAGGTTATTCAAGAAGGTGTAAGTGACAGTCAGAATCCTGTCAATTTCAAAAAGGTTCACACAGTAATGAGAACCCTTTGAGAAAAACCTTTCGAACAACAAACACAGTCATGACTGAAGCCTAAGCATAATCATCAGGGCCTCAGGCTGGTGAGCCCATAACCAAAGATGTCTTTTAGAAATGTATTGCTATTAAAAACAAAGTTGGAGACAACACACACCAACTCTACATAAGACCACTTCATTGACTGGTGGGAGCCCAATTACTTCCCTTTTTCCTGCTTCTAACGTATCAGTGTTAAGAGCTGAAGGACATAAAATAAAGTAGAAAGCAGTATACTTTGCAGAAATGTGACATGTGGCCATTGTAAAATAGTTAACAGAGAGGTGTCAAGTTCAGCTTTTTGTGTGTTACTACTACAGCAGCCGTGCCGTGTGCTCAGGAGCAGGGCTTGCATAAGTATGTACACACACTCAGTGCAGAGAGCAAACAGTGCACACCTGCAAAAAGGGCCCTGCACAGGTTTCGGCACATTCTCCAGACACCCTCCTGAATCCAAATCCTAACCATTCTTCATTATTTAACAAACATCAACTAAATTTTTCAACATTTTAATATTTATTACACACCACTCCACAACTCTTTCACATCCTGCAAACGTCCATCGCCGGGGGATTTTAGAGCTCACCAACACCATCAATTAAATATCAGGACACATTCAAATGCGTGGCTGGTGGTCTGTAATGTTTAAGTAGATGACCAAATGGCGGAGGGGTGAGTCTTAATTGTGCAGCTATTTGTATGCATAAGGTTTTACACTTTAATGCAAATACATTATTCTGCTTTGCAAAAGCGCCCATCCGTCTTTCCAATGCTGTGAATGCAGCAATATTTCACTGCATCTTGGTAACTATCCTGCCAGTGAATAATTTAGGCAACAAGGCTGGGCCAACGGTCAAGGGATTACACTAAATTCACACATTTCCAGAACCGATATTGACAGCAGAGGTGTCTATGTGAACTATGGAAGCTGACATAAAGTCAACAAAGGAAAGGAAGGCAGACAAAGGGGAGAAGCCGGGGAGTCAACACCCTCAGAGAGGAAGTGGAGGCATAAATCTGGGTCTGGTCAGAACTTTTCAACAATTGGAGCAAAACCTTTATGTTTGAACCAATACATTGTCCTTTATGGATTGCTTTTTTATTAGTGTTTTTCCTCTATATTTACTTTTGCTTAGGGAAAATGGAAATTCAGCCCAAGAATGTTGGCAAAAACTGTCTCAAGCAAACATCTGTTTGCTTAGAGAGGCTGCGGTCGGATGTTTCTTTCACCTGATGCCACTAGAAAATTACTGTACAGTTCAAATCAGCCATAATGCAGTTTTTAGCAACTACTTTAACTTCAGGCCCTGAAAATGGCTGCAGATGCATGCTGTAAGATGTCTTTAGCAATCTGTGTCAATTCATGTAAAATGGTTTTAAGAGTTTTATTTTAAGAGTTATAGTACAGAGCTTATAGTTTAGCCTATGTTTGGTTTTCATCATCACTTCAGTCACCTCACTGCCGAACTGTGTGAGGCTTAACATGGTGTGAAATGCAAAGAAAATCCTTTGCAGCCTCTGCTTTGTATCAAGAGTTTAGGGGGAGACGACTCCTGCTATAACACTGGCATTTTGTCAACATACCCTTCAATCCTTCTTCTGCTGTTGAGATAACGATGCAAAAGGATGATTCTTCTTTAAATGTTTCCCGATTAGCCCCTGTAATGCACGCTTGACTCCCAGTGAAAATCCCCCTCTTTGGTTGGACTACTACCTCTCTGAAACTGCCATCTAAACTGGAAGCAGTCCACGACTTTCAGTCTCAGTTTTCACACACCTTCACTGGCCTGAGCAAGCAGAAAGAAAAGGTGCAAGAATTCCTTTGAAGCATAAGTAGCAGATTACACGTGATGCAACACAACGCTCTAAAGGGTAACGCTCTTAGCGAAATTTGCACTGATGCAATAAGTAAAGACCACAAAGCTGCATGGCCAGACATAAGTAAATCTGGTTCCCATTCCCCACCATAGGGTTCAAACCCCTGGTAATCTGGATTTCCTGTTGGGATCAAATGCTTTGATAGGACAAAATCATGATCTTTATGTTCAGCTGCGACTAAGCATGGACTGTCAGTTTACTGGCTCCACTCGCCTTCCCTCCTCGGCCTTTACAATGCAGCTCTGATGCCAGCGTCTTTTATTGGCCAACTGGCTGTGGACCATGGGAACCAGGCTCTGCGGAGAGCAGGGGGCAGACTCTTGTGGCTCTTTCCAATAAGACAACTGTTCAGTAATGCAAACATCTTATAATAGCTCCAGGATTGGTATGAGCAAACTCAAAACCATTCTAATGATCCAGCATCACAATCAGCGTAAAAGTGAATGTTCAACATGACTATCAGTAGGATCCTGCTCCTCCTGTTTATTTTATGATGATGACCAGTTTACACCCTGTTCTGACCATCATGGCAGACTGAGACACGTAAGGTAGCTTAACACATGAGGAAGGAAATAGTTGTGACAGGCCATTTCAGGCTGTGAGGTTATCAAGATTTCAACAGGCCAAATCAGGTTTGGCTGTGAATCGACAGCTTCTCGCGCAAAAACTGATGACAGCTCAATCGCGACATTTCTGAATGATTTTTCCTAAAAGGTGAAAACAGTGCTATGATTTTCAACGCACCTGACTGCGTTACACCGCCCGTGTTGCCCTCTGGAGATATGCTGAAAACAGCTCCAGCCATATTCAACCAGTGGTCAAACTTCAATGGCTCAATTTATGTGGGTGGACAAGATTACAGTCCTTTAGCCCCGAGCCTGCTGCTGTATCTGGGCTGGGTTCTGCTTTCAAAGTCACCACATCCAATCAGAACATACAGACTAACATTAGAATCAAACAAGACCACAGGGTTAAAAGAGTTGTAATTATTGCTCCGTAAAACAGCTGCAGAGTAATGAGCCGGACATTGCATAACAACATTTATTATCTGGTAGAGGAAGGTCTTCTGAGGGGTACAGACACACAGGGAATGAGATTCCTGCACCCTACAACTGATTATTATCAATGAACTGATATAGCCATCATCTTTTAAATCAATCACTCAAGTTTTTATTCTGTAAACGATGGTTCAGCTTCCCAGCTCTGACCCCGGTGACCATCCAAGTTGGACCGAATGGGATCCAGTGCTGGCACACTGTGTGCTGGGCATGGTCCAAAACCATCCCAGCGATTACCAGATTTAGCTTCGTTTTGGGTGCATGGGTTTCAGCCAGTTTTGATTAGAAGTTGGCAAAACCACATTAGGACCAACTACAGAGCGTGTGAGGTGGCATGAAATGGGCCGGTGAGTTTGGGCTAAATCTGGGGATGTGGGAAAGATATTTCATTTGGGAGGCTATATAGGGCCAACGCGTTGCCTCTTTCTCTTCTTTTTTAGCTTTTTACAACTCTGTAAGGGTATTTCCTCTTATAACCATTGTATTAATTCAAAATATCAGTAAAAACCACTTCATATTGAAATCTTGAAACTCTTCTTACTTCTATAGCTGGGTCTTAACGGTTAATCGACCAAAAACGTGTCGTATTGGAAACGTAACAATTTATTTTCCATTTCTGGCTTCACGGAGCATTGCGAAAAAGGAAATCATTTGAGATCCTTTCGGATAAGAACTTTATTGTTTTTTGCTGTGTTTGTTTGTTTTCACAAAGCGACTATCCATAAATCGAATGAGCAGCTTCGGCTTCAATTAGCCGGACCACCGTGAGGACAAAATAAACACGGAAAAACACAAAACGTGGGAAATGTTGCGTCTCAGTTTGAGTACAGTTTAAAAACAACACTCCGAGTCTTTAAGTTTGGGAGGGGATACTTCCATTTAAGCGTGAGTCCGCGTTCAAACCGAACTGAGCGGAAACGTTACCTGACGCACAGCCGGGTCCGCACTCCTTCGGGCATTCTTGAATTTCGTTTTGATTTTTTTTTATTAGCGTGGCATTTAAGATAGGTTTGATTCTGAAACATTGAAAAACCAGCGGACAGAGTTTTAACGGTGTGGACAAACTTGAAAATAAACCAAATAACTCGTCATGTGTGGGAGCCGTTGCTCCCGTAAAGCGGCTCCATGGGCATGTCCCGACATTCCTCCCCACAAACTTCCATTAACAAGTGTAACATTTCTCCTCCGGTCTTTTCCTTCCTCCTACACCGCCCTCCCCGCTCACAGTAGGACCGTTCGGCAAACTTATTCATACTTTAAAGTCTTACCTTGTAATTGTCATGGATGTTAAAGTTGCTAACAACAAAAAGTTCTCCCAGACCTCTGAGCGTATCTCCACACAAACTCAGCCCCAGCTTGATTCACCAAGGTGGGATACGCGACGCTGGACTCCTCCTTCTCCCCCTCCTCCTCCTCTTCCTCTTCTCCTCCTCCTCCTCCTCCTCCTCCTCCTCTTCTCCCCACATGAGGTCATCTGCGGGGAGGAACCTCAGATCTCACAGACCAGACGACCAGTCCTCTACCTCTTTATTTCCCAGAGCATGACCTGACTACATGTAGGTGATGCAAGCTGTGGCGAGGGGGAAAAAAACTCTATGTTTTACTTTCACGCCATTGCCCTCCTTCCCTGGAAGTTTAGTCATAAAAGACACCCAACAGCGATTTAGACTAAATAAAACAAACCCACCTTTAGAATGCTTTATTTGGGTGTCCAGACGTGTAAAACCTATGAGTGAAATGCATGGAAAAGTGAAAATAGGGCTTTGTTATGCTCTTTGAGGCTTGGAAAAAGCTAGTTGTTGGACCTTGACCCGAGATCATGTTTTGTCGGACAGGAAGCACTGGCTTCTTTGTTTCCCACAAAATAAGCATAAAAGCTATTATTGTAACTTCCACCGTCTCAGGAATGCACTTGTAGAGGAAAATTAATCAATCTCTTGTTGATTCACTTTTTTAATTGGTTCAAAACTGATCTGCAGAAATGAATTTACTCCTAAAAAAATATTAAAACCAGTCATTTAATTAGATTCCAGAGGTCCAATTGTTAACTGTGATTGGTCCTTTGTATTTTAAGCGGGAGTTGGGAACAAGCTAACTTCTGTGGCCTGGCACTACACTGTAGCTACACTCGCTGCTCAGCTCGTGGGTTTAGAGACCCGTCCACGTAGAACAAATCATGCTGGCATTTTCTCAGCATCATTTGTATTTTCTCACATATAATTAGGAAAAAAAACAGCTTAATGCTTTTGATACATAGCAAACTGATTGATTGTAGTGCTGAGTTCATTTCAGATGAGTGGGGACTGACTGGCGTCAGCGCAGCACCACAGAAGGCCGGGGACAGACTCCCTCTGGCAGAGAAACGCACCATGACTGCAGGTCCAAGGACCACCGACTGCTCCAGCGCCCCCAGAGCGAGGGGTGTCCGAAATCCTCACAGATGGCGTAAGAGGCGTGCGCGAACAGCACGGGCGCCAGGATCTGAGGTCGCCACGCCATGTTTACAAGACTGTATGCTTTCCTGGCAAACCGAATGAGCCAATAGTGTTTGTGAACTTTCTGATACAAACATGGAGGACACAAAGACGACAAACACACGCTTGGATGTTGATTTAATTTTTAGTCTGGATAAAGTTGAAGGGCACTGGATGAATAATGAGTTGTCATACACACAGAAATGTGTGTTTCAAAGTTTTCCTTTGGAAAATTGCAGCTTTCTCTCAAATTTTGAGGTCAGTCATTGCTGTAATTTGAACATAAAGGACAATATAGCTCAAGGGATGAACCCGAGGTATGTTAATAAGTAACAGACTGCTAGACAAAGAGCCCATTTCAAATGACATCCTTAAGCATTTCTTTTGGGGGGGGGGGGGGCTCCAATAAGAAAATGAACAAAATAATACAAATAAATGATAGTGGATATTTATGGGGAAATAATAAAAATGTATATCTTTTGAATAATCTTTTCTCAGAGCCAGTTGCATTCGTGCCACAGTCCTGTTCTGCCCCCTGGTGCTCCAGGCCGTCTCCTGCCTCCTGATCAGTGTCTCACCTGATTCAGATAAAACGATCAGCAGGAGGATAACGACATATTCATCTGAATCAGGTGTGCTGGAGCACTTGTGGGACTTCGGTTCCCAATGACCAGGAAATACTTCTCTAAAATAAAAAAAACCTGCTTCTTCATAATGCATCCAAAAGGTCCATAGATAAAGCAAAAGGGGAAGAAAAAAAAAGAAAAAAAAGAAAGAAAAAAAAAAAGAATTACTCTGTGGCAAAAATTTTAAAAGATTAATGTATAAATAAATGAGGAATGTTTATACAGTCTGAGAAAATGATTTCCCCATTTATATTTCCATTTTTAAAAGAAGATTTGTTAACATAGGATTATTTAGGGTCATACTTGTACTAAATGATGTTTTAAATTTGTCAGTCTGTCATTAATGTGAACAGTTATCCCCATGCACGGTCTAAAATTGGCCTAAATTGCAAGTCATGCAATCTTTCTAAATATCCTTTTCCCATCCAAAAAGACATTTTCTGTCTTAGTCTTTTCTTCTTAGTATTTCGGTAAAGCAGCTTTGTTTAGAAAACAAAAAGGTTGGGGTGCTGCTTTAAATACATTTTCCACGGTGTAGAATCAGCTGCCACTGTTTGGAAGCATTTTGCTACCACCTAGTGGCCATTTTGGTTAAATGCAAGAACACAAGAAAACAGGAAATAAAGTCAGAAACGGTAATGCCGTGCAACTATTTTTTTTTATTGTCATTAATAAATCTTGTGTAAATGCCAAGCAATACATTGAAAAGTTTCCCTACAAAGCCCTTTAAGCATCATGTCGTCCCCTCAACCAATCACTTGAAACTTACTTTACCCCAGATGCCATCCCTTTTCCCCCATAAGCTTGAAAATACAAAATTTCTGACAATAGTAAAGACACATTAAATGCCATTTTTCAGGACACTCAACAAGCAAGCGGAGCTTAGAAATAAGCTACATTTTCTTCTAAGTAAACAGAGCTTGATGAAAGCCTCCCCACCAGCCACACCTCACCAACAACATGTCAGTTCCCTCGTGAGTCTAAGACTTCATGTTGGCATTTCACAGCCGACTAAACACAGCTGCCTCCGGGGTGTTCTTAGACAAGTTCACCACTTCCTGGGCTGCTGGATGAAGAAGGCCCGGGGGCAGTGGGATTTCTCCACCGCAGGGCGCATCCTGCTGTGCCTCACGCTCACCGGCGTCTCTGGAAAGTCGTGGCTCAGCTGCAAAGTGTCAAGAAGGAGTTTTATTACCCATAAACCTACATAAAACAGGATGCAATGCCACACAACTTTTGATGGACTTTTAAAAAAAAATTTTTTTATTAAAAACAACAAAAGTCAACCGTTTAGTTTACCTTGTCAAGAGTTCCTGCCAGAAGTAATCCCACTCGTTGCATTCTGTTAGAGGTGGCCAGCGACCTGCTGCCGAGGAGAGAAATATGAGTTATTCTCATGCACGTCAAGCCCAGCAGTTGGGTTGCGGAAGCCGAATGCAGGCACACATGAGTTTATCCGACCTCTTTGTCTCCTTTTCTGGAGTCCCATGGGTGACCCCCTCCTCCAGGCTTTTCTTGGCCACCCGTTTACCTCCAGCCTTCACTGCACAGGGAAAGAAGCACAACAAGTTAGTGTTAGATTTTGCAAGACAGGACTGGTCCTCTATAAGCTGCAGGAGCAAATCTCAGGCTTCTGCTTTAGAAGTGCACACACATACACACACACCAATTCACACTAGTCTGGGTAAACAGTTTCCTCCCCCTGTAAGTGAACGCCTACGAGAGACTAAGAGGACATGGTGTTACTTTCAACCCACAAACTTTAAAGCAACAAACAAAAAAGGGCATGATTCAATTTAAGGTAGTTCCTCTCACTTTAATTACAGCAATCAGAAAACTTGCAGAAGTCACAAAACTTTAGCACACTTTTAACCAAAAATCTGTTTTTGGTGAATATTTGCAACAGGGTCGAATCAGAGGTTCGACGATGGGCGGATCTGGGTCGAAAAACAGGTCTTCAGTTTAACTGATTTTTTTCTTCTTTAAAAAAAAAAAAAAAACTTTTAAAGTGGATTCAAACTTGAGATAAGCATGGAAAAAACTGTTTACCTGCTGGAGGGTGACCAGCTTTCAGCAACGGACCTTCCTTCGCTCCGCATTTGGAGAGCTGCTGCACCATTTTGTGGACTTTCCGCAGCGCAGACAGAGAGATGAAGACGGAGATGAACGCCCCCTCTGTTGTTTTTATGCTCAGGCTCAAGTGACGCCCCGTGAGGGCTGCAGGAAGTGTGCAGCCGCAGACACGCCCGCAACCTGCTCTGGTGCACAAAAAAACAAGCGGACGAAGAATGCGAAACTGAAAACAGCTGTAGAAAGTCCCCAGTGGAAGGGTTTATTGTCTGAAGCACGGCTCTTCTCCCTGCTGTTGTTATTGTATGGGTTTGGATGTCTGTGGACTTGGCTCTTTTTTGTGTTTTGTTCAAGGTTTAACAACTGTTCCACCCACACATGCAAAGATATGAAACTCTTGTGAGCTTATGGTTCTGAAGGAAGAAATACTTTTTATTATAAAAAAAATGTGCATACCAGCATCTCCCAAAATGAATGTCCCTAATCAGGTTTCTCCAGATGTCTGGAGAGTTGCAAGTTGCCAATCAAACATAAATGAAAACACCTCTGGAGGTGTTTTAGATTTTCACCGATCCTGTGAAAACATCCAACCACACAGCCGGCTTAAAAAACAAAACTGACCTTTTTATTATGTTAACATGGTTGCTATGATGTTGTCTTTGTCCACAGATTTGTATAATTATTTATCTTTAGAGCTCTAACATGGCACAAGTTCTCTTTTTTTAACCAGTGCTGATGTGTAAACCAGGTAAGATGTTTTTTTCTTCTGTATTTACAATAAAATCAAAGAAATGTACAAGACTCCATGGCATTACACAGTTTCAACATAAAGTACAGATACAATTTGATCCCTCTGTACAATCTAACATCATTAGTTCACTTTTTTGTTTTTTTTTTACAGATAAGTTCATGATCCATTTTGGCTTTAAAACATACAACCCCCCCCATCTTGACTCTTACCGCAGACCTTCAATTACGTGACTCACACCTTTCTTCATACTATCACAGCTAAGAGTTCCTGAAAGAAAATCAAACTACCGTCTACACACAACCGAACGCACATCTTGTCGCTGTAGTGTCAGTATCGTCCCCCAACGCACTCCCAGCGTGATTCCATCTTTATTCTGCTAAATGAAAAATAATCGTAAAAACATTCCGTTATTTCCCTCTTTGGCACACGTCCCGTCTTTCCATCTGCTACCACTCAGCCAAACTTCTCCTCACACACGCACACCTGCTTTCAAACAGACACACTTATAAAGCCCAGTTCATGAAAAATGACGTCTCCCGCCGGCTCCTCGCCTTCGCCGCAGGCTGAAGCTGCTCCTCATGTCCTGAAATGAGAATCGGGGGAGGGAGAGGAGGCGTCTCCTCCGACCTACACCCAGGAGTCAGGAGAGCCCGGGTACTGCTCTGCCCTGTAGGAAGGCCTCTGCGTGCTGGCGTAATAGTCCACATAGTTGGTGGTTGATTTCAGTCCCACAGGCTGGGAGCTGTAGTCCACTGTGGGGGGATAGGTGATGACCTCCTCTAAATATGTGTCGTCGTAGCCGTGGGGGTGCTGCAGGTACATTCTGTAGGTGTCGTAGTTCCTCCTGCCAGGCTCTTCAGTGTAATATACGGGCTGCAGGAAAAAAGAGACGTGAACAGGCAGATCTAACTGATCTTAAAAGTTATTTATTGAACTACTATGAGCTATATCATTGTGTGAGGACAAATGTAACACGTGTCATGATTACTAGGTTTTAGGTCCAACCTCATTAGCAATAACATAGAATGGCTCATTAAACCTGCAACGATTAGCTTATTTTTTCCATTTATTTCAGATCTGGATTTTCACTGAACCAATGCAAAACCTTGGTTTAAATGTTTTTCTGGTATTCTGCTGAAGATTTGCTATTTTCCTGGTCATTATGCCCCATGCCATGGCCCAGCGTTTGGGACAGGTGAATTTGGATCTGTTTCAGACCTACGGTGAGTAGCTCATTGCTGATGGAACGACAACAAGGAGACCAACTGTCCTCTAATAATGTGTTTAAGAAATGTTCTGAGGTGTTGGTGCTGGATGTCTATGTGTGTGTGCAATTAGCAAAGCTGCTGCCATTTTTTATGACCAAACTTCTCAAATATAGTCTCATCTGTCCAAAACAAGTTGTTCCAGAGGTTGTTCAGAAGTAAATTTGCAAACTTAAGTTGTGGTGCAGTGTGTTTATTAGAGAGAAGAGGCTTTCTCCTGCAACTCTTCATATCATCCTTTAACTTTTACCTGTTTACCCATTAGTGTGAAGCACTCCAAATGGACTGGCCACTTACTTTACTGTTTTGTATTTATCAATAATCTTGTTAATGATGGACACTGATTTATTTGGAAATGTTCTAGCCATTCTCTGAGATCGCTGCTGATGTCTTTTCTCATTTGCAATGTGCTCACACATAGTTCTGTGACATGGACAAGTGCAAAAAAAAGCTTTTATTTCTTGTTTAACCTTAACAAAACCAAATTAAAAAAATACCTATTTGTGCATCTTTGTTGGAAAATATGTGCCTGACTATAACCTCACAATGACCTTGTCAGCAATGTAAGTACTAAATCAAGTAAGACTTTGCAACTTAATATTTTCACTTAACTGTACTCTAATGCTTTCTTTTGAATGGTGATTATATAACATACCTGTTACCTCATCAAAATGTACTTTTGTCTATCTGGGTATTTTTCAGACACGAAGTTAATCAGCCATCTTCCAGCCTACACTTAGAGGTACACGGTTGATCTACAGGATGGTTGAAGGGTAACTAGAAAAGCATATAGATAGGCAATGACTTAACTTGTCAAGCTGTGATAATATGAAGGGCAAAAGAAAACTCTCCTCTGTGCCTGTTATCTGAATGGGCACACATGGATGTGTCCAACAGTGACAAGTTCCCGAGACGCGGCCAGGCCTTCCCAATCCCAGCAGTCACATTCACTCAGGCTCAAACAATAGCTGATGTGCTTGGTTTTTCACGGCGTCGTGAGTGGAATATGTGTCAGACCCCTTTGTATAAGGCAGCGGAGGCAGACCAGCTGCTCTCTCTTTCCAGTTTTTGAACGGTGAAAGTGAAGGGATATCAAGGAAGGATCTGAGACAAATGATGTCAGCAAGCATCGAAAAAGAAAACTACGGTAACTAAATAGTCTAACCACTGTGTAGAAAAACATTAACTCTCACTGGGTTCGTCTGCAGGGTCGACTCTCAGTGGATGAGGACACAGAATGTTAACATATTCACCTGTGTTCTTCTGGGCTCCTCCCTTGTGGGTGATGAGTAGTAATATGGAGACGGTTTTCCAGACCCTGGAACGTAATAGCAGCAAAGTGAGTGATGCGGTGTATCAAACGGTGGGACTTCATGCACAAACGCCTCCTTTCATATTAATGAAAAAGAAAAGTCTGCACATTCCCAAAGGGCAAACATCTGTACTTATATAGAGAGGGATCAAGAAGTGCTGCGCTATGCTGAAGAGAAATAACACCAAATAATGGACTTGGCCGCTGCTGCGGCACCGCTGTTTACATAACCCATGGGATGGGTATTTTCATTGGCACTTTATCAAACCGGCAGAATCCAGAAACTCAATTTCCACTTCCCCGCGTAAAACATGCATTGTTGAGGCTGCGGCTCATTTTGTTTGCTCTGTCCTCCCTTCTGCTCCCACCAACCGGTGTAGGCTGGCGAGAGCCCACGTCTGGCTGTAGTGTGTCTGGGTGCCCACTCACTGCCTCTGTCTGCGAGCTCTGACTTAGACTCCGCTAACAATGGCGCCATTGTCAAGTGGCCGGTTGCTCCACTTTACTGTTGTGCGAGCAACTACAGCAGAAAAACAGCTCCAAGGCGCTCTGAGTTAAACTGACAGGCTGCCTGTCGCAGATTCTGGCAGGTGTTGGTGGAAACTGTAAGAAATTGTCTTGGCAGAGAAAGGAAACTGGCCATGGCATCTGAGGGATGAGGGAGATAAAGCCTTCTCCTATAAATGACCAGAGAGCGGTCTACTGCAGGCAGTGGGAATACTCGTTAGCTTTCAGATGAGTACCTGTATACTGTTTTCTATGAATACTGCTGTCTCCTTGGTAATTAGAAAATTGCATAGTTGATGGAGCTCTCTGATAACTCCTGATGGTGTCTCTGTGCTCTTTGATGCCCAGCATTGCAGGAGATGATGTGGCACTGGCAGCTGGGGAGACAAAGCCATCAAATAGACTTAAATACAAGAGGTTTTTGACCATTGGCCCTGATGCTTTCTGTTTGTATCTAAAGGAACATACCAGGGTGGCTGACTGGAGACATCTGAATGCTGTTGGTGGGAAGGGTGGGCTGGGACTTGAACCTGTCCCGCTCAAGCGTTGATACAGGGGTGATGAAATGGTTTTGGTTCCATCCATCCTGTTCATGCAACACAGACGAGGGACGTGGTGGTTTAGATAATGCTGACTGTTGTAAAATACATCTGAGGTATTCGTGTGGGTCTGCTGTGAGTCTAAACCATTAAGAAGAACAGTTTTTTAAACTTTCTTTATTATGAGCATTGACAAAATATTTATCATACTCCAACCAACTGCAAAGTTGGAATTTTTCATTATAAGAAATTTCAACTACTGACAGAACCAATTGTAAGTGAACTTAGAGAACAGCCAGTAATATTTTAATCAGAAGTCACACTGATTGATTTTCTGTTCAAAATCCTGACTTGGAGATGAAATTTCTTTTATGTTATAACATGTTAAGGTGGATGTTTCACTGGTTTGTAACTGATTCTGAACTTGAATGACTACATTACAATAGTAATCAACCCCAGAGTGCTTACCTTTTTATAGATGGTGCGCAGGTCTCTGTACTGCCACAGTGTGTTCAGCACCTGAGCTGCAGCTTTCACCACCTTCACAGAGTACCTGGAAAACAGTCCAAACCATTCATATGCATTTCTCAGTACTCCTGCATCACTTTAACCTGATTCTAAGTCACACTGTGGATACCACAGGACAATGTGATTGATGAAGTGTGTCCTTACTGTATTTTATCCCGGAACATTACAGAATATATAGCAGGCTAGAAATAACTGCTGCACCATTATTCCACAGGGATTTGAAACCTCAGTGCACACCCCACTATCACCTTGCCTGTGGCTATGACCTAAACTTCTCAATGCATTTAAATTTTAGTGCGTGTGCTATCCAGGATATAAGCCTAGCCACCAGCCACATATGGCTACGGACTGAATGCGTGTCTTTTTGTGGCGGACCAACTGAGCATGTGCACATGCTCAAATAGAGCACAAATTAAAGGAAAAAAAAGGGCGTTCCAACAAATACACGTCCCTGTAGCACACCTGTCTCCTCTGCCCTTGGTGATGTTGACCAGCTTCTCGATGCCGCCCGTGTCGGCCAAGGCCTTTGCATTCTCCATGTTTTTGCTGGTGACCTCGTGCAGGGTGCAGCAGATGGCTGCCACGGTCTCATCTGACAGCAGGGTGGTGTTTCCCCCTGGGAGACGGTTAACCAGGTCCCTCATCGCATACTTCCCTGCGTGGGAGGAGAGATGGGAAGTGAGACATGCAGCTAATGCATAATGACACACAGAGCTGCGGGTTTGTGGGCAGGACCCCAGGCACGCAGGGGGGGCGGAAGCTGGCACACAAAAAAATCGTTTGCTGCATTTTTTTTTTTTTTACACGTTACATAATGCTGAAGTAAAAGTGTTCCATCTGACCTCAACAGCCTGATTTGGCTCCTGTATCAGGAATGATACATTAATTCTGTCTGAAACTGCAGTGGGCTGTGTAGGTTCCCTAAATGACATTGCGCTGCAGCTCAGCTGAAGCTGCAGTGCCCAGTGAAACACAAACACGTATTAAACCGTCACCATAATCTTTTGATTTTCCCCTGTGCTTTCAGGCGTGATCCCTCTACAACAAACTACTAAGCAATACTCAAAAGGGACCTTAGAAAAATACACTGCTTTCAGAAACACATCCGGCTAGAGTGAGTAGGAAATTTACATGTTCTGATCATGGGCATTACATGTGTTATGGGCAACGTCTTCAAGCAATCTTTTTAGTTGTTCGACTATTTAGAGGTTATCAGAGTTTAGGCTAAAATAAACCCTGCTGGAAGAAAAAAAGATCCAGAGCAATATGCTACCACCGTATGGAGCTTGAACGTGTTATGTGGATGGATGTTTTAATCTGTGTGTGCATGTCGTCATCAGCCATTCAGCTAAACAGAGCCATTACTCTCCATGATGTAAATGATTTTTCCTCAGTACTAAAGCTGACCTATAAGCTCCTTGTTCCTGACGTCCAGTGCCATGTTTCTCAGAGCGGTGGCAACTGAACACACCACCCGGTCGTTGTCCATCCGGAGCAGCTCCACCAGGATTGGTAGACCTTTTTCCTTACGCACTGCTGCACGGATGTATGCTGCAAACTATACACATAAAAAAAGAGACACATTAAAACTTTATAAGCGTCTCTTTGCCTCACAGGGAAATGGATGCATATATTAAAACTGTGTGTGATTTCAGGCATAAAACTGACATTAGCCTTGACTGACACGGATGAGGTGAGCTGTTAAATCCTTTTAAACCAGTTGAATTGATGCTTTGTCTCCAAGGAATCACATTTAATGACTACGGAAAGGGGACAAAATAGAATGTTTGTGTTTATGAGTGTGCATAGATATACAAATCCATGTGTGGTACCTTCCAGTTTCCAGCTGACAGATTCTGAAGGGACCCTGCTGAACCCTCCAGAGTGGCAGGATTGGAGCTCTCAGCCAACAGGGTCAAGTAAGGTTTAACCACAGCGGGGTGCCATAGCATTTCTGCGCCCTTTGGAGACTTGGAGAAGCCAGGGATAGGCCCAACGCCGTCCCACTGAACAAACACAGTATTACAAGATTGGGACGGTCAGATACTATGAAAGGCTGGACCTGTGTGGTACTTTCATAATAATAATGGAAATTATGAGGCACAAACACACTGTGTGGTATTTTTTGTTAGGCGTGCACACCTCGGTTTAGGCTAAACCCCAGGTACTTTTATTCATACCACACAAACATGTTTCCTGTTTAAATAGTGCTCCAAATCAGTCATATCTCTGTTAAAAGACCACACTCACTGAGTCTTCCTGCAAGCTGTTCTTCTTCTTCTTTTTCTTTCTGCCCCAGCAGCTGGAATCCACCTCTTTACTGGGCGACTCTGTGCCCAGTAAGCCGTCCAGCTCTTGCCCGCCCATCAGTCGTGATGGCAGCATCTCCAGCTCCAGACGATATGAAAGATTCCTTAGAGTGCAAATACAATTCTCCACAATCTGGCAGGCACAAGAAAGGAGAGGTTTAGGGTGGTTCGTTAAAAAATGGCTCTGAAAATGATAAAACATAGGCATTACAACTGTGTGAAGCATGCCATCTATATTTGATATGTTGGACATAGACCTTCTATTATGTTTCATAATGATATAAATTAGTTATGAGTCTGGTTAGATAAATATCTGGTCCAGAACAAATTTTATTACATGCTGTTTGAGTTGTGGAAAGGTTTGCCTCACAGCATGGCAATGAGCAAACGCCATGTGTTTGACTGAGTTAAAAGGTCCTTCCCAGGGGTTTCCATCTCCACTTTCCAGATGATCCATTTGGCTTTCTAAGTCTATGCTGGGAAAGTGAGAATTCTATTGTAGTGCAAGCATAAAGATGTTAATTCTAAATGTCCACTGTTGCACACGTGTTGGTGCCTTAGGTTACAAGGAGCAGGAAATGATTCCTGCTAACAGCTGCAAGCCATTTAGACAAAGGGGCTAAAATTATGTTTATTGTGAGGATTTTTCAACAGAGCCTGTTATCATCTGGGTGCATATTTTCCTTTTGCTAAGTCTGTGTGCTTCTGTGTGCACGTGGACGGGTGGGTGGGAAGTGTTTGTGTGGTGTACCTTGCTGTCGAAGTCAGAGGTGTTTACACAGGCTTTGATGACGTAGAGCAGTGAGTCAACCAGACCTTCACAAGTGCGCATCTGTTTTCTGGCCTCCTCCCCGGCCGAGCTCAGGTTCCTTTTAAAAACCATTTGCACACACACATGCGCATGTTAGGCAAAAGACAGCTGTGTTTTTGTCTAACTTGAAAGAGCACTGTGGGTTTTGCCATTCCCATACACCATCCATTATGTATGAGGTGAACATGTGTGGTCGGACTGAGGTAATGACAGTGCTTTAGCAGGTAAATAAGGAGCTATCAGTCACACCTATGCATGCTCACAGGCAAAGAGATGCAAAAATACCTCCATCAGCTAAGTGTTACCATTTAAATCTTGATCTCTGGTCACTGCATGTGGTCTCAGAAGTCCAAGATGAAAAGCTCGAATAATAATGTCATCTTTCTCTACCTTAGAAAAGTGGCTGTCTTTAAAAAAAGCGGGAGATGGATGGAAATCTTGTCCATTTAATTAAGTTATTTGACGTTAACTGCCAGAGGTTGTAGAAGTCATATTCCTGATACTGTTAACCATATTGATGGAACAAATGGTTCTAATCATCATCTTTCCACACTGCATAAACCTTCTTTGCTCACATCTCTGGTGAGTTTCTCAGAATTTTTTTTCTTACTCAACATGGCTATTTACAGTTGAGCCACAATTTCTGTGCATGCCGTGCTAGATGTAATTACAGTAAGTGGCCACAGAGTGGCGCTAGGGCCCAGTGGGATCATCAGGTGGTTTACCTCAGACAGCCAGTGGTGTTCCTCAACACCAGGGAGGAGTGAAACTTCAGCTTGTGGTCGTCGTCAAAGGTGGAGCTGCTCCATCCAGAGTGAGGGATGATCACAGTGTTGGTCAGTGTTGATAAGGCGTCCCGGATGATTGTCATCTTGACGGCATCACATGACGATAGGTTCCACAGCACCCCTAAGGGGGAAAGCAAACCAGACGTGCACTGAGAAACTGGTAAGCTGTCACATTAAGCTAAGAAAAAAACAACAACAAAAACTTACAGAAGTCTCAGTGTGTGCTGATGTGACTGTGAACAAATGAATACAATCAACCAGACAATGACACGCACACAAAGCGCCTGAAAGAAAATACTCCTCCACAGTCCTGGCATCAAGGCATCAATTTACATCACATTTCATCGGGCGCTGATGTCCTCAAGCACAGCTTATTACTTGAAATGGGGAAAAGGGGGGGTGAGGCAGAGAGCCACATGCCTCAGTCACTTGAAATTAAATCTAAATAATTGTGAAGTCTTCAGAAATTATGCCATCATTTCACTGTGTTGGAATACATTTTTGGTAACCGCTGATAATCATGCGCAGTCCTTGCAGCCTTTGAAGTTGCATCTGTTCAGGATTACCCAGCATGTAACATGTTCTTTTAATTAGATGGCTCCTTGCTCTCAGGCTTATACGGGCAGAAATCAGCTACTCCAGGCTATCGGTAACCTTCAGGAGACAAATGCACAAGCTGAAATGCACTGTAAGTATTTAGAAGTAAATAAATGCCTGATGCTAGAAGCAAAAAATCCTCAAGACAAAACTAGCAGGAATATGATCAGTATGCACGAGTGTTACCAGTCCTAGTCTGATCTGTGCTTTTCAAATGCTAATCACATTGCATCAGATCACTCAGGTAATTTACATCATATAGGAAGATCAAATTAATGACAGTCTTTCAAAGCTTTTTCTTTCTAAACCTCGCTGTTTAATTTCTCTCAGCATGCAGCTCCCCCTGCTCTAATTGAAGAAATGGAAACGATGAAGTCTATAATGGCGCTCAGGAGCCCAATTCAGACACCGATGGCAAAAAGCTCTCCAGAAAAGAAAAGCCACACAGCAACACCTCTGCCGCTGCCTGTCATTTAATAAATCGCTTCCACCACCATTATCCTCCAAGTGCCTCCAGACTTCATAAAATCGAGATTCACAGCATACAAGCAAAACGCATGACAAAGCTGAGGCATGGACAGCTGAATTTTCCAAGGGAAAGGGTACAGTTAATGCTCGCTAAAAGGCTGCAGCCTGCTGACCAACGACCCAACCTCATAATTCCAACAAATTTGATCAACAACCCCCTGTAGCATATTCCTCCACACCCACTCTAACAGCAATTTGTAGAAATGAATGTTCCCTGCTGGATATCAGAGTGCTCCCACAGGGGCCTAATGCTGGACACATCAACTGCAGGAATTACTGAGGTGTGACTGACAGCCCTGTCAGCGGTGCCACACCTGGAGCAGTTCTCCTAAGTCATATCTGACAGTATGACGGACCAGACCTGAGCGTGTGTGTTTGTGTGTGAATAAACATCCCACATTTTGCTCACTGCTATGTGGCAGTTGCTTTCACTCGACTTTGAAACTAACTTCGACCCAAATAACAACATGTTGTGCCAGCGAGGCTGGCAGCTGCAGCAGCTGGGTGCCCGCTGCCACTAGGGTGGAAGAACAAAAAGGGTAGCAATCTCACTGAGAACTGAAAGGCTGCCTGGTACAGGCTGTGGCATTTCAGTATGATAAAGAAAGGCTGCAGGTCAGTGGGTCACTGATAAGGAACTACAAGGGATTGCATTTGTGTGATAGTTTCCAAAGAATCAAATATTGACTCAGCAGGGCTTTGGATGTCGGTCGGTGTCGATAACCGATCGCTTTGATTGATAAAGCGGATTTCCCCATCAGCCAATTTGCATTTGACAAACCTATCTAATCCACTACATCAACCTATGCCATTTTCTTTCAATTCCTCACTTTATTCTGTCGATAACCACGCTGGGCTGCAGTGCAAATGCACACAAGAGCAGATCAAAAACACAGCTGAAATATTTCTTCCAACAAACGGGTGACAGAGTCTGACATACTGTATAAGAAAAATGGCGGTTTTAGAAAGCACAGATCGACCCAAAATCTTCCTGTGTATTCTACAGACATGCGGGTGAATAACCAGAAAACAAAAGAGCTGGACTGTCCAGCGTTGTTATTCTTCACAAGTTCCTCAAACAAGGTGTGGCCTGAAAGGGTGTGTTTAGCTTTCTCGAAGCACTTTGCTGACTTAACTCTACTTACTGCAGCAGTGGTCCTATTGTCACCTCAAAGACACATTTTGAATGTCATCGACAAATGTCTCATATCTGAGGCAGGTAAGTTGAATAACCTGCAGATACTGAAGGCTGTGAGCACTTTCTCCTGATCCTTGACCGGAAATCTAGCACTCTACGTGTTTTAGAACCAAGCAGGGGAGGAGCTGTGATAGAGTTGTCAGCTGGGAGCAACAGCCAAGGAAAGCACATAAGGAGTAAAACCAGGAAGAGAAATGCAAAGAAAGCCACTGCACACACATGGCACAGAGCATTGTGCAGACAGTTTTTCACCACTTGAAGTCAGGAAAACATCTTCAGGGTGGAATATCTGAACAGCATCCAGGGAGACAGAGCACAGAGAGAAACTGCCAGGTCTATTCAAAAAGCAGATTTGTAAACAGACTGAATCCACAAGGGGATGCTTATATCGTAGTGTAACGTTACTGATGAGAGATGAATGACAGATGGAACTGTCTGCTTAAAAGCACTGATGAAAAACTACTGCTAATCATTCGTGAAAATCTTGTTGCATTATCAGGACTTCAAAGTGACGTTTTCACTTTTGAAGAGAACATCTTGTTCTGATTCTTAGTGGCTAAACGTTTTCTTATTACACACAGTATGAAACTGTTTTAAACCGATTGGGAAAATGTGCGTCTGCTCATTTGAGTCAGTCTTTGTCTCCAGACTACATCAGTATGTCATCATCTTCTGTGGGGGAGCCAAGAATGGAGTTATCCTTTAGGTCTGAAAAGATGCTGATAATCCAAAAAGCGCCCAATTTCTTAACCTTTCAGTTTTAGGGAGCTGAACTTGAGAATTGTCAATGCTGCATTGACTAAAGCTCAGAGTCAGCTCAGTGAGTATTTTTTGAGGTTAGTGGGCGTTTCTCATTTTCTCCCACACGGAGCTCGAGTCTGAGAGTTAGAGCTCATTGCTTTAGCTGGATCTATTGTGGATCCATTGGATTGCTATTTCTTCTCTTTGAGTCATATCCTTTTTGTGTTGTGGTGTATAAAAAAGGCAGCATGTCAGTTGTTGAAGAGTTCCTACAGTGTGGCTGCTGTTCTGACCGTCTAGGTGTAAGTTCTAAACATTGTTTACTATAAGCAAATTAGATCAAGTCAAACCTTACTTGGCACAAGTAAGTCAGGATAAGGGAAGCTATATCGGATCTATGACGGGATGAAAACCCTTTACCTTTTAAGCACGAGTGTGTGAGCTAAAGACAGAGAAATGCCTTTTGATCTGAGGGCTGTTTAAGGGCAGAGCAATAAACACTGCAGCTGCTGGGAAACAAAGACGGTTAAGGACAGCAAACTGCATTGTGACTACCAACAACCTGACCCCTGACATTGAAGCAGGGGTGGCCTGATCCTACAGCTCGCCCCATCACTGACACCTGGGGCTCCTGGGGGAGTCCAGAAGCTGCCACAGAATCAATAAACACCTATTAGCACTGACAACTGGGCAGCCTCTCCACTGCCTTTTGAGCACACTGCTTAAGAGGACTTATAGCTCAAGTTATAAATCTTGCACAAAAGTTACTTTTAAAGCAGAAAGGAGCCGTGGGTGAGTTATGTCCGCTTCACTTTGAAATGTGGGGAGGGCTGCCCTTGTCTTCCACCTGAAGGCTCTTTATGTGGATTGTTCTCATCAGCTGTAATTAACCAAAGGTGATTCAGCACTGCTAACCTTTTCGAACTGCTCCATGTGCAGGGATCTGCTCGACCAATTAGCCACAGCAGAGTCTCTGATGAGTGGATGAAACAGGAAAACTCAAACAAGGCTGACATCAATGCTGCTCCCTCTGATTGCGCCACAAATAACTGTCCAGCCTTTTAAAGTTAGACATATGACGCGAAGGACAATATTTCAGTTGTTTTTGGGCACAAACATAAACACGGGCATGAGCCGAGCCACATTATGCTCTTGAGCCCTTTTCATATTTACAGACTAATTCCTGTTTGTGTGTCTGAAGCAAAGTAAATATCAAGTTGACCAACAGCGGCAGCTGAAAACAGCCTCTTACCAGACAATACTAAAACATTACGCTCATACGCTGGTTGTATTGTTCTCCTTTAGGGATCTACACAACTGTAATCTGACCATGTTAGAGAGGAGGCTGGAAACCAGCACAAACAGCTGACTCAGCCACCTGGGAGCCAAATGTCTTGGCTTGCTTAAATCAGTAGTGCTCCACCCTGATCCAAAACAACATGGATTTATATTTGTAGGGCTTAAACAACGCACTAACACAACTGAATTACACACAGCGCAGTGCAGAGAGGAAGAGACGTAAAGAATAACTATCATCGGACAGGGGAAACATGAATCTACACCTCATGTCTAACAACAATTTAAAGAAGCAGTGTAGGGACACATACCTGAATTTAAATCTGTGTGTATATAAAGCTGGAATTCATTTTATATGATTTTAAAGTGAAAACATGCTCTTCAAACCTGTCACGAGCTCCCGGACTTCTGCATCCACAGTTTTCCTCAGCAGGCGGAGCAGAGCTGGGATACCTCCAGCATTCCTAACAGCGATCTTGTTGTCGTCCATAACCTTGCCGTAAACAAGGTTTCTCAGAGCTCCACAGGAGTTCCTCTGGACCTCAATGACTTTGTGATCCAGCAGGTCCACCAGGTGTTTGATTCCTCCCAGTCGACCCACCTGATAAGGAGCAGACTGTATCAGACTGACGATTCTAAACACAAACAGTACTTTGGAGAGCTAAGTCTTACATTTATGCATGAGGGGAGAGAATCTAAACACAGAAAATATATTCATACCACACACAAATTACCTGGGAAAACTATGCTAATACACAATCATGGAAAGCAAAAAAAAACCCAACACTTTTTTATCACATTGTGTTAATTTTTCAGAGTGATGTGCAGACATTTAGCATCTGTAAGAGCACACACTTGAAATGGTTTCATATTGGACCTGTATAACATGTATAAATGTTTCAATTGTTACATATAAAATAAACATTTTACATGTAACAACAGTAGACAGTTGTGACACCTCACTCTAAGTTCAACTCAATTAAGAGACATTTCCAGACAGACATGATGACCTTTGTTTATTTTAGCAAAGGCCACCGGTTCAACTGGTCTTAATAAACCTGATGAACAAACTAATTGGAGAAGTGATAGCATGATTAGTTTGATGATCTCCACAAATTTGTCGCCAAGATGTATTACCTGCACAGAAAACTCTGAGCATGCTGAACCAAAAGTCACTCCAATAAACTGCAGCTACATCTACAGCTTGTTTGTCTTGGTTTCCCTAAAGCTGGACGTCTTTATTGCTGAGCAAGAATTGGGAAATGGACAAGCTGTCTAATGAAATGAATAATGTGGAATGCATTTAAAATGTAAAGAGAAAAAAAAGATAAATAAATTTAAATGGAAAAAGTGGTACGGCACCCACCTCACTCTTGATTCGATTATCGCCAAAGCACAGGTGCTGGAGGTAGGCAGCTGCGTTGGCCTGCACAGAGGGGAAGTGGTGCTGCAGCATGTGGATTACCTCTGTCAGCTCTGGGTCACGCCACGCAAACTCTCTGGAAGAACAGAAAAGGTATCAGCATGACAACAGACACAGAATGGGGTGTTGAATCCTTAAAAGCCAAAAGAGCTTTTTCCATCTGTAATGAGTCCTTCGGCATCCGAGAGAAAACAGCACACCCAGGAAATTACACCCATAACAGGTTCTAGTGTATACTACAGTTAAATTTGGGGGTGCTTTATAATACATTTTTGGTATACAACTATACTCCTGATTTCCTTTTCTGTCTTTAATTCACTCATAAGAAATCACTTATAAACTGAGACGAGGTAGCATCCACACAAACCAAACACACAAACCTGCCACATTCACAATAATATACAGTAAGTCTGATGATTGTCAACCTACATTTGTCCTTTCTTTAATTTAAGATCTAAACATACTCACACATTCTGTTAGAGATCGTTCCTTTAATATTTCTAGTCTGCATAGTTCTCTGTGGTTCCTTTAGTTAGCTACACTACAGTGGCTCGCACATGAGTAAACAAAGCACTGAATGTGCGAGCTCAGAGCCGTACAGAAAGCGTCCATCCACTCTCTACACGTCCACACGCTGGTAGGACAGGAGCAGACGCAGCACTTTGGTGCATGTGAGAATCTATTGTTAAGGGGCCAGGCACAGTCAAGCTCTATTAAATGGCTAAAGCTGTGTGTGGTGACCCAAAGGGGCTTTCTGTTTGAATAGTAAGGGGACACCCGCATTGAACGAGCAGAACAGCGACACCTTGTAAGCGTAAGTCCTCCCTGGATGAGTGGGCTGAGCCGGACTACGCTGCTTATTAACCAGAGTAAATGTTGTGGTTTGCAGACGGAGCTGAAGAGTGGAATGTGAGTGGTCTTTACCTGGGGTCCTTCTGAATGCTGTCTATGGAAGGGGAGCGGGCAGCTCCGTCGTCCATTACGAGAGCCTGGCGGGCGTAGGCTGGGTCAGAGGGCCGGCACTGTGCTGAGCGATACGGATCGGCATAGGCGGCTGCTGTGTTAAGAGCGTAGTTGTTTCTTTGGTAAGTCATGGCACTGCGCTGGCTGGACGACCTCTGCAGACTCCCCACACCTGAGGCACAAAACATCCACAGGTTATAACATACAGGTTTTCAGACCTCTCCACATAAACTCTGAGCTTTGCACACCAGCTCTGTTCAGGTTTACCTACAGCTGAAAACACACGCATGCTGATGTTTTGACAAACTCTGCAAATTCTCAAATCTGCAACCAATTAATGACGAGGATAAAACACAGCTCCCACGGAGGCAAAAAGCAGTGCCCTTCCCCTTCAAAGACTTCTTTACACGCTGCTTTGGCTTTTACGAGATTGTCTTTAGCCAGAGGGGTCCTACTGGTGTTTAGAGACGACGAAAGGGCTCAACCTGTTTGAACCGTCCACAAATTCCTCCTTCAGTGCCGTCTAGATCCTCTGCAATCCCACATCCTTAAACTAATTTAGCCAAAGCACACAGGATTGAGCAAACCACGTCCAGCTCCAAAAACATTCAAGACAGAGAAAAAGCAAAGCTGAAGCATCAAAACCATGAAGAGAGCCACGGTAAGCCTCAGAGTGTATGGCTCCAGTCATCTTTGTTCTTTTCATTTCCTCTGTGGGATCTTATGACCCGTTTTCATTTAAGCACAATGGGTCACAAACACAGAGCTGCATAAACAAGCTGGTAAGAAGAGGCCACGTGACTTCAGCCAGCTTTACTGCTGCGTCTGTGTCGAACAGAACTGGGCGTGAGCGTGCCCAAACCCCCTCCTACCAGGAACCGAAACGTCAACTTGCGGTTCTGCTCCAAAAACACGATTTCTTGCCTCAGTGCACTTCTATGTTGGGAAGCACTGGCAGTGTGGCTATCTTTTGCAGCATAACCTTACAGAGACGCTGGAACACAGATTGCAAACAACATAGTAAAGCTTCACAATCGTGGCAGTACTATTCGTATCCCACTGGTCACCATTTCTGCAAAGGATCGATAGTTTCCATTTAACGTCTTCCTCCAACTTAACAGAAAGAGGTCCAGGAAGCGGTCTGACAATCAGCCAAGAATGCATGTAAAGCTGATGGGGTGAAATGGCCCACTGAAATGTCATTTCATTCCATAACAAAGAAAAAAATGGGATCAAATAGTATTTTATAATGAAAGAGCTATTGCAAAGGCTCCGTATTGAACACAGCTCTGGTTCTCACTAACTTTCTCATTCTCAATATCCTGCAGAAGCACGTTGTAGTGTTTTTTTCTGTGGGGCTTCTATGCAGCATCAATAGCATTTATTGGCAAACTTATTGAACTTATAAGCAGCGTGCCACAGAGAATGCTAAAGGAAGTGTGTATTTGTGTGTGTGTCTGAAAGTGGAAACTCAGCATCCATATTTCAGGCAGAGAAATGATGAGGATGTCAACACAAGTTGAGAGCTGGCTATGGATGTCATTCTTTGTCCTTCTTTGGGAGCTCTCAGTGACACATGCGTAATGGACTCTTTTATGGTAGAATGACATATCAGAACATGTCCATTAACTCATGTCTCATCCTTTTCTGCCTGACAGCAGCAGAAGGAAGGCTTCTGCTTCAAGGAAGGGAAAGAGAGAAGCAAAGAAAACTAAAGGTCTACTGAGGAAAGCAGAAAAGAAAGACGTAATAAATACTAAGCTAAAGGGCAGAGAGATGGTGTTCCCTCAAGAAGACAATACTTCAGAGTCAAGGACATTCTCATTAAATGGCAAAGACTTTGAGAGATATTCTAAATCAAAAGGGCAAGTGCACCTGCAAGGAGAAATTTTACTTCAGGCAAGGCTGTGTTTATTCAGAGTGATGGAAGAATGAGCTAAAAATCTATGCTGCTATGGAGACTGCAAAGCCAACAACAAAAAGGAAGAAAAAACAGAACAAAGAGGGAGAGATTGAATTAAAAACAAAGAAAACAGGTGACATTCTTGTAAATATATGAACAACTTCAATCGCACATGGCTCACAAAAACTCAAAACGGCTTTAAAGCACAGCGGACATAAACAAGACCCCGTAAGATATCTAATTTTCAACTTGGACATAATTTTAGCCACACGGTTGCAAACATGGCTAGATTTAGAAGCCGCTCAGACGAAGAAACGGAATATCTGATATCCATTAGTATTAATATTACATAGGTACTGCATCCATTTTTATAGTCCTATATTATTTATAGATGATTAGTTCTCTGTCGAATCAGATTGCTTCAGCGTGACTCCGTAGTAGAATAAGTAGCAAAGACCTGACAAAACCATGAGCCAGCAGCCAAACTGCTAGTTTGCTGAGATCAAACACTGGTCTAGCAAATGATCCAACAGCAAAAATGGTATGAATTTTTAAAAAAGTACATATTTGACAACACATGCATTTTGGGTTAAATCATTTAAAGCATACAGTGCATTAGAAATGTCTGATGTGCAATCATGTACTGGGACCACCAGATGAGGGGTCTGTCAGGAGTTTGCAGGCTAACACTTTTTTCCTTACTGTTCTTGCTGTAGCGCTACAATGTGGGACCAACCTGAGCTGCTCCTGTAGAGGGTGCCCTGCTGGGTGTGGCTGGGGCTGCGGTAAAGTGGACCCTGGAATGTCCGGTCCTCATAGATTGGCGCAATGTGGCGGTCTGGAGACACTGAGGACCTGACATCCTGACCAAGCTGGCTGTGCTGACTGGCGTAGGAGCTCCGTATTCCTGCGGATGTAGATGAAACGGTCGGCTTTTTAGTGACGGATGTAAGCAGGCTGCATCTGAGTGGTTCAGTGGCTACAAAAGCAGAGTCGAGAGTTATTAAGTTAGATGATTAAAGGCTTTCAGCTTATTTCCTTGATTAGTAGTTCCTTCAAAAAAAGTATGTTCTGAATTATTTCACTGCGGTGACAAGAGTGCAAATACTTTTAATTTAGTCTGTTGGTGTGAAAATGCTGTTGCAATGCTTAGCTGTTCAGTAATTTACTAAGTTAAATAACTATAAAACAATAATGCAAAATTACAAAAATAAAAGGCTCAATACTCAGCGTTTCCTAGGGCTATGGAGAAGCCTGTACCTGAATGAGCTAACAAGGGAGAAAAGCTTTGTCATTTGGCACTAACCAACACCTTGGTACCATATGGTCGATTCAGACGGACATGTTTTCTCAAACGTTTTTGCAAACTCTGCATATAGTACAGACCTCCAACTACCACTGAATGGTTTTATCTCTGTCTTTTGGACTATTTCTCTTTAGGGCTTCCAAATCTCAATGCAAAAGGAACAACTGATGAGAAAAAACTGCAAACAAATGAGTGCAGTGACGGCTTTTGGGCACACCAAACAGCTTTGTTAATCAGCAAGTGACTACACCGACCAGGGTGAGGAAAAAGAAAGTTAACCAATTAAGAAACTTTTCTAGACAGGTCACTTTCACATGGTGTGGGGGCGTTGTGAAGCAACAAGCCCCGTCCGCCTCACATTCAGTCCAGATGTCACACAACAACTACATAATGAGG
This sequence comes from Menidia beryllina, assembly GCA_013363375.1. Lineage (NCBI taxonomy): Eukaryota > Metazoa > Chordata > Actinopteri > Atheriniformes > Atherinopsidae > Menidia > Menidia beryllina. The sequence continues at coordinate 6,525,918 of JABUIW010000214.1, forward strand.
CGGCAGTATTATATTTGGCCCTGAATCATTCCACATAAGCACAGTAGTATCCAACGCCAAAGAAAAACGTAAAAGAGCTTTCAAATCTCGAAGGAAGACACGTGCCCTATTTCTGAAGAAGGTGATATCTAGACGTGGTAATTCACACAGTGCTGCTGTGTGACACCAAGGGCTGAAGTCCATTTTCGTCTTCCCGCAGGAAGTGACGATAGCACAAACAACCATAAGGTTTTTCAGGTTAGACAGTAATGGTATATTTATGGTTTCTTTCATCTAAAAATGTAAAAATAACTTATTTTTGAATGAGAATGTCCCATAAAATATATAGCATTAAAATTGAATAAAAAAACTCTCTTTTTTCTATGCTGTAAATATGTAATAATATTGAAGGGAAAAGATTTTGTTCAGGATTAGAGCAGGGAGACACGGGCAGAATGCACGTGGGACGCCAGACGTGAAGACCATGATAAATGTCAGCTATAAATCATGACTAGTGTTAAGCAGAAAAAAAGCTAATGAAAGAGTTGATTAAAAAATGGCCACATTAAGGTGGACGGGGATGGTAATGGGCATAAGTTTCTACTAAAAAACAATGAATGACTGAACTGGCTGATTAGGTCGACCCTGAAGCTGCTTATGCTGTTGTGACAAAACAAATCTTTTCTTTTTGTTAAAGAAGCAAAACAATGGTCATGTTTTCACTGCTAAATTATTTAGTTGGCATTAATGTTTCAAGGTTTAAGACTCTTACTTGGAGCAGCAGAAAAGATTAAAAACACATGGCTGGCCTGAAACGTGGAAGGAGGTGCTATCAGAAAGGGCCTTTTTCTCTTCACCCGCCGTTCTTGTCCAAATAAACACATACAATTTAAGTGATCTCCGAGCCTGTGTTTGTTTGTGTAAAACCTCACATCAGTGAAGCTCGTGAAACTGTGAACCCCAAAGGAACACTATACAGTTGGCAACTTACTGCTCATTGCACATTCTGAGAGCCCACAGACATCACTTGGGTCCTCTCTGACTGTATGAGCTTGGGCACAGACTGCCGCTAAACACCAACTCTGTCATGCAGAACCGGCTAAATGAGGGAGTCCTGTCACAGTTTAGGACTGAGGAGATGAATAAATAAGCATTTTTGCCTCTTCTGTGAAAGAAAAAAAAACTCTGGGAGCCCCTTGGGTAGTACAGAACTTAAGCTGAAGTTAATGAGCCACACTGAAGATGACCTTGGTGACACCTTCAGATAAAAGACATGGGGTTTTTCTTTTTTTGGGGGGGAGGGGGCAGTAGCAAGTCTGCTCAACTTATCAAAAAAAACACAACGCATTATTTTCCAAATATCATAAACTGGTTATTTTCTTCTCACTTTTTGTATTTTATGTGAACATATCTCTGAGACAGTGGCAACAAAAAGCATGAAAGGTAACTGGTACGAAGTGGACAGCTGATGAAAAATAGGTTATTTTAAATAGGTTAATCAGCTCAAGGTGAGAAACTTGCTGGAATACTTAAAACCCCTTAAAGAGGCAAAGACTGTCATAGGTATCAAGAGCATGAAGGGTTTAAAGATTCCACCAACTTCAGTATGTTACATTATATTTTGGAAACATCTAGCAGGGCTTTGGAACATCTCTGGGGCAACTGACCAAAAAAAAGAAGGAAACTGCTCTATGGTCAGAATTACGGTCAGAATAATGTAAAACTTGTGACTATACTGTCGCCCTTTAGGCTGATGGCTGAATTACCATACCAGGATTTGAAAATTCAACTGGAAGTGACAAACCTGAAACCTGATTGAAGCTGCAGCTTTTAATTTAGCTGCTTCTTAATAAAAAGACTGACTTAATTAGCAAGAAATGAGCTGCTAAGCCATCTTTCAGAATATACAGCTGCCAGATTCTTTAGTGAACGTTAATTGCTCTTGAAAGCACATCTCAGACATGATGGCTTCACTCATCTTATACACAGCCTATGCACCCACCCACAATGTTGGCTCTCTTAGATTGGTTTAATAAAAGCAATAAATATCAGGCCCTGCCTTTTCTGCAAAGCTGTTTTTCTCAGCTCAGGAGTTACTTTTTAGATAAACAATCTAATATTTTTTTCATCCGATTGTTTTTACTATGCTTTAGTCGTAATAGCTAGTGGCCGAACATGCTCAATGTTTAGAACATCAAGACTTATCAGAGGGTTCAGTTTCGTAGTCAAGTAACTCACAAGTTGCCTGATGATTACATTTAACATCATTATGGCCATGGCTGTAGAGGCACACTCAACAGCCTTTCTTTGTGTGGTGTAGCCCACAAAAGCAAGTAGCTGTGACTTGGCATGAAATCGGTTCAGTCTGTCTTGTTCAAAGGATTGAAATGAGTGATGATTTGGACTGAGAATCTACTCTGACAGATGGGAAAATCTGGAGAGAGAAGAGGTAGACGAAAGACATAAGGTATCGGGAGAAAATGTAAGAGAGGAATGGGGGTGAAGAGGTGTGGAGGATGGAAATGAAAAGAGGGTTAATGAGGCTGTCTAGGACCACCAGAGACTTCTCATGTGACGTGAAGCCTGGCTACATAACTGGGGTTTTTGGCACATGTGTGAACGACTGAGAGAGAAAGAGAATCTCCACAGCAAGCTTCATTTTGATCTGCTCCTCTTACCAACATGAACTAGTGAAATTCTGCCAACCTATGGGAAGAGTAGTCGGGCCTTCTTTTCTCTGTTCTCTTGACATAAGGGCTGCAGTCACTCCTTAAAGCATCTGCAAATTGTCAGGGAGAAATAACATACTGCTGTCTGTTGAGGATGAATGGCCCACATTCTTTCTGTGTTATAGTCATTTAATTCTCCCCCTCAGTCCTCTCACCGTGGCTTTAACAGATTACACTTGGCAGAGGCTGGATGAAGGGCGGTGGTGGCTTGGCGCGTGCTTGCTCTGAAGAAACAGCTGCAGCTGGAAGCATTGCTCAATAAAAGTAATATTAAATCTGAAAAAAAAAAACCTCTGAGAGAAATATACAAAACACAAAAGTGAGAGGATTAGGATTCTAACTATGCATTAAAGAGAGAATGCTAGCAGGTAAACAAAGCTTAGCTATCAGGACGACAAAGCACACTGGCAGACCTGCTATTTCCCCTTTTTCTTTGTCCTTTTCTGCTCTGAAGAGCATATCATTATAGAAGATTTGTCTTCATTTTCGTTCTTTTGTTTTATAGCAAAGGTATGCCCGGACATCCTGCCTACATGGTGAGAAAGCAGGTGAGCGAGGAAAAGAGTGATGGAAGAGAAATGACAGACGAGTGGAGACAAGACGAAACAGACAGAAATATGCAGGAAAAACAAAACAGAGAATCCCAAAATGTGTGAAGGGGCAACAAATGGTGGTGACAACACAAACACAAGCTTTCTGTGGAGCCGTTCCTTTAGGCTGCATCACGGGGCTTTCCAAAGCCTGCCACAGCACCATCATGTGATCATTCAACTTCTTCTAATATGGCTCATCAGACATGACTGGCAAATGACTGTGATAAAGGCAAAGTGAAGGTGGCCTGTTTGTAAGGTTACGGGAACGGGGCTGAGTTAGACAAACTGAAGAACAGGGAGAGGAGAACAACATGAAGGACAGGAGGAAGAAAACAGAAGGAAAAAAGAGCTGGAGAAAGACAGGACTAGGCTGGCATCGAATTCTGGCCAAAAAACAAAGGACGAAGGCTCTGTGGCTCTGTCACTCCTGAGTCAATTCACTATGAATTCCCTAGGTGAGGCACTTGGAGCACACACACAGAAGATGAAACCCCCCTAACAGAACTGCCCCAAAGTTACCCCCAAAACTGATGGCTAATGTCTGACATTATTCCAAATGCATCTGAAAGTGAATTTCCATTTTTCATTCATACATTGAGGTGAGACTAATTCTAAAGTAACTAAACGTGCCCTGTTAACCATATTAAACCAGCTGCCTTCCAAATTAAGTCACTGTTTTAAATAAAAACCACAGACAAAACATTAGGTGGACTTGACGTGAATGAATCTTTTCGCCCTCTTATGCCTTTTGTCCAGCCAAGTTGTGGATTAACACTGATACAAAGATGCTGTACATCATCCTGAAGTCAACATCACAATCATTTAAACACAAAGGGAATAGTGAAAATGGTTGATAGACTAGTAACTGATAAAAGACATCAATGCATGCCGCACCCACATATGAACACAAACGATAGGGGATGATTGGGGAAAACACTAAATAACCAAAGGAATTCACCTTGAATGTCACCATCAATGAGGGCATCTGAGGAAATCCCAGGCAGCGTAAAGTCGACAAGAAAAAAGCCAATCAACAATTTTAGATTTGTACAGAGATCTGTAGATCTTAGATGAGCAAAAGAGAAAAGGGATTTTTTCATGAAACCCAATGGTAAAACTTCATCACTGTTCGAAGCACTGTTAGCAAGTGGGAAATAATCTGTATAATGGGTTTTTCTTTAATTCCACATGTAAGTTTTTGCTTCTAATCACCTGACCTTCCACAAGGCCTGTGGTGTATTTTATCTCCTATCAAATCTGGACTATTGGACTACTGTGACACTTAACAAATGGAGCTGCAGCACAACTCATCCTTTGTTCCAAAGCAAAGACGGTTGCATTAAAAATACAACGAAGTGCATTATTGCACAAAGAATACCTGCTATTCATTCTATACAAACCAGAAAACGAATGAGTGCAAACGGGCGTCTTCTGGCTGCTAGGGGTTTACGCCAGATACGGGAAAGACATGAGCTACCGAAGCCCATTTTTGTTTCTCTGTCTGTTTGTGTAAGAGTGAAAGTACATTTTCCAAAAGAAAAGCTATATGCTGATGCTACACATCTTCAGAGTTCATGGTTGCAAGCAAGTGTCTGTCAAACATGCAACCCAATGATCCTCAGTGATTTGGCAGAGAACCACTGATGCAATAACAGTGTGTGTGGGTGTGTGTGTGTGTGTTCAGTGGAGCACCTGTGAGGCTGTCGGGTCGCGTCATCCTCTCATAAATGTCATAACTCTGAGGTCCATAGGGGTCAGTGTTGTGGAGCACAGAGCGAGGCAAAGTGGAGCTGTAGTGCTGCGGCACAGCTTTCATGCTGGCCCTGAGGGGGGACGACGAGTGAGAGGGCTGCTTAGTCAGAGGAGCATTGACGCTGTCCACCATTGTCAGGGGCGAGCCCATGCGGCCCGACGGCGACGCCGCAGAGGTCTGATAGGGCGAGGTGGTGCGGCTGGCGCTGCCCGATCGCGAGTTTGAGGAGCCCACGCGCCGCAGTCCTGCCGGGGAGTTTTTCTGGGTGGAGTAGGGAGAGCCACTGGCGCCGGTGCTACTGGTGCGCTGAGTGGAGGGCAGGGTCGTAGAGTAGATGCTGGACAGAGGTTTGGGTTCAGTAACGATGGGGGAGCCGTAGGCACTGCCAACTGAGGTACGAAAGGAGCCGCGGGATGGGGACATACTGCTGGCATAGGCTGGCGAGTGAGAGCGAGAAGGCACTGAGCTAACCCTCCGCATAGCACGGCCAGGCACTGCTGCGGTGACTGCTTGAACCTGAGAGTCAGGAGAAAGAAAACAGCATTTCCTTCTTTAGCCTCCGTTTTGTTCGACAGGAGTCGTAACGAATTCTAACATGGAGTGAACTTTGACATTTTCAATAACAATGACGACTAAATGACACATCATTACATACAGCATTCATCTCAGGGCCCGACTTTACTCTTGGCCACAGTGGCTTTCCCTCCCCACCCCCCTCCATAGTGTGACTGTAACATTTGGTTTCTCAGCAGTGTCTGTGTACAAAGCTGTATGCAGCTTGATCGTGTTGCATGGCTCCGTTTCCTGTGTGGCTTCTGTGATTTTAAGCCTTTTACAAGTACCATAAGATATAACAGCTTAACAAAGTTGGGGCTTTATAAAAAGATGTGTGAGAGGATGATTCAAAAGAAACACGTGCACTAGCTGTCAGTACCTGGGCTGAAGCCTGACCCTCAGCCCTGGCATTCCTCATCAGGGTGCCAGTGCCAGCACCAGGGAAGGAGTGCTGCATCCTCAGCTCAGCCTTGCTCTGGTTCTGGTTGCAGTGGTAGCCACTGCTGGCTTCCTGGTAGCCACTGTCAGAGTAGGAGTTCATTTGGGCTGACCCGCACGAGTTTCCTCCAGACCCTGAGAGAGAGTGACAGCAACAGACGGACAAAAAAGGAATGTAGAAAAAGGAAGAAGTTAGAAGCAGGGGAGAGAGACATCATCCGAGAGGTTACATAACAGCCATGACCTTTACCTACAGAGCCTTTCTAATGACAAACGACACAGCGGGGTGATGGCAGCCCTACCACCCTGTGATTCAGCGTACCATCATCCAGTTTCCTTAACCTTCAACGGTGGATCAGTTGTTACCCTAGGCCCCTTTGACAGTGTTCGAAGGCATTTTCACGCGTGAATGGCAGATATTTTCAGAACAATGTGTGGACAGTTTGTTCCAGACTTTCTCTGAAGAGACTTTCTTCCAGCAAGAGAATCTGTGCTGTCTGATTAAGCGTCAGAGGAATTGAAGGTGATGCCAAAGGTACACTGGAACTCTTTTTTACACGCAAACTGGAGTCATAAAAAGCTCTAGAGAAGCTCTGGACTAGTGGCATGTAATAACGCAGATGTCAGCTGTCGCTCTGGACTAAATTGCGACTACGTAATATATTTGTTTACTCAATATAAAAAGTTATACAGGGTGAGAAAAAAAACACTCTCCAGGATGTTGAAAGTGAAAACCATGACAGGTTAATATTTGGAATTTACAATCATCCTGGTGGTAAGTTAGCTTCGTCAAAGCTGATGCCAAAGAAAAAATATGTGAGCTGATAAAAGAGGATTGCAGAAGAGAGACAGAAGTCAATAACAGACCCTCACTTTCATGAAGGGAAGACTGCTCTGGGGAGTACAGAGACACCTGCTCTGACTCAGTCCTGATTCGGTAGCTTGGCGACTGGGAACTGTCAGTCATCCGAGACTTGGTGTCCCCACAGGCATCTGAGAAGACAAAGCAGACAAGAAAATATAAGCGATGACGGGTTTAAGGCAGAAATAATCCGTTTAGGCTTGAAAGATTTAAAGCAAAAAAACATGTTTTTAGAAATTATGAGAAACAGTACAATGACAGCATTAGCATCACAGCTTTGTTCAGTTAGTTATACAGATTTTGGGGCTTCAGAATAAGAGAGCATTTCACCCCAAATTGAACAGGCAGCCTACGACTAAAGTTCCACTGCTTTAATATTCAACTGGTGTGGCAGGCAAAAATTGGAATTAGCTGTCTAATGTCCCTGTGCCCGATGTTTCCACCATGGTCACAATCTAGTTAAGCGTGACCACAGTCAATGGGCTCCTCTGCAATCATTAAAACAAAAGGCAGAGGAGGCAAACATTGGCAGCCTGCTTCTGTGAAATCCTGCCCGTTAAGCTGTGAGGGAATGAGGGCTGAATGGAACAAAGACGCTGCCAAAGCTCTATATGTGCGTAAAGCTGTTGACACACAGACATGGTGTGTTTGACAGCTTGGACTACAACCTCTGGCTATCTTACGGTGATCGCCTTTTTACAGATGGGATTGACTTGAACCTTATTAAAGAGGGTCTTTGGGGGGTCAGACTGTTAGAATACACATTTGGCTTGGCGAGCTGGCAGGAAGCCAACCCCCAAATGACCCGGATACAGCAGCTTCCGCTGGTTCAGTCAATACCAAGCCCTCTTTCTTTTCACTTTTGCTGGTGTGGCTAACTGAAAACATGGACGGGAGCAGAAAGAACATATTAAGTTTCAGTCTGCTTCCTTTTGCCTTCTCCCTTCAACCACGTTGAACATGTTACTTGTAGGAGTTTTCACTTGTAACAGGCTAAATAGGCAAAGACAATATTTGCCTCAAAGAACAGAGCAGTCACTTCTCAAACATGTGTCTCAGTGATTTTTGTTGTCATTTCACATTTGCATCTGCTGTGTGGCCTTGTTCTGCTAACACCACCACTGGACCACCAGGGGTCTACGTCCATGGTGGCTACTTAAAGCATTTTTAAATGGATCAAATACACTGCTGTAAAAACTCAATCGTGGTTTATATATATCCAACAGAACTCAAATATCTCCTTTGCATGACTTTTATTTCTTTACACAAAAGTGCATTTCAAGATGTTTATTGCAAATCTATTTTTGTTGTTGTAGATTCTGGGACGTTTATGGAGAAATTTATTTTAATTTTCATAAAATAGCTAAAGACAAGCTGATTTCATGCTGTGTCATTACATGACAGAAACAGGCCGAGCTATAGTCCAGGTTTGGTTCTAATAAAAATGCCTCTCTGGGTCGGTTTGGGCAGGAACAAGGTTGAACATATTTGTTTAGCGTTTGTTAGGTGGACTTCAAAAAGCTGTAGTAGCAAGCAAAAAACTACTGATATCTGACATTACTGTTGTACATGGTCTCCCTTGTCAGGGGATAAGGAAACTAGTAGTGATTTGTTTACGCGGAATCTAAATTAAAACACCACAGGCTTCTCAAGCATACTGAAATGCCAGCATGATGATAATAGCAGGGACAGGGACAGAGAGCAAGCCGGACTCTGTGGTGTTTCTCTGCCACTCTCAGCGAATACTAGGTGTGACTGCAATGACATTTCCAGGGGCGAAAAGATTGTTTTTGCAGTAGCACCTCCATCCTAGCTAGGATGTAAGATGGCTCACAAGGTCTCTAAGCATCACAAAGAAACACCCTGCCAAACATTTAGACTGTAACTATTCAGCAGAGGAAAAACTCCTCTATCACTTCTTACTGTCATTCATCTTCTACTGTGTGACGAGAAATCAATACTAAGCAAAACAAAATAATGATTCTAATGAAACTAATGAAATGCATTCAAAAAAGGAACTGGGGAGCAAATGAGAAAAGCTTGGATTATTAATATTCCCTGTGCATGTGTTCAACTGTAACTCCCCCATGGCTCCACTGACAGAATCGACAATAAGAGATTAATGACAAAAATTGCAAAAACGACACTTTCAGCTACGCAAGTAATAAGCCATGAAAGACATTCATAAATGTAATTTGTCATTCGTTTTCTCTGAAATATCTGATAAGAATGAGTGCTAAAAAAACAGACACAGAGAAGGGGAAAAAAAACATGTGCTACGTGTCAGTGATGCCATTTTATTTGACTTAACAAGAGCTTACGTGACTATTAAAACAAGAACAAGCCTGGAGCTGTCAATTCCTTGGTCGAAAAGACAAGCATTAGTGAAGATTATTAGAAAATGAAAAACACGGAATCATTGCGCCCCCAAAAACACATGCACAAACACAACACGTGTGAACTGAAGCGCTTGGCTGAGCACTTAAATCTGCTGCAGTTTGCAGTTTGAGTCTTCATTCGTCATAATACTCGGCCGTCTACTTAATTCTCAGATGTGTATGAGTGTCTGACAGAGGTTACCTACCACGGACAGACTTTTTGAACTTACTCTCTAACGTGAATACTGCAACGTACATTTGTAAACTAACGTAAAGACAGGTGTGATACAAATGGAAAAACAAAGTCTGCTGAGAGGCATTTTGTGTTGTGAGCTGACGTACCTGCAGTTCTCCATGGTAGGGACTTCTCTGATGAGCTGCGTCGGGAAAAAAAACAGAAAGAAAAAAAAAGTTGAACAAATAAGAAAACAGTTGGAGCCACAAGACTGTCACATCTAGTCTTTCATTAGGCTGTGAAAAACAAAGTCAGAGGTGGTGTTTACAGTGTCTGAGAGCAAACGTAATCTGTGTTCTGTAAGGTCTGCCTTCTTGTTCACTGACAAAAAAAAAAAACGATTAAATCCAGGTTTTCTGAAGCTGATTGTCATATCAGCTTCAATAAATTGCCAGCAGATGGAACATAACATGATGGGAAAAGAGTACGAGCTGAGAAGTGTTCCAATCTGGTGTTCATGAGGCAAATCCTCAGGTTTGTGACGTCTTACTTGCATCCTGACATAAACATGATGTGAGTGCCAGTATTTATTTCCAAGCAGAGGGAACCTCACAGTTAGCCAGTCCCAAGGGAAGAAGGCAGAGAACGCTTACCGCTCGACTTTATTATTCAGAGACAACAGACAGAATACTGATTAGCAAAGACAGGAGGGATCTATAGACTATAGACTTTAATGAACTATCCCAGACTTGGGTCATGTTACAATATGATCTTTTAGGAGGGCAACATAAACCCCTAAAAAGCTCATACTCAAAGACAAACAGCCTTAAAAGTTTCTTAAAAACCCTCTCTGCATCTGTGTGTTACCAACTAAAACATCAATTTGTGCACAAAGTAAATGTAGCCAGCGTTTGTGGTGCTGTACTCACACAAAACAAAGTAAATATTAAGAAGATTTGTTTTCGTTTTTTTTTTTAAAAACCAATTAATCATTTGCAGATTGTGGTGAGAGGGAGCTCTTGTGCTTAGGAGACAACGTGGAAGCAGGAAATGACTTTCCCTATTGAATCTGAGCCCTTTGTCACAGCATTACTATGAATAGAGTGCTGATGTATTCAGCTTAATGCAACACTGCTTGTTAGTCTCGGCTTGAACAAGGCTTCGCTGGAGGTTCATCGATGTTAATTTCCAATTCTAATCATCCTAAATCCTAACCCTGGAGTTAGAAAACTACAACTACTTCTAAAAGCATAGCCATCATTTGAATATAAAGACAATTAGGAAGAAAAAGAAAGAATAAAAAACGCAGTTACATCATGAACATTTCAAACACTTCAGTACAACAGAAAAAGCACTTCTTGTGTTTTTCTTTTGTAAAAAGGCTTCAGACTTGATGACAGTTCAGGGCTCCAGTAAAAAAGAAAATCAAAACAGCAGACAAGGCCAATATAATAAGTATACGCATCTAAGCAGCCACCAAATAATTTCAAATACTCGTCAAAAGACTTTCCGAACACAGTGAAAAGCTTTTAAAGCTTTTCAATCCTTCCACCTTCTCTGAACAATTTTTTTTAACCGACTGACCAAGTTTAAGCAGGAGATCTCAGACCAGCCTCTTTACCCTCTGGCTCTTCATCTCTGTGAAGCATCATGACTTTAGCAATTTCTTTTTACCTCTAGATAAGCTTTAAGACTTTCACCACTCAGAATTTCAATGAGATTAGAGGCAATTAAGATGAGGAAGTTGGGAAAGTTGTGCTCCGCTGAACCATGGCAGATGGAGTAAAAGAACGGACACCACCGTGACAATGGTGAGCCTACGTGCTGCATATTGACCAGTAGGGGTGGACGGCGGCGCCGTCAGTGACAGTAAAAGTGTCATCGCTGATACACAACAGGCTTAAACATGGCAGGCAGCGCACTTTATATCCCATAAAACACTTTGGCTTCTGAACGGCGAGCTTGGTGGGAGGTCGAAGCTATTATGAGCTTTGCCTGTGGTCAAGTTTGATGATCACGGCCTTTATCCTTGTAGAAACAAAGGGAGTGGTCAGCACCAGAGGTGTCAGGAAATGTAACGACTCTCATCAGAACCCTTAGGGGTGTCGTCACCCCCACCACTGTCCTGCAGTGCTATTGAACCAGTCAGTGGGACTTCTGTGTCAAAAGCCGACCTCCATTCAAACACAAAAGTCCTGTGACAAGCATTTCCCTTTGTTCCTCTCTGGCTTTGGAAAAAGCATTTAAATGGAGGTGCATGTTTTTTTACAGGAACCTGGGTGGGCTTTCAACCCTGGTACTCAATATACTTGATGAGTTATTTCATTTGATTACCTGGTGCAGCTACCTTGTCTAAAACAATGCATAGATACAGTCTATTTGATTTATTAAATTTACCAGAATATAACTATGTAACCGTGGCTACACTTTAAATACCTTAAATGAGATCAAAACACAAATATGGGAAAAACATCTGAAAGCAGAAATGTATGTGGACAAGGAAAAATATTACTGATGAAGACTTAACTGAGTAAACAAAGAGGAAGTCTCCTCCACTCTCAAATCTCATTATAATGAGGCACTGCTTGTTCAGTGGGTGTCGGAGCTGAATAAGTGAATAAATGGCAATAACCGGGAAAAGCAAATATGCTACTTTCGTCATCAAAAGTGAGCACCAAAACTGAGGCGTCCACCGATTAGACATATGAAGACATATAGGTTTGAATGGAAACATATTTTCTCAGTGTGCGTCTGTAGGAATGCACGACCATTGAGGTCTGCCCACTGTCTGATGCATTCAAGCGTGCAAGAGAAAATTGACCAAACGCTATGTTTTCAATGTCCCACACATTCCCAACCACAGATGCACAAATGTATGCCTCGAACAGCCAAAATGTACATATGTTTCCCAGTTTACCAGTACGCATCTGAAATGTAAATGAATGTAAATGGATGCATCCTTGGTGGGTTATTTCTGCTCATTTTCAGAAAGGACAGGAGGTGAAAAGTTTCAAGCACACTGAGCATCTCATCACCATGCTCTGATACCATAAGGCTGCATACACTATGAAATATGGACACTGCTGTGAGGGAGGGGAAAGCCATGTGTTGGATTGTGGCTGTTTGTTTGTGTGTATGTGCATCTTCTCATTACCTGCTGCTACCAGCGCCGGGCGATTCAGCCCCGAGTCTGCATCTTTCCAGCTGATTGGCCACAATCTGCCTCTCCACTTCCAGCTCCCTGGTTAGACGCTCGAACTGAAGCTCCTGCATGAGCAGAACAAAAAGAGGCATGAAGCTGAAGTTTGTGTTAAAGCATTTCCGGAGCTTTCTGAGGTTGCATTGATAGACACGACAAAAGCGGAGTCAACGTGATGGGGCAGGTCGGCAAGAGCACTGGGCTTCCCTGTTGTTTTTTGGGTTAATAATGGAACAACGAATCAAAATATTTCTCCACAAGGCAAAAGCACTGCATACGTGTCTATACAGCCAAACAAACAAAGTTAAAAAACTGACACGCACACTAACACAAGTGGCCTAAATGATGCTACCATTTTTCCAGCCTACACAGAGTAATAAGCACCACTTCAGTGGGTGATATTTAGCCTTCGTGGCACTGCTCCTATGGGAGCTGGAGTGAAATCAGCATTTGACTAATTATCTCGCCTGAACAAGGCCATTACTTGCAAAGCTCTCTAGCCCCAAGTACTGCATCATGACACTCATAACACACATGCAAACACACAAGGTTTCCATACGCAGAAAAAAAGATAGCATCCACACACTCCCTCATTTGCATACTTCAGAAATACCTTTTTCTTTAACAACAGCACCAACCAAGCAGGATTCAGAGTATCTGTTTTATTTTCCTCGCAGAGAGGAAACTCACCATAACTCACTGCACAGTAGGAGGGGTCCTCTTGCTGCTATCCTTAGCTGTTCCATGTAATGACCATTACCATGGTCAATTACATTCAAAGCCAGCAGCAAACACACACAGAGAGACGTGTGCACGTGAACTAGCTCTCAACATCTTTTGTGTGACCTGTCTCAGGAAATTTAGTCACTCTTCCCTACTAAGACCAGCCTACTTTTCACACCTCTCCTGTGCTCCCTTGGGCTGCACAGAAATTTCCCTCCACTTAGTAGACATGCTCTTCCCTCCCCTCCTCCAGACTCCTTCTTTACACCCTCCACTGCTCACCTCTTCTCTACTTCAGCAGAGAATATGTGAAGCTTGACTGCAGTGGGAGCGAGCTTGCAGGAGAGCTGCAACACTCTTTCCTTAAAGTAACGGCACGCTTAATGTGATTGGAATACCTGTGCACTAACATTATTTACATGCCATTTAATGCACAAATTTTAAGCCTTTTAACAGGACGCAGCGGGCGAAAAACACAAATAAAACAAGAGAAAAAACTAGCGGTTGTGAGTGGACAGACCCCCATGGCACTGCATTGCTCACGAATCAAACATGGACATATCAGCTGTATAAACCTGAGTTTATTCACCAATTTATGCTGTCAATATGTGGAAATATAAATTTATATAAATATATCTTTGTATATATACGAGCTAGACAACTAAAACAAATAAATACCTAAAACAACTAACCCAAAAAATCCTTATCTTGAATTAAATTCCACTAATTTGTCTGCTGTATGACGTTATTAATTTATTGTAATTCCCTTTTTGCGTAATTTTTGAATAATTCTAAGTGCCACTCAGAGTTATTTAAGCAGGCAGCATATTTAATCTGAAATCTAGTAGGGACAGCAGGATGATCATTTTAGAGAGCGGGGAAGTGCTGGGGACACTGCACAAGGCAGGTTTCATGGAGCAGGGCTGCACTACATAAATGTGTTCATGAGCCTGAGGACTGCACATACTTGGTGAAGGCTAGAGACGGTGCCAATAGCCTATTTTTTATTTGGAGGGAGAAATGAGCCATCCATTATATGAGTGACATACGAACCCTGCTGAATGATTTAGTCCCATGAAAATAGCCAATTTCAAGCCTTCCTTCCAATCCGTCACTCAGCAATCCTGTTGTTCCTCTTCCTCACACAGACGCAAGTCAGTTTAAATGCTCATAATACACTTAATCTGCACCAGCCAGTCCTCTGTCATTTTTTTTCTCCACCTGGGCTGGATGTGGGTCGCACATCTCTGGGCTTTGGGAAATTTGTGTTGCAATCAAGATAGCGAAAAAGGATAGAGCCATTTAAATGCCAGGAGAACCTGTGCAGCAGACTGAAGTCTCTATTACCAGTGAGGAGGATTACTGTCCAAGGTGAGCTCAATGATCACCTAAAATAAACAGTTAGCATGAAGATTTTCCAGATAAAAGGAGAGGGAAGATTTCAACGGAGAATAACAACAAGCTGGCGAGCCACAAATATTTACTTAGAAAAATGAGAGAGATAGTTTAAACCTTCCTAATTAAAATCAGTAATTATGCTTAAGTGTGGCTTCCCCCAGTGTCTAACCCTAACCCTAACCAACAATCCAGACCACAGAGGAATAGTCTGGACTCAAAAGAGCACAAGGGGAGTAATACTGTAAAGAGAAAAGAAACTCACACACTCCGAAACAACCAGATTGATCTTGGTCGTGTGAAGCTCACAGAGTTATGTGTCTCTTATGCATTCATATGTGTGTGCCAGATGCTTATTAAACATATGGTGAACGCAGTGCCACAATGTTTTCTTTCCTACCCGAGTGAGCACAGATTTAAAAGACTGCCTGTTCCTGCAAATGTCACTATTCTTGGCCCGCCACCTCCACGACTTATTTCTTCTGAGCTTATAATCCAATTGTTCTGTTTGGCAAAGTGTCACCGTTTGGAGTACAGCAACTGCATCTTTAGACTGCACAGTTCCTCTCATACATTCGCACATGTGAGCAAAGGGGAAAAGAACTGCTGCACCTTTCCAATACTTTACAAATGGCTGGGCTTCGGTCTGACTGATGAAACGGTTTATGAACTTGATTCAGCACAGCCGAGAGAGACATCTGCTGAAGCCATAAGGCTGTCACTTCTGATTTCCAGAGCGTCCCCCTGCTTATAGCATATGGACGCCTTTGCTGCACGTCTGCCCCAACACTTCACTTTTCTTCCAGTTGAGGTACACTGGAACCCCACACGGTGATTTCCCCACCTGTTCTTCTCCCCTGGTTGATGAGTTGAACAGCGTCCTCCTCTCAGTCGTGCAGCTTCTGTTAATCTTGTTTTTACATCTAGCCATGATGCTGTGCAAAGTTTAACGCTTAAGTTTGAGGCAAATGGGAGGATTTCAGTCACTTAGGACAATGCAGGACAAAGGCTCGGGTAGCTTTCTAACTCCAACCCTTTAGCCGGGCAGGCTTTAAACAACAATGCAGTCTGTTCTGTCATGCTGGGTTTAATGGCCTCTCAGGTGGCACCAAGGATTACACCCATACTTCTTTACAATCACATCCTCAGGGTCAGGGATTACCTCCATGCTTCTTTCCAATCACATCCTGAGGCTGTCTGCCACAAAATGTTTCAAAGCCTCCTCTCCCTCACAGGCCTTTCAATAGAATTTCTTGACTCTGTGCGACTCATTAGAATGATTATGAGCATATATACAATACACTCATAATTGACTTGGAATAACAGTGGGCTGAGTCCTAAAACGGGGTCTTGAGCTCATGGAACTGGATGAGGATGGCAGCTAAAAGTAGAGGTGACATTAGTTATATGGGGAGAGAATACTTACTTTTTCATGTAATTCAAGTATTTGCCTCAAAGCGTGCTGGGATAAATCCATTCAGCAGAACCAACTGGCAAAGGAAGCCATGCTCAACAGCCATGACCGTTAAAATGCTTATACAACAGGTGTAGGTGCAGCTTTGGTTAGTATCAGGCTTAGCATACAGGGAAAGGACCGGGACAATAGGTTACTGGCTTTTTTCATTCCAACAAGGCCCAAAATGCCTTTATATGCCATTACAATGAGCCTGCTACGCCTGATATGCCAGCAGTTCCAGAGCTGAATCAGATCCTGTCCCCCGTTGTGTCCTTTGACAGCCCTAAAGAAACAGATGACACATGGTTGCAGATCAAGCTACGAACCCACATACTAATGTCATCCCTATGAGCGCTGCTGACATTACAAGACCCATCTGCAATGCCTGAAGTGGCTTCAGCCCACTGCTGTTTCAGCACATGGCTTGTGGTTCAGCATACAAAGGAGAGGCTTACGCACACAAATGTCATACAGCTACATTAACATACTTTGACTTACACAGGCCTCAGGACAGACTCAGTTCCTGACGTACAGTGGCACTCTTAAATGCAGAATATAGGCAAACTTTTTGGAATAATTTGACCAAAAATGATAAAAATGACTGTGGTCTCAGTACTAAGAGCAAATAATGAAGTGTTTGATACTCTCTGTCGGGCTCTTTTGCTGAGCATGTGTGTCTCATGTGCGTCTGCACGGTCCCTGCAATGGACTGGGGACCTGTCCAGGGCTCGCCTGATGGCAGCTGGGACAGGGGCCAAGCCTCCCTGCCACCCATAATTGGAAAAAGAAAAATGGAAGAAATGGTCAGACAAACAAAATAAAAAACTTAACTGAAGCTAGAAAAGAAAAAAAGGCTGAAAGAGAGCTGAACATTAAGGAAGAAGAAAGAAGAAGCGTTGTGATCAAGCCTTGGCCAACGTGACAACAGGGGCATGCACACATATTCGTCAATGGCTGATCTGCTCGCCAACTGGCACAGACGCAAACTCATTTGTGATGTTGAATCTATTTAGTGTAACTGGTGCAGCTGGCTTTCCTACTCAACGGAAGAATCCACCAGAAATGAGTTTGTTCATTAAGTAGCAATGAGGTCTGACAGCTCTGCATCCTCGCTGGAGCAATGCAAACACGCTCCAATCAGAGGGCAACGTTGCTGCACAGTGGGAGAGTGACAGCAGAGGTTAAAGGATTTCTGCAGCAGCAGGGACAGAAAAGCAGGCCTGAGGCGTGAGCGAGGAGAAAAACCTCAGAGCAGGCTGCGATGGCGGACTGGCGCCATGCGTGGTGCGGCCGCCAACAGAAACTGCCATAAAGTCACCTTCCCAAGATATACTAGAGTTTGTGAAAACCGGCAACGATACTATGCCACAATAGCAGAATAAGAATAACCGTGTTGCAAAAACAGATAGATAAAAATGCAGTAAAGTAGCTCGCGGAGGTGAGAGTGTGCTGCCGCAGGCGGAGCTATAGGTGAAGCTGAGAGAAAATTGCTCCAGCACCCACAGATAAACCATGGCTTCTAGACTGTATGAGCTAATGATGTGACTGGAGACCACAAATGTTACGGTGAAATATCAGTCATTCTCTCATAATGGATGAGCGAGTGCATAATGTCCACCTAGTTTTTTTCTAACGCAACTTTTCACACATCTCTAACAGCAAACTGTGAAGCTGATGAAGCCACTACAACAGCAATGTGTCTGAACAAGGTGGCGGCTTTAATGAAAACGTGCCACTTTTGATTAATTATTTCTGGCTTATATTATACATTTGTTACATATACAACCTCAGAGCCCTCAAATGACACTAAGATTAGCAAGCTTCAGAGTAAAAAATATACATCAATTCAATCCTGATTGGACTGTAAACAGTCTAGTGCCTTTAATGGCACCAGATTGTTTGTGGTCCAAGGATTTTAGCGACTAGGGCTGCAACGATTCGTCGACGTTGTCAACAAAAATCGATAATAGAAAAAGTCGCTAATAGCGACTTATAAAAAGATTAAGAAAAGTTTTTTTTTTCTAATTGCAAAGGCAAAGATAAAAAGGAAGTTCCGATCTGGCTTGATAATTAAAATTCCATTTAAATCTGTCATATGTGATGAACTCTATTAAACAGCTGTCGCTTAGGATGTGCAGTGCCCAGTACAGCACAAGAGAATGACAACAGAAGAAAGACCGTCAATAACAAAGGCTGCATGAGGGGGAGGCTGAAAGAAAGAACTGTGCGATTTTTTCACGAAAATATCAACAATAACACAAAATTATAAATAATAACATCAATAATCGACAGATTTGACAGTCTCCACTCATTTTCAAACAAGCCATCCAAAAGCCACTCGTTTTTCTGTGGCAGATATAATGTGAAACTAAAATCCTCTGCCTTCCGTCCTCATGATCGTTTACACTTTGACAGAACAACAGCCTTAGGAAGCGGAGTTTGAGCTCGACACCAGGTTCAAGTGGAACCGACATGTGACCTCATTCTGCAACAACATCAATTCTGAGTACATGGAACCTGGCTTCAGGAGGATGTGAGGAGTGATCGCAGAGTCCGGCTTTACGTTAGTTGATTAAGATTTCTATAGTTAAAGCAGGGGAGCAGCAAACATGCACCACAACAATCTGCATTGTAACACACAGCAGCACTAATCATGCAGCACACAATTAACTTTAACACAACTACTGACACATATATAACTTACAATATAATTTACTATTTACACCTTTAAAAAAAGCGAAAGAATCATTATTGATGCATTTATTTGATCAACTACAATAAAAACATTCTCTCCTTGTGGCTTCTATTTCAAATCAAAGAACAGAGAGGCAACTTAAGCTGTGTATTTCCGACTTCCAAGGTTGTGCTGATAGTGCAGTCTCTCTTTTGTAATTTTAGTAGAAAAAGTCTGGATCCTAAACAGAGCCGGGCGGCCGTAATGCGCAGAGGAGATTCACTACATTTTAAAATCCCTTATATATCCTCTTCGTTTGACCTCACTTTCCAGCCGGACCGGCGCTTGTTTCGCAAACTTCACCAACGGAACTCTGTTCGTGCTGTCGATGATACTGCAGAGCCGGCGTGCCGGTAAATTGGAGGGACTCACAAAGGCAACCCATATCTCCTCGACTGGAGCTAAATGCCTAAATGCAGCAGTGGTGCAATCACAAAGCCAGAGCAACTCACGTAGGCCGGGGAACTTACAATTCCACAGCCAGATCAATACTGTTGTGTCAGACCAAAAGAACACTGCCCTGGGCCATAATGAGTGTGAGCAATCTAGGGAGTGTCAATCCAGAGTGAACAAAGACTGCTGTGACTCGTGTGATTACCTCAGGTTCAGTCGTCCAGATAAAAGAGAATTTGGGGTAAAAGATGACACGTGGACTTTTTGGGTGATTCACATCGGTCAGCTCGCCCCCAGAATGGATCAGTCTTTACCCTAAATGAGGAGAACTGCTGCTCTCCTGGGACCGCGCCCTGTGCGCGCCGTGGACGGCGGCAGTTATTATCGAGATGATGATGACAGTGATGAAGATGAGTATTAGCAGGCCAGTCTTGTGGAGATCTCCCGTGGCTGGGTTTGAGGTGACGGTGCGCGGCGCTAGCACGCTAGTCCTTTGACGTCACGCCACACTGCCAGCAGATCCTCCTCCCTTCCTCCCGTCCACCTTTCCCTGTTTTCCACAGCATCGGCGGCATCCTGTCACCTCACCATTTGCAGGGGGACAAAACGTCTCTCTCTCTTCGTCACAGCCGTGGTTCCATTTTGGTGCCTTTTCCCCTCACTAGCCAACCCGTATATCTGTGCTTTGTCTTTCCTCTGCATCTCTGAGCACCTTCACCTGCATCCTTCACCTCTGAATCTATCTCCCTCCCTCCACCTCACACTGGTTCTGCTCCCCCATGGGGTAATTGCTCTGAGCCAGGCTTCCATTTTTATGACTATAATCGAGGCCAGAATACTTATGCCTCTGGATTTCTCCTTGTATGTGTCTCAGCAGCAGTAGTGGGCAGAGAGAGGTAGATAAGACCCCGAGGAGTGGAGAAAATCACTCGTCGATTGTAATTAGAGTTCTTATTTCGCCTATGGAAGTGGAACAGAGCCTGTCGCCTACAGAGAGAGCTCCACCTTTCTGCGGCACACATGGCACAGAAGAGTGTCAACAACACTGCCTCGAGGCTTTATCGTGACCCAAACCAGCAACCCCTTCACCTGCCCCACGCAGGCCAAGTTGGCTTTGGCTTCATTAAAGGGAGATGAAGGCGTGCATGGGTATCTCAACTGGGTAATAAGTCAGCCTGCTCATGACGCCTTAAGCAGGGAGCTGGAGGTGTAACACCGAGCCAGGTGAGTTTTTGATGGGCCAGAGTCTTTGTGACTATGGCCACTTCAAATGACAGCAGGGTCACAGAGTCTAAGCCTGGTTTCCCAGGGAGAGGCAGGAGGCGGAAACATTTTTCATGTGCAAGAGCCTCGACTCTGACAAAGAGGGAAAATTCCACTGTGGTGTCTCTTCTGCGAGGCGGTGTGTTGAAACACCACGGCGCGGCGTGCCTAAGAGGCTCTTTTTGCCAGCTGTGCGGTTGTTGTAAGCATGTTCAGGCACAGCTAATAACAGCATCACTCTGAGGGCAAATGGAGAGGAAACAGAAGGCATCTGGACTTCTGATCGCCACCCTGAAACAGATATATAAAAAATACAGCCAGTCCCCACAAAATGTGGCAAATGTGCGTTCGATTGAGGTCAACGACGACAACAACAACTCTGGGCGAAATGGCAGTGGCACAAAATTAAATCTTGTTTCTATGAAACTGCTCTGTGCATTTGGAGACACTAATGGCGAATTATTGCTCAAGTTTCTGTAATTTTGCATGTCTACGGATGCTTTTATACTAACGGAACTAAAAACGGGAGCAGTGAGGGGCAACCACAGACAAGTGTGTACATTTAGATGTGCTTTTTTTGAAAGATATCCAAGCTGACACAACTAAAGGGCCTTCCGTTCCCGCAGCCATTTCTCTCTAGGGAGGAGCATTTGAAAGCAGAGATTAGGTCAGAGTCATCTGAGAGATGCTCTTTAATGACCTGACCTCGTACTTATTGGTGCCTGCACAGTGGAATACAAGCGCGCTCTCTCAATGGACAAAGAAAAAGACCCTGCATGCTGATTTCAATGTCAGCCGGCTGCTGAATGTACAGCTCAGGGCAGTGTGTGTAAAGCTGCTCCAACATCCATACTGTCATATCCTACAGCATGTTGTTTTTTTTCCAAACAAAAACATCTAAAACTGCTTTTTTTTTCATGGTCGTAATTCCGTTTAGTTTAAAGGTTTGTGGAGAGACTATAATTTATCTTATTAAGATTCTTAAAATGATTTGTTTTGATTTATGTGTTTTGGTGTCATGTTGTTTTTAAATCTATCTTTAGTTAGTTTTGCATCTTGTTCAAATAAACAAGAAAAGGTTGTTCAGGAAAACATTTGTACATATTTAAATCAAAGATGAGAAGGCCGCAATAATAATCTGACCACACTTTCCAAAAGCTGTGATGTGGGTCTGCAGCTCTGAAGCTACAGATGTTATTCTAATAAAGGTGCATGATGGTTATCTAATGTATTTTAGATAATGTATAATATTGCTTTTTAATCGAGTTTGGAAAATGAAATTGAAAACGGAAAAACTGAAACCCGGCATTAACACAGGCTGATCGCATTCATCTCCTTTCTAAATATAAAACCAAATGAATTTCAGTTAGTATAATAGCTTGAAATCAATCCAGCTTTGCAATGAAAACTGTAGCTGTAAGGAACTGTGAGACGGACTTACCTCTCGTTGTTTCATTAAGGATGGTCTGGTATATCCTACGCCAAAGGAGGTAATGAAGGAAGCACTGCAGCTCATTTCCTCACTATTTAGATAATTTGAACAGCACTTATTATGGGGTCTGCTCAGACACTTCTGGGTATTTTCACTCAGTTAAATGGACTATTTAACCAGACTTAGGGTCTTAGTTTTCTAATCACTGTACAACTGTTGTTCATTGTTTTTTGACCTCTGCAAACAAATTGTTTTACCATGTGCTGTTCCAGCCTTTTTTTGTTTCTGCCAGGACGTCCCTCCTCATGGCAAAGGGAGTTGAGCTCTTTCTCTCGCCATCAGCATAAATTCAAACTGATTGCCCCTCAAACAAATTGGGAACCCGTTTGTATCCTTTTCTCACAGTAAACAAGGCGCAGGGGGAGGGACCCATTTCGGCTCAGAGTCTCCACCTTTGTACAGCTACTCTATGTAATGCTCTTCCAAGGCTGGCAGAAAGTATAGAAGTCGCACACTGGAAGATGAAATAGCCTCACTTCTGTTTACGGGAGAAATAACACACAGCCCATCAGTCTGAAGCACAGAGGGGCACCTTCTCTGGTGTAGTGTTTACACTGCACACGTAAACCAGATTAGACGTGTGCTTCTCTTCACAGTAAACACATATACCTGAGACATGAATGATTTAAAGGAGTTTCAACTGTTTGTATGTCATGATACTAAGAGAGAGAAAAACCATTAACATACACTATATTGCCAAAAGTATTTGCTCACCCATCCAAATTATCGGAATCAGGTGTTCCAATCACTTCCATGGCCACAGGTGTATAAATTCAAGCACCTAGGCATGCAGACTGTTTTTACAAACATTTGTGAAAGAATGGGTCGCTCTCAGGAGCTCAGTGAATTCCAGCGTGGAACTGTGATAGGATGCCACCTGTGCAACAAATCCAGTCGTGAAATTTCCTCGCTCCTAAATATTCCACAGTCAACTGTCAGCTGTATTATAAGAAAATGGAAGTGTTTGGGAACGACAGCAACTCAGCCACGAAGTGGTAGGCCACGTAAACTGACGGAGCGGGGTCAGCGGATGCTGACGCGCATAGTGCGAAGAGGTCGCCAACTTTCTGCAGAGTCAATCACTACAGACCTCCAAACTTCATGTGGCCTTCAGATTAGCTCAAGAACAGTGCGCAGAGAGCTTCATGGAATGGGTTTCCATGGTCGAGCAGCTGCATCCAAGCCATACATCACCAAGTGCAATGCAAAGCGTCGGATGCGGTGGTGTAAAGCACGCCGCCACTGGACTCTAGAGCAGTGGAGACGCGTTCTCTGGAGTGACGAATCGCGCTTCTCCATCTGGCAATCTGATGGACGGGTCTGGGTTTGGCGGTTGCCAGGAGAACGGTACTTGTCTGACTGCATTGTGCCAAGTGTAAAGTTTGGTGGAGGGGGGATTATGGTGTGGGGTTGTTTTTCAGGAGCTGGGCTTGGCCCCTTAGTTCCAGTGAAAGGAACTCTGAATGCTTCAGCATACCAAGACATTTTGGACAATTCCATGCTCCCAACTTTGTGGGAACAGTTTGGAGCTGGCCCCTTCCTCTTCCAACATGACTGTGCACCAGTGCACAAAGCAAGGTCCATAAAGACATGGATGACAGAGTCTGGTGTGGATGAACTTGACTGGCCTGCACAGAGTCCTGACCTCACCCCGATAGAACACCTTTGGGATGAATTAGAGCGGAGACTGAGAGCCAGGCCTTCTCGTCCAACATCAGTGTGCGACCTCACAAATGCGCTTCTGGAAGAATGGTCAAAAATTCCCATCAACACACTCCTAAACCTTGTGGACAGCCTTCCCAGAAGAGTTGAAGCTGTTCTAGCTGCAAAGGGTGGACCGACGTCATATTGAACCCTATGGATTAGGAACGGGATGTCACTTAAGCTCATATGTGAGTCAAGGCAGGTGAGCAAATACTTTTGGCAATATAGTGTATATGCATCTTTATAAAGTAACTACGGTCTTCTACAAAAGTCTGTCATTTGTGGGGGATAAACCTAAAAAAATGTTAAAGTGAAATAATCATCTTCAATTTAATACAGTCACTGGTTGGTCCCTCCAGCATAATGGCATGACAGCAGTTCGAGAATGGGCAATACATTCTAATTAAAGATCGTTGCCTCCATTAGCTCTGTCATCCCTCAGCGGGCTAATTTATGTACTCTCAGATCAGATCTTAACAATGAATAGTCCTAATGTACTTTATGGCCTGTGGAAATTCTACTAAATTTGTTAAGTGGACATTTTTTCAGTAAACATTGCATGAAGATGTTTAGATCAGTGGTGAGTTTTGCCTAATTACGCGTAATGAAATCATTCATTCTTTTCTCCTCACAAAGAAAGACTAAAATGATGAGAGAAAACCCTGTTGTCTCTATTGGATGTGTTGTTTCACACAAACTCCAGAAGAGAGTATAGACAACTGTTAGACCCCGTTTCTGTTTGAAACCTCGCTGCCTTTCCAGAAAATATGATTTGTTGTTTTTAAGGGCAGACCCCACCCCCTTGTTTTCTCTTTAAGGAGACAACATGTGACATGGTGTTATGTGCCGTCTCATTAGTGTCGAAGCACCGATATTTGTTACAGCTTGCTTGCCACTTAATCGGGTTTGAAAAAAATAAACTGGTGACTTGGTAGCCGTTCACTGTGTTATTCTTATATTCATGATTATTTTAGATGGAAAAAACTTTTTTCAGAACGGTGGGGTAAATACAAACTAATATCTACGCATGAGGAGGGCTGTGACATTCACTCTACAGCGTTCAAATGTAGTCTGACATCCAAGTCAACTTACATTAAATCACATGCAGTTTAAAGAAAAAAAGAATCACACTTAAGAAAAAATTAGACCTATGTCTGAAAAATATCTTCTGCATATACAGCATATCCCCATGCATCACAAATACAAAGGACAGACCATTATTTGTAGGACAAGAATGAAAGGAAAATGTATAGGTGAGACATAACAGACTACCAATAGCAATAATCTGGATTATCAAAAGAACATTCACTTTGGGTTAATTACATTTTGATAAGGCATTAAGTGCAGAGGGAGGATATTCTACATTCATTCTGAATTAGTACGCAGTCCAGTCAATGCCCTTAAATTGGAGTTTAAAAAAAGGACATGTGTGCTTCTTCAAAGCAAAACTGAATGGAACAAAATGACCGTATCAAATTTAAACAAACCCTGAATGACCAGAGTTGCTCTGTCACCCAAAAATGCTAGAAAAACCAGCAAAACACAACAAATTTGTAAAAGATAAGTAAAAAAAAAAAGGGACTGCATTGGCTCATCAACTGACTGTCACAGCAGAGAAACACACACGGGGGAAGAAACCATCATGTGTGGTGGAATCTATCCTTCTTTGGGCATGTGGGCAAACCCGGTGCAGCAGTAAGTGCAACAGTGAGAGACACAAAAGTTTGGGAGAAAAGGGAAAGAGAAAGATAGACAAGGCGTGGACAAAAACAATGACAGGAAGGAGTTCTGCAAATGAACAAGCAGCAGAGAAAGAACAAATAAACAGAAATGCAGCCATGAGACAGCCACTCACCAAACTCTGAGATATCCTAAGCCCCAGCCCTAAGCATGAGCGTGGCTGCACCACTGTGGACTCGCATGTTTACAACGGCAACATGATCCCTGGAAGGTCTGCCTCTCAACAATGACAGGAAAACCTTACATATACAGAGAGGGGGGGTGACACTTTCCTGGAGTCTGTTTTCCCCCGTACTCACCCTTTTACTGGCTGTTCCAACGCGCTGTACTGTCCACAATCAGGAGAACGATCATTTTACACTCTGAGCGCTTTGAGGCACGTCTCAGTACTTGTGAAAGCAAAAGCTCCAGCAGGCAACTCGCTCTTCCTGTCTCCTTGCATGGATATCTGCTCCAACCGGATGAGCCACCGAGGAATACTCTGGGGAAGGAAGAGACGCCGACAGGTGCTCCTTCCTTCCACTGTTCCTTCCTCTAGTAAACAATAGCCACTTTCCAGCAGTAAATTTCATGTAACGCGTGTCTGCTAATTGTTAAACAACAACAACAGAGAACTTGTAGAGTTCCACTGCTCATAGTTTAGCCCCATTCAACATTTTTTAAAAGTATAACAGCTGAAGAGAAACAGGACAATAAAAATAAGGGGTGAAATCTGTGCAGATTACTTTGTGCTGGATTTGAAGGAATATTAAGAACTAGCGTAGAGCCAGAAAGGAAAGGTGTGTGTGTGTGTGTGTGAATGACCAAAGAGACAGGGAGAGAGGGAGTGAGTCATAGGGCACGTTTCTCCTCAAGCTCTGAATCCCAGCAAGAATTGATCTGGCTAGTTGTCACTGATGCAAATCTCCCAGTCAAACTTAGGCCACTTCACATTTTCCAAAACACAATTAAGTAAACAGGTCTTTTCTGATAGGATCTCAAACTGACAGGATCGCTTTATCTGCTGTGCAGAGAAATCGCACCTTAAATCTTTGGGTTCTATGGCACAGCTGTGAAATGGTCTGAGCATAAAAAGGGTGCAAAAATATCACATTCGGCGTTGGAGAGTCATGGGAAAACTAGACATCCTATTCATGCTATGTAAAGGCCTAAAAGAGCCTTCAAAAGAGCAGAATTCTCAGAGAAATAACACGAGTCGGAGGGTGTGTTTGCGCGGTCTCAGAGGATGACACGCTACCTGTTCTTTGACGGAGGCCAGGATGTTGTTGGCGGTGTTGTCAGCCTCCATTTTGCGACCAGTTGAGCTGTCGCGGATGGTCAGCAGAAGCCCCTCCTCCGTCGTAGGGCTCTGCTCAGGAGCTGGCATTCCTCCTGTGTGGACACACACACAATGATCGGGTCAGCACAATTGCTCAACTAAAAATCCTTTACACATTTGCGAATGTGGGTGGCTGCGCAAACAGGCTTCCCTCATAAATACGCACTTGATTCATTCCCCTCCCTGTTGCACACAAGGAAGTGATGCTGAGAAGGGACTATCAGTGGTCACACACCATACCAGGGACACACAAACATGCACCCACGCATGCCATATGGCCCGAAGGCAGAAGGACTGTCAATGTTTTACGTCTGTGACAGTGGAAATGAATGCCATATGGCCTTGAGACAGAACGCAACTAAAGTATGAAATACAGTAACATTAAAAAATCGAACACAAACAAAATGACAGCCAGGAATTGGGGCTGACGCCAGAAATGGAGTCAGCTCCAGCTATACATGCCTAAGTCTTTCATTTAGCGGAAAAGGGAAGGAAGGAAATGAAAAGGAAATGAGGAAGGGTTTGTCTTTGAGGAAAAAAATAATAATAAAAAAAGCAGCCAGGCAGAGGCAATAAGGTGTCTTTGTCTTGACTCTCAAGCCTCCTGTACAGGACTGAAATGAGAAAGTAGAATGAATAGTTACACACTCATTATGTCTGCAGACAGAATGAGTGTCGGGGGAACTCGGCTCAAGTTGGACCTAGATTTACCAGAAGCAGCCTGTTCAGCCAGACATGACAGCAAAAGCTGGGATCCACAGTCACAAAAGTATCTTAAAGCAAACAAAAAACAGCTACATGGCTGAGACATGCACTGCTGCTGTGTATGCACATGTATGTTAGAGGTCCCCAAAGAAATGTGACCCTGAGGTATTCTGGGCGCATGTCACATAAACAGTGTGAGCTCCTAAAGGTGGCTGAGCGGTGCAAAGTCAGGTGTCAGTCCTGGTCCAGAATAACAGATAGTGTTCTACTACCGCAGTGTGTGTTAATCCACACAGGATATTCCAGGAATCCCCCCGTCAGACGCCCAGATTCCTTTCTTGTTCATTCATAGTTTTGCAACACGCCGGCCCTTCTCCCTCCCACCTCCGCTGCAGCCACCGAGTCAAGGACACCGCGCTTAATTCCAAGAAAACTCTGCAAAGGGAAACGAGACAGGCAGTTGGAGTTGCTCCCCTATGACTTCAGTACAAAGAAACAGACTGCCAACTTGGTCAGTGTGTACTGGACCTTTTTTTTGTTTGTTTGCGCTCTACTTATCGGAAAGTACAGGGAAATGTGAGCCATCGTCATTTTATCCTCTCAGAAAACGCTTCTTACTGCATTTGGCCCTTCTGTAACCTGCTTTCCACCCAAACGTGACTGGGTAACGATAACAACACCGTAAAATGAAATTTCCTCAACCTGTGACCCAAATCTGTGTATACAGTCTGAACAATTCTCTGCAGTCTAAATGTTAAAGAGAAAAAAAGTGCACGCTAAGCAGTCTAAAGGAAATGGAACCCCTGAAAAATCAACAAAAGAGATGTAAAAGTAAATTATATTAAGGGCACCATTAAGCAAGGGGAAGAAGTGACTAAGCTGCCTCTGAAATGCCCCATTATATCATATCTGGTCCAGAATAATTTCATCCTGCTTGGCTTTTCTGAGACAACAGTGCTGCTGCAAACCTACCACAGTCCAACAGAATCGAGCCCGACCTGTTTTTCAACATTTCCCTTTGCCTTTAGCTCATAAAATGAGGTGGATAACAGTTCAGACGGCAAACACCAGGCTGAGAAGCGGGGAAGAAGCTAAGGGGACCAGCCCAGTCTGTGCAGGTTTCCAGGCTGTCATTAGGTTAATGTCTAATGATTACACTGCCTGCTTCCCAGAGTAAATATGACCTCATTCTGGTCAAAACAAAAAGGGAAACCAGGGTGTAATTATTACAGTTTTGGTTGTCTCCAGGACCAAGCAAAAAACAAAAAACATACTAAACTAAACATTTAGTATGAAGACAAAATAACAGCCAGCAGCAAACAAACTGGAATTTGTTCAGTGTTATAATTTACCAACAAGCCAGCATGTTCTAAGAATCTGCTCTTTTGGTTAGACACCCTATACAGCCAAAGCTGAAGCTCCCTTTTATAGTAATATAATCCTCAGAGTTACATGTTTGCCAAGAAAAGTCTTAGTCTGACCCCACCCTAACTTACTGGGTCACATGATTTGATCTGCTAGCCTCAGACTTGGCACTCTGAGAGTCTTATACAACTGCTTTTTTGTCCAAACGTCTGCCCAACTGAACGTTGTGTGTGGTGTGAGAGGGGAGAAAAAGAAGAGCCTGTGCAGGAGAGTTTAGAAGACATTCTGTTGTGTGTAACTACAGAAGCGTGACAGGAAATAAAGCCAAGGCAGGTTCAAATCTGGCAAAACCGATATATCCTTAAAGCCCTTAGTGTTTTGCGCCCCCCCCCGCACAGAGAACTGCAATAATAAATTCAATATCTGCCACGAGCAGCATTTACATCCACAATAGAAAACAGGTAAGCAGAAGGAAAATTGAGAAATGTTGGCATGGAGGAATGAAACAGAATTACTGTTAAATGCAGCTGCTAAGTGTGCACATTTCTCTTAGAGCATCTGAAGCAAAACAGCATATCTGCTCGGAAGATTGACTTTTCATCCAGAATTTGCCCCCTTTTTTATACATAGATGCTTTCTGTTTTCAACATACTTCTGTCAAGCCACAGGGATTCTTTGCAAACAAATTTTTGCTCGGTAAAATAATGATTAAAAACATGAAGAAAATCAGCATTAAAGAATGCGCACCGACTGAAGACACCCATCTGTTTGCATAGCTGAACCTTTACCTGCCTGTCACACTCATCACACACATCCACGCACAAGTCACCGCCCGCTGCTTGTGTGCATGTTCCAGCTGGTAGCCTAGTTTAGAAAGCAGATAAAAAGCAAGCATCACTCCAGCATTTCCTCTGAAGAGTTGGAGGAGATAAAAGGACAGGGCCTGCATCTGGGCTGGTGCAGAGCCACTTAGCTGCATTGTCCACAAAGCGGCAGAACGTCCCGGGTGCAGACGGCCCCGAAACCGCTCAGAAACGCATCTGTGACCCAGTTGTGGACATTCCTGGCAAACTGACCAAGAAGGCTGTGCAGAAATAAGAAAAATTGCTCGAGAAGCCAGCTGAAAGGTTTATCCTAAACAACATATCAGCTGAATGTGCTGAAGTAACCTCACAGGCACTGACGAGGTGTCTTCTAGAAACTGTCTAATAGAGTTAATAAGGAGCACGGTACTGGTGTTGACATCTTCCACTTTCCCTCGCTCAGCACTCCCAAGGATGCAGTGATTATCAGTGAGTTGCATTCTTGTTGTGGCTATGCGAGGGAAATGTGTGTGCTGTGTTTAATATCAGAGCAGTCTTCAATGTGAACAAAGGTTAAGGACCCCTGCTTCGAAAGACCTTTAAGAATCACTCTGCAGACAGTCCAAAGATCAACCCATCAATCAGCACCTATAGTAAAAAGGTTAAACAAAGCAACTCCAGAGAAAAAGACACGTTCTCCAGCTCAAAGATAATGCCAGAATAATTACTGAGATATTATTACTTTTATAAAATCTTTATAAAAAGTGAACATGTCTGTGTGATGAATCTGGGAGTTCTTTGACGATGACGTCCCTCTGAGCATTTACCAGTAGGGTTTAAAGCTAAGCGGCGTCACTCATACTATGGTGGATGACACAATTCTGCTCCTATCAACATCTACTGGAAGACGGATGGCGGCCCGCTTTAATGACTGAGCAAAGCTGCGACCAAAGCTTGACAAGCGCACAGAGTGATGGTAGAGGCAGCACCAGGAGGAGGAGGACTCCCCACTAAACCTTGTTAAACACATACTGCACACAACCTGGAAGTTTCTCCAGGAGAAATATGATTTTGTTGAGCAGTTTCTTTGTCTGCGCTTAATGAGAAACAATTATTCTAGAAATCTAGGAGAACGCGTAAGTTAAACAAATGCCTTCATCGATTTCTTGCTTCCTGTGTTTCTTACTTTTCCTTCTTGCAGAACATAAATCGCCATCAGCTGAACACACGCAGCGGGGCCCTGTAAGTTAAACCCATTAGGCTCATTATCTGCTGATGAGGAAGATTTGTCTTCAGGAGGCTGAGTGATGCAACATCACCAACATTTAGTACAGGAATAGAGATGTGCTGCGAAATTGTCACACATAAGGGTACATTTCAATTGCGAAGATATTTCAAAGAAAATTGGATGGTTCCATGTTTCCGAGCCACAAATGAATAGAAAATCTAGAGTAAACACGCTGAGAGCAGCAGCTACAAGGCTGAATTGTTCACAAAACCTTCAACGCTTCCTGGAAATGATAGTTAGAAATAAACACTTTCTCAGAGGGTGAAAAACCACCAAAAAAACAACAGTGCTGTAAAACCACACCTTTATCACAACCCTAAAAGGCTGAATCTGGGAGGTTTAGATTTAGTGAGGACATTCTATTTATATAAACACAGTGAACTTAAGCATTTGGGCATGTTTGACAAAATAGAGCAAATGTCTCAAAACTCTTGCGTAATGCCCTCTTAAACCTAATAGTTGTCCAGTATCTCCTCTGCTATCTGTCATTGTAAACTTAGAGCCTAGTTTGGACATCAGTATGGTGGCTTTTATCTGATGCTTTTCTAAGAGAGACATTCACCTCAGAACCCTGTGAAACATGGCATCCTCTAACCTTTCTACTATGACCAAGTGAAGAGGTATGAGGGAGCTACGTGGGCAGAGGAAAAGTCCTGTTAGGAATCTATCAGCAGCAACTTCCCTAAAGACCCACAATAATTATCTGCTTCTGTCAAAACACAATACTCCCCCCTCAAAAAAAATCTGCTCTCACATAACTTTCACCGAGTTACAATAAAGACTTAGTGTAGATGGAGGAAAAGGCAGAAACAACAACTTTCGCTCTGGTGAAATAAAAGCTCTCACAAGAGCAGCATTGTGTGAAAGTCGGTGAATTCGTCCACAATTGTTGAAATCGTGTGCTGCACTCTTCCCAGGACGTGGTTGGGAAGGGCTGACGGATGCTCTGACAAAGTCATTGCTCCTGGCTGATGTGAGAAATGTGGCAAGACGTTATAAAACAGGACGTCTCAGTTTTATCCCCGGTGTGACCTTATCAATAATATCAAAACTGACAAAAAAATCAGACAGGTGTTGGTCACAGTGACACACCCAGCAGCAGAGGAATGTGTCCTGTCCGGAGCGGGACCGGTCGCACTTGTACACACAATCTCTCTGTCAATGATTAGCTCACTCGGACCAGGGAAAATGATTTAGCCGGCTTAAAATAGACACATACCTGCCGTGCTGTTGACTCGGGATTAGAGCAGGTGAGACTACTGAGGCTGTGTGGAGTGGTGAAACGGCCATTGCAACAAAGAGGGCAGCTCAGAGAAATCCTCCAAAAGCTGCACCCATGCAGTGACTCCCTCACCGCCGGATACACCTCCACCAGTGTTGCAACAGGCCGCGGCCCATGCAGGCGTGCGTTCGCAGGGCCGAGCATGCCCCTGATTAAAGGCCGGAAACACAGACGTCCTACAAAAAAGGTGTGCTCTAATCTAACGTGCCCTGTGCAGCACTTTATCTCACAAGATGCGTTTTTAATCAGTGACGGCACCGGAGGGATGAGGCGACTACCAAGTGATCCGCGTTTGCTGTGCACAGCAGCAGGAGCATGACGCCAGGCCTCAGTGAATAAATTCGACCGGAGATCATTCACCTTCCAAATCGTTTCCTCCCTACAATTTCTCAGCTAACTGGGAGCCTCGTCAACTGTCTCCGCCGTGTCAGCCGCAGTAATGTGTTTTGACAAGACGGGACGTAAATTA
This sequence comes from Menidia beryllina, assembly GCA_013363375.1. Lineage (NCBI taxonomy): Eukaryota > Metazoa > Chordata > Actinopteri > Atheriniformes > Atherinopsidae > Menidia > Menidia beryllina. The sequence goes on from JABUIW010000214.1 coordinate 6,558,709, forward strand.
TTCTGATTGCATGCAAATCCCCTAAATAGAATCGGGGCTTGTGCGAGACAGACATGCTTCGTCTTGTCACACATTGTTAGACAATCACATTTAACACCCTAATGCCTCCGCGCGTTGGGTTACAACGCAAGCACGACGTCTGCAGCAGTGGTGCAGCACGAGATGGGCGAAGAGCAATATGTTTCCTGTGTTTTTGGAGTAAAGGTTGAAAGGGATGAATTCCCCAAATAGGCAGATGTGCTGGAAGACTAATGTCAGCTAAGGTTTGATCATGGGGTGGGATGTTCATTACTTAACCTCGTTTAACACCTCAGTAAAAATGTGTTTAATCGTTGTTGCCTCTTTTATCGACACTCATTGCTCCGTTTGCTGCGTCACACATTTCCTGTCGAGAGAGATTGATTTGATGACCGTCAGACACCAGATGGTTGTAAAATTTAATGATCATACTTATGCATTTTATGTCATGCGGGATAGAATTACCAACACCATATGACAGAGTATGCACTGGGAAAAGGAGCGTTGACGAATGTCCTCCTGCAGGTCGGGTCCAGGCTCTTACAATTCGAGGCACCTCTGAGGTGAAGACTCAGCACTTTAGATAAATGCTGACTGCGGGATGAGATACGCGACTGAAAAATAATGAGAGCGTGCATTCACAAAGCTTGAAATTTCCTAAAAAGCAGCATTATTGGGTTGGCTGTGATTAGCTGTAGAAAAGGGATGGGTGGCTCCATTCACCCACACACCCTTCTCACCAATTCATTTTGCTTGTTCTTTAATGCTCTGAGAAACCTAGTTTATTATTTTTTCATTTTGCTTATAAATACTAAAATAAAAAAAATACATTGAGAGGACAGAAGAGACTGACACAAAAATAAATGCACATAGATTTGCCCCCAAAACATGATGAACTAAAAGCGAGGCACAACAATCTGTTGTTTTCAGAACATCACCTTTGCTGTCTGCTGGACTTCCTTCCAGTCCACTGCTTGTCCAATATTCCATGTAAAACAACAGAAAACACCTGCGGTGTGACTCCAACACATGGGTAGCAATCAATGGACCTGTTCTACTCGGGGGAGTAGAAAACCTGAAAATGGAGTGTCGCGACTTGTCATTTGTGGAGATGTGAGTATCTTATGGGGGGAAAAATGGATCATTTTTCAGTCTCCTCTCCCATCAAACTACATAATGATAAAATAACTGTTAAGATAAGTGGCAAAACAGCTGCCACGGCGGTCTGAAAACAGTCTAATCATGTGAAACCTTAAAATGAATCACTTAAAGTGGATATTTCAGTTGAAACTGACTTTTATCAGCGTGAAATAGAATTCACATTTGAGCTTTTTTTTTGTTCTTTGGAGATTATTCTGACATCTCTGCTTTCGAGCTGTTAATGATAACACATTTTAAATGTACCAGAAGTTACACTTCTCCTTTATTTCCAACCGAGATTCTCCAAGCTTTACAACTCTGCAACGGTCTTCTAGTCTTCGAGCCAAGTCTTGCTAAAGAGCAGCCAAGTGCCCTGAGCAAACAATTCAAGACAATAACAAAGTAATGAGACTGTAGGCATGAATTCATTTGTGCAGTGACATGAACTCCTGAACTCTGGAGAATGCAAATAATGAAACAACAAACAGATACCAGCCTAAAGAGATAGCTATGCAGATATTAGGCTGCATTAGCTTTCAGTGTCGGCACATTGTTTAATGGCCAATTAATCTCACATCTGGTCATAAAACAGCTGCTGGAAATGAGCCTTTTGGTGAACGCTGGTACTTTTAAAGGGACTTGGTTGATGAGCAATACATCTACAAAGCTCCTGTTCCACAGAGCACACCAGCATGGACAGGCTGGGCTCATGGTAAAGAACACACTTCAGTCAGAGTTTGAATCAAACAGGAGTACAAACACACATGCACACCACTAGCAAAACAAAAGCTTGGACTGCCTCCTGAAACAGGCCAGATTGGGCAGAATGGAGTGTTCTACCAAGAAAAGAGCGGTGACCATCTATGAAAATAGACTGGAAAACGACAGAAAAATATAACAACCCAAAAATGTATTCATGACTTTCATGATAATAAACTTTTATGGTCATTTAACCACAAAAGCAGAGATTTGATCTGAAAGTCATTTTTCTGTCCGGTTTTGCATCAAGTTTAAACTAAAACTTAAAAGGATTACTAAAACTTTCCCTTTACGAAAAAACTGGGAATACCACAAATCATGGACAAAAGATTTGAAGAAGAGGACAAATGAGTTCATTTTACCCCTGACGTTAGATATATATCCTAATACTCCTCATTCCTTTAGAGGAATTAAATATTTACCACTAGCTCTGGACTGCAGGCGGGAATGTGATCTCTTGAGAGTCTGATTCATTGCCAAATCATTTTAAATATTTTGCTTGAGAAAAATGTTTTTGAACAAAAGGCACCAAGGACATTTTTCTTTGTCATGAATTGGAAAAGCAAAGCAAAAAGGACCTGCTTACAAATCTTCAGTTCAGCTTTAATTCCCATTTACTTGGGAAAGAATTGAATAACTCTACAACACCCCAAATAGGAGTTACAACTAAAATGTCAGTAGTTAGGATCTCAGCCAACCAGTCCATCCATCGACAGGACATGTATGAACACAGGACTCACAGAGCTGAATGACTTAGGATAAAAGTCAGGTAAGCCAACCAACACCAGACTGGATTTGATCACAGCAGCTTGAATGTTCATCTTAGTGTATATCATGACACAATTACAGACACATACTGATGAGGACAACACAAACTACACACAAAGAACTCAAACCGGGAACCCCCTTGCTGTGCAGCGACAGTGCAGAGCCCTGCAACACCACTCAGTTCATTATATTTTCTGAAAATATTTTCTTATATCAAGTGTATTTCTTATTTCAGATTCAACAAGTTTCCCACTGTGCTCGCAAAGTTTTTTGTTTTTTTATCCCCTCTAACAATTCTTGGTTCTGTGCGATAACAACCGAAAACAATCTCAAATGAACCACCGGCACCTGGGAATGAATGTCCATCCAAACATAAAAAAGGCTTAGTATTGTTCAGGATTAGTGGTGCATGCAGAGGAAAGTGCTCATTTAGGTGCCAGGAAAACGTTTTTTTTTTAAAAAGAGAACATGCACTTCAGCAGGTCGGATGGGTTTGGAAGCTGGCAGCATGGTGGTCATAGTCGCTCTGCTTAGAAAAAGCACCTAACGCCAGCAATCCAATGACACATGCCACACTGGAAAAATGTCCTCTTCAGCCGAGCCCCCTCTGGATTTGTGGCCATCTTCCAGCTTGCCACTTCCACACTCTCTTTTCCCACATTTCACGTCAAACTCGGCAGCTGTAATTAAAGGCAAGCCGTGAAAAGAAAGAAATGAACATCACGCCATTCCTATTTACTACTCAGAGTAACAATCAGTAAAATAAACCAGGTCCCACACAAATAGCTGCAGCCTCAAAGCTTCAGCTTTTACCGCCTTGATGTTCACACTGCATCGGGTTACTTTGACAGAGAAAGAACAGATACAGAGACTCTGATATAACACAGCTCACATCTACCTCTCAAGCCCTAAGCCAGATGCAAAAGCTTAGTAATCTATAAAATGTTTTTTTAAATGTCATGTGCTTGAACTGTATTCATTTGTTCATTTCCAATGTCAACAACTCCACTTTTCAAAGGTAATTTGACTTTGTCGCAGTCTTCTAAATGCCTTGACATTTAAGAAGCGAATCTTTTATTCAAACTCTTGAAGCAGTCAAATCCTGCGGATTGTTTAGTTTGCAGCTGTAGTCAGGGGAACTGGCTGAAGCCTTGTGGTCACCAGAAGGACACTGGGAAAATGCCTTCACCACCTGACTAAATACAGCAGCGCAGTAACGTGCACTTTGGGATGACCTCTGGTCCCATGAAAGGACTAGACCAAGACGCCCACAGGCTATATTTGTAGGTTAAATGCGGAAAGGAAGAGTCAATTAAACTTAGCTAAGAAATGATCACAGTCCAGAACGGAGCTATTTGTTTAGGCCATGCCGAAACACCAATAGCGTCCAACCTCTGTTGTGGTTTAAACGTCTATTAAAGCACGAGTTAAACCAGCTCAGGAGGGAAACGTTCAATTATTTGGAGCGCTGTGCCATTAAGCTAATAAATGTACCGTTCTTTACTACCTGCTACTCGGGGTGGAGATGTGGCTTTATGACTACAGAGTAGGGGTGGGACGGTTCACAAAATCCACGGTTCGGTTCGATTCACGGTTTCGTGGTCACGGTTTTCGGTTCGGTTCGGTATATGGTGATTGTTAGGAAAATCTATTATGTCTTGTATAGTCAGGTTAAAACTAGGGATGGGGATCGTTAATATTTATTGATATCGATACTTTTATCGATCCGAGTCTTTATCGATACCACTATCAATAATTTTCTGTTATTTGGTGGAAAGACGATGCGACAATATTTAACAAATAAATAATTGTATATTAAATTAAATATAATTTTTAATAAATGTTGGCATCAGTAGTTTAATTATATATTCTAAAATAATTAGAGCAATATACAACTGTATTACTCATGTTTCTCGCCAAAAACTCAATTTCCCTTTTCTTTACGTTACACTTGAACGCATCATGATAACCTAATTGTCGTTTTACTGAGCCAATCTGAACACATCATCACGCAGCACGTCTGAAACTTTATTTACTTTTCAAGCTAACTAGCTTGTATGCTGCCGATTACAACACGGACTTCACAATTACTATTGTGATAGTAAAAAAAACGACCAGACTCGATAGTGGTATCGATAACGTTATTTATTTTCGGGTTTTGAAAAAAGTGGAACTGGGTCCTTAATAGAACCGGGTTTCGATCCCCATCCCTAGTTAAAACTGAAAGAAAAAAGCAGTCTGACATTTGATACATTATTGTGACAGTCTGAGGTTAAAAGAGATTCTGGCATTGCAAGCGAGGAAACAGTGCTAATTCCAACATGTGCTTCCCTCTAAATGCAAACTGGTCCATACAGCAGAACTATAAACTGCTGTTGGCGCGTCGGATTTTTATTATCGGCTACACTGCTTAGCTTCTTCTTCTTGTTTCCTACTGGTGGTTGGCTTTGGGCGCAGTAGCGCCCCCTTCTGGTCTGGAGTGTAAACGCTTCCCTCTGAGAAAAAGGAGCAGTGCATGAACCGTGCGGTACACACGCGAACCGAACCGAGACAGTCGAACCGAACGGTTCAGACGGTTTTCAGAAACCGTCCCATCCCTACTACAGAGCGAACGGGATTCATTTCAATTGGGCTCATTGTTATGTCATGCACCTCACCGGGGATGAACTCTCACAACACTCCTCCTTTTACTACCAGTAAATGGATAGCTTCTGCCTGGGGTGATAATGTGAGAAGTTCTTTGCAATATTCAACAAGGTATTGCGTGCCCCGTTGAGCTAATTCTGCAGCCAGATAGGCCTGGATTGGATAGACAGGATTGTTTTAGCAATGAGCTTGTGGGAGGACTCCAGCAGAAGGGCTGCATGTGGAGCAACTGACAGCAGGGAAGAGCCGTCCCTCCCTCACAGGCACCCACATCCACACGCTGGAACGGCCGTCTCTCAGACTCAGCACGTCAGCCCAATGGAGAGGTGTTTTACTGGACAAAATTCTATTGTGCTCCTAATCTCTAAAAGCGCTGACATGCTTTGTGTTCTGTATTATCTTTAGTGGTCTGGGATCCAACCAAAGCATGAAATCTGGGACTCTCTCTCTCTCTCTATCGACATATCCAGTTAGATCAGCCACCAGCCAGTAGCGGCGCATGTTAAGGCTTATCCACACATGCCAAAGTAATGCTGGATGCCCTACGTGCATGATTTATGGCTGTTTTCCATTTGTCTGATTTGTCTTTTTGCTACACATTTGAATAGAGGCCATTCCTAACGCACAATGTAACAGCTCAATGTACTTTTATGCTATTTCAGAATTGCTATTCTTAGTATTAGATTGATATAACTATGCTCTGGAAAATCCCATCCCATGAAAATCTACATGGCATTTGGAGAAAGGAGGGAAGGGGAAAATACTACCTCTTTTTCAGACCAAACCATGGAGCAGGATGGAAAGAAATTATGGCAGATCTGAAAGAATGAGTATGCCAATGTCCATTTGGCTGATCAATACTTTAACACGTGCATACTACTTTTCGCTGCATTGTCAACGAAGAAACGTTAAACAAGAGAGTAGAACATAACTTTGGAGGCAAAACAAAAGATAAATGCATGCTTTCTGAACATCACTCACACTTTTAAACACATCATCATTATGCAAACAACCCCCTGACTGTGTTTTCACTTGAGTAAAAACATACTGTCATGAGTACTGAGAAGTACTTCTGTTTGTGTCTGCAGGTTGAGAAAGTCTCATGAATACACTAATGACATACAAGATAAATTCAGGGGCTGACACAGCTGTAACAAAGTCCAGTAATATCTTGAGTTGAGCACATGACCCAAAGAGCAATGGCTGTTTTTTTTTTACTGGCTGGAAAAAGAGGCAGATTCTTTAGAACTTCCACTAAATACATGCAAGTGCAGATACAAAGGAAAGTAAGCATTTTGTTTCCAGGCACATAAGCTCTGAGCTGAGACTGAAAACATGCCCCCCTTTTTTTTTTAAAAATTGGAAAGGAATTGGAGAGGGCTTACTTTTTGATCATGGAAGAAAAAAAAAGCTATTCTGACGCGCAACGTGGGGGTAAGGGATTACGCCTTGATGTCAGGCCAGAAATAGGGGGTGAAAAAGCACAAGGAGTAGAGGCCCGCCAAAGAGCACAAAACTATTCAGCTGTTGTCAGTATCTATTAAAAAGAACTCACCATGAAGTCTGGGTCAAACAATCACTCCTGGTGTGGTTTTGCTTTTTGTCTACTGCAAGATAAGCTTATTCTTTACTCAAGTACCTTTTTTAAAAAATACACATTTACCCATATTATGATTTCTTGCAAAGTTTTCTAAACACATATCACATATATATCTATACAAAGACGTAAACACCAGGGAGTACGACAAGTTAAACAACATCAAGCTGTCTGCATATTTGACTCCTTCCTTCATGCCAAACAGTGTCTTGCTACTTAAGAGTACAAACTAAAATCAGCCAGAAAACAAAAGAGAAGACTTGGACCCTTCTAGCCTAAATCCCTGCTGTTGTTTCATTTCCAAAGAAAACCAGCCTCAATGGCTGTCAGCTGTGTGGCCGCGCGAGTGTGGAGCAGTAATGTGAATCACGAGGGGAGAGACTCACTCAATATGTGTGTGTACTTGTGAATATTGTGTGTTACTGTGGAGTGAACTTGAGAGTTTGCATGTTATGCGATCGCTGGCTTTTCATTGGTTAGAATTACATTAAACGGTACTGATGCAGATAACCGCATCACTCCTGGCAACAGCAGACACCTAAAGCACTGCATCTTTTAGTGAGATCACTTATTCTTTTATTGTTTTTGCCCCATTATTTGCAACAACTCAGACCTAAATCAGATTAAACACACAACATCTTGTGAAAAAGATTGTCTTTCTCTGACACTTATCGCTTGGAAAAACAATGAAAATCATATATGTTTTCTTTTAAATCTTTGTGAACTGAATTTGTATACAGTCGGCATGATAAAAAAAAACATGCTTTCTTACCAAATTCAACTATTTATTTGGTGTTGGGAATCCAAGACCATGGATGGCTGTTGCCTTTAACCAAGGGTAAAATGAGTAGATGTAGACTATGGGACTAAAAGAACACCAGAAGAGCCACAAAATATGTAAAAAACTATATGGGAAAAGTAATTGTAAAAACAAAAATATGGCATGACATTTCTGTCAGTTTCCAACCGTTTTATGCAAAGTAAATGACTAACAGTTATGCAAAATTATTGGAGCAAGATAAAATATCTCCAGTAAGTTATTATTTGTTAACTGTCACGATATTTTAGCTAAATGAATTGCACACTCTGGTCAGTTAATCAATGTTCCTCAGCCTTTCTCATTTCAGTAACTTTGCTGTTAGCAAGACTTCGACATGACACAGGGGATTTAAGCACTAAATACCCCACTCCCTGAGGGACTGAGGATCTGGAACAGCCTTCCCTAACATAGCTTATAGGCACAATATTTGCAAGTTAATAAATTAAGTGTATGACACTTAGTACACATGTTCAGAATAAAACCCATAATACTGTCTAATAACTATTAGAAAAAGTCTACTTGGTATTTGTTTTGGGAAAAAAGCACAGCCTGTACAGTAACTATACAACATTGCCACATTGCATCTATTTCAGATAACAAGTTTAATGGATGGATGATACTATCCCAGGTTCTTATCCATTATTTTCAATAGGACAGTGCACATTTTTAAAGATGCTATCTCAGTGGGCTTCCTTCAGCTTTTGTTGAATGGTAATTGAGCTAGGATTCTGATATGCATCTGTTTACATGATTGGATGTGGTTAGAAACAACAAGAAAAAGCCCTTTGTTTTGGTCAAAATACCTTATTCATTTATGTTATCTGGCATCTCTAACTGTCAGTGAGTATATTTGCAAAACACATCTAACCAGTATTGTACCATTTAAACCATAAAATGTATGATTCAAAAGGAAATGCAACGGCTTTGAATCATATACCTGTGTAGTAAACGTTTTATAATAAAATGTGACAGCAAATGAACAGAAAAGACAACAAATTCCATTATTGCACTTATTTGCATGACAATTCATCAACAGCAAAACAAATATTTTCTTTAAGAACCGTTTCAACCAAATAGGTGGGGCATGATACTTATCTGGTGAGTCATTTTTTACCCAAAAGTTTTTTTTCCGCATGCATAGAGCTAAGTAATGGAACCGTGGAGCCGCGGGTTGCCATCAAAAGAAACGCTCCTGGTATAAATGCAGATAGGGTCATTAAAAATGGCGAGGTTTGAACGTAGGGAAAGGAACGTGTGAGTGTAAGGTAAGCCAATCTTGTGGGGGAAGAGTTGGGATCTCCGCCCCTTTAGCGAGCTCGCATTCCAGAGATTCCCACAACCTAAGCTCACCTGCCTGGTCGCTCACCTATGAAAAGCACGTTTTCAAGGGCATGGTCACAGAGAGAACTAACGCCGGAGCAGTTTGTGTGGCTTCCTGCCTACCGGCTAAGTTTTTTTTACAAGCAACGGTCAGACAGCTCATCAAAAACAGCGTGTGAGAGAGTGTCTCTCAAAGGTGTGCGTTGTCCGCGATGAATCGGTCACAAGAAGAAGATTAGCGTAGAATTAGATTCTTTCCTGCTGGGAAGCAGCCTAAAGGATATCGTCCCAAGTCACACACGCACAGAAAAGCCGCCACTTTCTTTTCGGTGTGAATTCAAGACTTTCTGAGTTGAAACAGCAGTCCTTAGCCCCCCCTGCCTTTGCACACAGATGCACTCCCTTTTTCCCAGATTTTCCCCGAATTATTCTGCACTCAGTAAAGCGACGAAAGAAAGAAAAAAAAACTCCCATACCTTTGGAGGACTGTTGTTGCGCTGGTTCAGCTGCGGCTCGGCTCTACGTGGGAACATGTAACTTCATCTGTAAAGTCCAGTCGCCTACTCCCACACATGTGGAGGAACGAAACTCGTGCCCATAGTCGAGGAAAGAAGACGACCCCTTCGCTGATTCCAGCAGCAGTCCCAGGCAAAGCGAGCGTGCATGACGTCAGTGGGAATGTGGGAAAGCGAAGAGTACTCCTGATTGGTTGCCGTAGGGAAACTGGGCGTTCCCAAGGAGGTGCGTGTGGTTGAATTAACCAGTGACAGAAGAGATGATAGTTACCGTGGCTACCAGTTTTGCCAAACTATACACTGCTTGGAGAGGATAACAGACGGTAAGCTAGGTGGCTCGTTAGGTAAATTGACATTGTGCACGTGTAGCGAATGGATAATAATAGTTGAATTTGATATATGTAGTCTTGCATACATCTTCCTAAATTGACGCAGAAAGAAGCCATTGTCTCACGTTTGAAGTAAGAGTTCCTGCTTATTGCTCCTCGTGTTATCGACCATTTAAATAAGCTTTAAAAAAAATCTAAATCGAGACATTGTTTTTAAAAAGCAACAACTTAATAAATTCACTTACTGTATGCTCACAATTTGACAGTTTAATGCCACCATTGTGTCAAAGTTGGTGGCAATGTATTGTTTGCAAAGTTCCATCCTTCTTGTTACATTTAAAATTATCTTCAAATGCTAAAGTATTTAGGTTTTGCTGGAGACATAGGCAATTGTGTACATCCAATGCATAGATTGACACGTTATTGTTATTCATTTGATAGAACCCAACATTTTCATGCAGTTCACGCCACCCCTTCAGACACAATACTTTCAAGTATTTGTAATAGCTCAATTGAGGAATGTTATGTGACAGTATTTCACATGAATTTAAAAGAAAGATAGCAAAATTCCATCAGCATATCTCAACTGTAAAGAGTGCGATCTTTCTTAATAAAAGCTGACTTTTCCTTTCTCTGGCTCCTGTCCCTCTAGAGCCATGCACACAAAGACGTACATGTATTTTTTCATTTTTTAATTACGATTCACTCCCTGTATTCTAAAGGTTCAGGGCGACATTCCATTCAAACAATACTCTGTACAGTGATGAGTGGAAGTGATCCACAAAGAATCCTCACAAACTACAAAGCAGTACATAAAGGTAAGCTATAGAAAACCGGGTCTGACGTAGTGCTGACTAGCGTAATAATGGCCCACTGAACTGTTGAACAGATTTGACCTAAAGCCCTCATGTTAAATTCTCCTGGTGCTGTCATGTCTTTGATGTTTTTGTCAGAAGAAACATTGTGTTTGTTCACCTGCCTTCAGGCCACAGCTAAAATACTCAGGAAGAAAGCATGTCTGATGTCATTAGCTTGCCCTTTAATACTCCAGTTTCCTTTGTTTGAATTTTTAAATTGAACACACATCCCATTATTGCTAAACTGATGCTATTCCTCTTTCTCCAGCAATTGTATTTTTTGTTTTTTTGCTGAAGTCAGCAAAAAAAAGAAAGATTTTATTTCCAACAATAAAAGTGATGACATTGTCAAGACTTCCGATGATCCTAATTCAGCTATATTATTTGCTCTCATCCATGCAGAAAAACTGACTCCACAAATGAAAAATGGTGTTGGCAGCTCAAGGTGCAAACCAGTTGAATATAAACGACTACAAGCCATTGTTGAAGCAAAACGCCTGCAGTCTGATCTAATAGAACAACAGGTAAGATGTTGATTGTGGGAATCATACATGCTCTGAAAATATCAACGTTAGTGTAAAATCAATTTGTGTTACTTTTAATAACTTGGTGATTCAGCTGCAAATAAAGAGGAATGTGCATCAACAGTACTCATTAACGTCCACAAGGACAGTCTGAACTGATGAAAGCTTGATGTGAGCTAATAAACCAGCATGTCTCTATTATAAGGAAAACAGTGCAATTTGTCCTTCTCTTTCCCTCTTTTTAATACAACATAACACACAGTAAAGGGATTTCATCCCATGCGAAAAGGAGATTGTATAATATCTAGAGTTTTTTCCACCAACATGAAAGGACCAGAATTGTAATTACCAGACAGGAAAACAACTTGGTAAATATCAATTTAGCTGCTTGTGTGTGAGTGTGTATGTTTTTTTTTATAACTCTTTTTGAGGTTCTGAGTCTTTCGACTCTGAGTGGAGAACAGTTATGGCTATTAAGCTGTTAAAATTATGTTGTTTTAATTGGTGAACTGCAAAAGAAGCCTTTTAACATCACTGCAGTGCCCATGGCCCTCTCCAACCTCATTCTCTGTATAACCTAGATAAGAGGCCTTGTGTTCACGCTGCGTCGACCTGCTTAGAGGCCAGCTTTTTGATCAGCTCTTTAGTGAAGTAAATAAGGTAAATAAATTACCCCGGAAAGCCTGAAATATGGGATCATTTTTGTTTTACAGAATGGGCCTATATTTAAATGAGCATTTAGATATACTAAACCCTTGGCAGTACCATTCTACACTGGACTGTCAAGGATTTTGCATGGTATAATGTATTACACTTTCTATTCTCTGTAGACATTATATGTGAGGTCTTTTTCAGCTTACATATAGAAGCATGCATCAGTAATATCACTGTTTAGCATTTCTATGTAGGTAATTAGTGTTATAGTGTTGTCTGCTGCCCTGTGTGTTGTCACACATGTCAGTGCACTGTTTGAATTTATTGACACTCTCATGCTAGCTAATGCCAGAACCATTAAATATGTGAGAGACAAGACTGCGTTTTATGATGACTGCAGCTTTCCAGATTGTCCTTGAGTAGAATTATGGCATTATTCGGCTTAAAAGACTTCAGATAAAGAAAGCAACAACATCAAGTTAAAACAAGTCTAACTTGAGAGGGAGAGCCCCACAAGCTCCTTAACAGCTCTGAGTTAGGTAATGTTTTCACTTAATTTTAGGAGGTGGTCTTATAGTCCAAAATCCAGGCATTCTGAATGTTGTACAGAAACTTGAATAATATGGGACAGCAGATGACATTATGTATTTTTATCTTTGAGAACAAAAAAGGTTGTTTTTCTCTTGCTGTATACTGTTGAAACACCCTCTGCTGCTTGAACATGGGGTGAATTGAATTCACACTGCCAATATATTCTAAAGGCGCTGCTTCTAAATGATCCAGTTTCCTTTGATTGGTTAACTTATTGATCCGAGGAAGCAACACATTTTTTGTTCAAAGCGTGTAGGCAAAAAAATAATTGACACCTTGACCAATATGCTGGTGCACTTTTGAAACGCATCCACCCATTTTCTATGCTTATCTCATGTCAGACATTTTGACTGAACAGCTAAATAAGTATGAAATGTGAATCAATTCTCTTCTGTGTTTAAGTAATATAGACTCTTAAAGAACATCCATGGGGCAATGAGCTTAATTCTACATTTTTTCATCATTACTAAGTTATCTAAACTATTAGTAGCCAAAGTCAGGGTGGATAACACAATATGTGTGGAGTGATACGTAAGTAGCATTCAGCTAACATCATAATAGATGTACCACATGCGTTCTATGGTATATAATCTGTAATTAAGCTGGGCCATTACATACCTAAGGCTAATGTAGATCACTCATACTCTGCCAGGAAGATGCACAGAATAACATGATCCATAACCTTTTCTTTCTTGACTGAATTCAGATTGAATGCTGTGGACTCCAGTTTCCACATTACATTCACATCACTCTGAAGATAAATGACAAATGATAACTAAATTAATTTCAATTTCTTTTGCCAAAAACAAGAGGCCGCTAATGACAGAGCGCATAAAATGAACCCCATAAGCCCTCGATATTTGCTGCTGATTTGACTTGTATCAAATGTAGAAATGACTTAAAGTGAGATATTCTTTTATGCAATTATAAGAGCCACTGGCCTGTGGATAAAATAAAAAAAACGGATATAAAACAATGAACCTCTACATTTTGAAGGAGGGCTGTGATGAAAAAGCCAAACAAATGACAGAAGATTAGGACTGTTACATCCCCGCTTCCTTTCCTAATTGCATACCTCATGCCACGCATGTGTGTTCTAGATTATTTTAATTTCCTACTGTTTATTTTGCTGCTTCAGTTGAATTACTTTGGTATTTGAGCTTCACACAAATATAATTATGCTAATCAAGACTAGAGCAAAGGAAATCACATTGCAAATATGCAGAGAAGTAAAGGAAAAAAACTCTGTTTCATGTATCTTGCAATGTTATCATTGAAAAAAATCCCCTCTGGGATTAATTACCGACAATGAGATCTGTCTCAGAATCTCAAGGAATACAATTTAGAGTTGTGCCTTTTTTTCTTGTTGTTTTCCTCTTTAAATAAACTGCTGCAGATTGCAGTTGATGCATCAAAGCACTCAGGACAAAGGTTTAACACTTTTTCTCTGGTAGATTCTATTGATCCAAGTAAAACTGTTAATTCCTGATGTGCTCTAAACCTTGTGTTATAGGTTCAGAAGACTCGCTCTGCAGCCAAGGCAACCAAAGAGAGCTCCTTATTACGGCAGCACAGACAGGTGTGGAGCAGAGAGAGCTCCAGGCTGCAAAAGGCTGAGTAAGAGCCCACTATTACTGCCTTTCATTATCTGCTGCAGGTCTCTGAATCAACCTCTGCTCAATGCAGTTGTTCCACTTAAGCCCTCATTATACCCATATGGGAACCCTTCATGAAAATTTGGGTGTTGAAAGGGTGAAAGAAAGAAGGCCCAAGGGGGGAATTTTGCTGGGGGAGAAAAGGAAGATGAGCGATTTGGCTTGACTTCTAAATGGGCATGACAAGTGAAAGCCAGCTGAGAGAAGTCAGAGGTTTTACTTATAAGATGATGGTTTGGTGAGGTAGGGCATTGTGGGACTCCAGCCCAGCAGTGTCATGCCTTGTGAAGTGAGAAGGGCAGCACTGGCTCTGGGGCGCAGCTTGTTTGGCTGTATAATGACTGTCTGAGCCACACAAGGTTAATGATGTACAGAAGCGTAAGCTTAGTAATGAGTCTGGTTGTAAATGTGTGCCCCTGCTTTCCACTCTCCACACATATAACTTGTTAAATTGCCAGGGGATTAGAAAAAAAAACATTGTCACATGGGAAACGGACAAGTATATCTCTATGGTTACGATCCATTTTTCCCAATTACGGCATCCACTGAGCCAGTTAATAAAAAGTAAACAGTGACGAGTAGGTTCCTCTACAGGCCCTTTTATTATGATGCTGCTCAGAGGAAAATGATTTCCGGCCCCCTTCAGCTTGTGTCAACATTTTAGGAAATGTTCAGAGGTAGAATCTCTAACAAAGTGAATGATAGATGATGGGAAATCCCCCTCTCCTTTCCTCTTCCCAAAAAGCACTCAAAGCATTCAGTACACGTGGTAGTAAAAAGCGGCACAGAATGTTTATTTAATCCCTTTGAGTGTTTGAATGTGGTTCTTCTTTATACTTTCACACGTTGAAGGTAAATATTTGACTGTATATGCAATTGCATGAGAATTTCTTTTAAAAAATTGGAGAATATGTGTAAAAATGTAAAAGAATGTGTCATCAGTAAATTTCCATGTGATAATATTTATGCTCTAGGGCCGTGTTAGAAATTAGAAATTAGTTCCACATTTACCTGTTGCCACATCCTCATGGTGCTCGCTTCATTGGCCTGATTTGTTGGTCAAAGTTTTCACAGTAATAATTTTTATATGTCTCGCAAATAATAAATGCTTAAATAAAGTAATATTTGAATACTTTTTTGGGTGATTTAATGAGGAATAAGTCAGTTTAATAGACTGCTTTATTTTATTGGGAAATTGCAAGGGAGAAGTTGCAGTCCTTGCAGCCAGTATTGGCAGTCCAATTTGGTAATGTCAGTTATCTACAGTATATGTGTGTTTTAAAGTAAATACTTGAAACAAGCTTATATTATTGCCTTATGGTCTTTATAAAATGGTTTTCTGTGTGTCTTCTGTAACAGGGAGCAGATTGAGGAGGACTTCCATAATTTTCTGGAGCAAATCAGGCCAAACAGTCTAACAGATACTGCCATCTTCTCACTTCAGGAATATGGTAAACTGCCAGTGTTGAAGTACTGTAACTGTGTCTCACCCTCAGTCTCTGCTATTTTTAAGTGGTGTACTAATGTTTTGTGGGGGTTTAGAACTGTCTCTTGAGAGAGAACGAGAAACGTTCAGGACTGCCACTGTGGAGCCTCTTCATCAACTAAGAGATGACCTGTGCTTCAGACTGCATGAAGTGCAGCATCAACAGCTCAAGGAAAATCCATCAAACTGCGAACAAATTATACCACAGGTATCCGGGTAATACGAGATAAAGGCGTAACTGAATGTCTATACTTGTAAACATGGGAAAAAATATCTTTGCCAGCCAGAGGTATGCAACTCAGAAACATTTTTTTAAGGTATAGGTAGTGAAGACATATTTATTGCATTTTATACCTCACTGAAGATAAATCAAATACTTTAGAATAACAATTCTAAATGATATTTTCTGATGTCTTGTTTTTTTTTTAAGAACATTTGACAGCATTTTTTTTCTTGTCACTTCACTCAAATTCTTCAGATCTATAATTTGTGGGGGGATTTTATTCTTCAGGTAGAAAATATTTAATCCTTTGCAGTGAATGGAAGCTTAAACGTTCCTTTTTCACAGAGGAAATTTCGCTTGTGCACAACATTGATAATTATTCATCAAGCATTTGTTTGTGAGCTATAATGCTCTGAAATCATCCGCACTGCCTTTGACTCTCAGACCCTTTTTGGAGTCTCTACAGATGAATGGTGAAATTAGGGACTTAGCCTCATCCTTTGAAGACACATCAGACTTGGAATTAACCTTCTGCCAGACACTTTGTCAGCTTTGTGGAACTCACTAAAGCTTGTTTCTTTCCCATGACCCCCTCCTCTTCTGCTGGCCCATGGTCCCACCTGACACATCGATCAGCCTCTATGCTCATATTAGTCTCCCTCACATCTTTTCTCTTTTTTCATATTCCACTGCTTTTCAAAGAGGAGGTTGCCATGTAATTATGTCTCCATTTCTGAACGGCTCAAATGAAAAAAAAGTCTGCAATGCTAAAATTTACTAAAATTGAGTGCCACTTTTATGGGAAATCAATAGAAACAGTAATTGAAACTTCTTAAGTGTTTCAGGCTATTATGTGTGATATTAATAATTACTGTAAAGTTGAGACTGGGAGAAATATACTGCTTAGTTCATTATCATAGTCATTTCTACTTATAGATGGCCATATCCATTGTTGCTTTTGGGGGTAACAGGTGCATAGGGACCCAGCAGGTGTGATAATAGCTTTTGAAGTCTGTTATAAAAGATGGATCCCATAACATAAGAGCTGTAACCATAGGAGAAATATGACTTTATTTTCTGGATTTTACCACCAGATCAACTTTGTGAAAGACCAGCAACATGATGTAATTGCAAAACTTAATGCAGAGTACCTTGAGATAGAAGAGCATCTCACCAGCCTTGGCTTGGAGGTAATTTTTTTTTTTAGATGTCACAGCTTCTGTTCTTCTTTGAAAGAGTTCTAAGTGTACTCTTTAAAAGAGTGTTAATACAACTTTTTCCCTGTTAATAGACTTCAGAGATCAATTAAATGTACTTTCTTGATATACCAAAACTTGAACATACAGCTGAAGATCTTAAAAAGAGTCAAACCGACTACCTTAGAAGGTTATGTTTTCATTGGCAGAAATATCTTACTAGTACTTCAGATACATCGGTGAACGGAGAACATATCCCTAAAGAGGTTTTAGATGCGGACTGCCCTTACCCAGACCTGAAGGACTCCCTTGTTGAGGCCTTCCAAGCCCTGTCAGAGAGGTACCAGAGCAGACTGCAGAGTCTGCAGGAGCAGCAGCAAAAGGCTGACAGGTATACCTAAACTCTGGCTTGCATTATTAAAGGTGTTTGGAGAATCATCAGGGGAAAGTTATTTAGCTTATGTTCCCAATCAATATGAAGGAAGTGAATAAAACAATCTTATGATGACTTTTCATTGCCCATTTCATGAGTACAAGTAGAAGCAGAACTCTGCTTTTATCCAACAGAACAACATGAAATATCTGTATTGGCGCTGCAGGCTCTTTCTCAAGCATGCTGCTGAACAACTTAGACAAGTCTTTTTCACTTTGAGGCTGATTACAAAAAGCTACTTCATAATTTTATGTTCCACATACCGGCATATGTCTTAACAAGGTTGACTCAGCTTTGCAATTTAAGTGTGTAATGGCATTTGAGAGGGAAAAGCAGCAAAATGAAGGGAAGGAACCCTAATGCCAAATTATGACTTTATGCTTCTCTCTCTGATCACATATTTTTCTGTTGATTTCGCTTCAGGTTCTGTGGCTGGTTTCCAGAAGACCACAAACTCTTCCAACTCACTTTGTCTATGTATACTCAGGAGGTACCCAACCGCAGAGTACTTTGCATGGACATGCTATTGAGACTCTTCCCTGAGCGCACAAGACTAGAGCTGGTCAGTTCTTTTGGTAGTCGCATTTTTTTTTTGTTGCATTTATCAAACAGCAGTGATACAAAATGGTTTACAAAAGGCAAACAAACATTTGGCTACATTTTGTCAGAGGACATTGAACACTGTCCAGTCATTCTTTGAAAATGCACAAGGGAAACACAACTTGATCTGCAGACAAATTTATAAAGTTGTGCTTTCCTCAAGTGCAAAATGAATGCGGTGTTAACTTATCTACTTGTGGATCTTATCCAGTACCATAAGTCAGCCCGTTGCATAGCTGATCTGTGCATGAACTCTACACAAACCCATATGACAAAAAAAGAAAAAATAAACCCCCCTCCCCCTGTCGGAGGCAGCCCTGCGGTGTGAGTACCCAGCGTCCTGATCAATGAAGCTCAGCACCCTGAGCCGAGCAGACAGATAAGCCTGGACAATGATCTGTTCATCACGCTGCAGGATGTGCCGTGTCACCCGCTGTGGACAATTGGCTCTCGCCACCGCCTAGCATTGCCATGACAACCGCCATGCCCTCTCTCCTCCCTCACCCGCACCCAGAGACCTGTCGTCATATCAGTTGCAGCTGGGTGCTGCATTTAGAGCCATGATCGTTCAGCCTCTGGGGCGTTGTGGGGAGGAGAGATGTCTTTCTCCACACTTCTTTCCTTCTCAGAAACAGATTCAGAGCCAACAAAGTTCTGTTTACATCCATCAGTCATAATTCAACTGCCTGGCTAATCAGACTGAGCTATAAATTGGTTAGTTGGTACCCCTCTGATTAAGTTCAGAAATGCTGATATTAGTGTTTGGTGGAGAAAGTAAAGTCTTGATTGATGCAGGCTTTTTAGGGATTTTTATAATCTGCCCTTTAAAATAAATGAGTTGAACAAGTATGACATGATTAGTATTTGGAGAGCTTGAAGGATAGTCCTTAAGTTCAACTGAGCTGTATTTTAGCGAATTTCTGCATTTATCAGAAATAAAATTCATGATAAAAGGAAGTGTGGCTATTGCAGATATTTCACTGATCACTGATCAGTTTAATGCTATTTCTGTGAAGTAAATGTCTGTGCAACATTCTTTTAGATTTTGTTTTACTTTTCATTTCACAGTACTGAATGATGTCTCTGCTTGAGATTAGATATATCCGTCCCTGCCATTAAGTTCCATGTGCGTGGAATCATTCCAGGATGACTGAGCTAGTTTCCTATGCTTTTAGTTACACCAGTTTTGCAAAGGCTTTTGCTGCATAATAAGTGAAGAAAGACAAGAGTCTTGATGACTAATTAGCTTGCAAGTTCAGCTCGATTGGTGGCAGTTTTTCTTATTCACTCTCTGTGATTACAGCAAGTATTTAAATGAAATGTTAAGTATAGGCAGACTGTTTGCAATGATTATAACTTTCTTTGATCTCTTTGATATTCAAAATTTCTTATGGCGGTTTGTCCGACCACAGCTGCGATCCAGTCGGAAATCACTGTTCCACCAAAGTGGCATTATTTGTAGTTTTTTAGTCGATTTCCTGACCTAAAGCTGAACTATTCGCTTCCTTTTTTTTCTGTCAGGTGATGGCTTTTAAGTTCTCTCCGAGTGGAGAACTCCCTCTGCTGGATGGGGTAATTTACTGTCAAGGCTCTCATAACAGGTGCCAAAGTAAACATGATTTTAAAGTAATACCCTTATGAAATTCCATGGCCATGTGAGGAATTATTCATACATCTCACTATTTTTGTACTCCGTTTTTCCATAGTCATTTTCTCCTTTTTGTACGGCCAAGTCTTCACAGAAGCAGTATCTACTAAGGGAATGTGGAGCAGCTAGGTTTTGTCACACGTTAGTCGTGTTTCACAGACACAGTGACAGTGTCCACACATTTACTGAGTGCAACAACTAAAGGACATGCATGGGCACAAACAGGCATTGCACGGTGTGTGCAGACACACAAGCAGGCATGCAGACATGTACTATGTTCATGCTTGCTTGCTTTCAAGACACACAAGAAAGGCAAGGGTGGTGAAGGAGAGGGCAAAACAAAGTGAAGAATACAGGGTGGATCTTCTTCAAGTTCCAAAGTTGTACATTAATAAACAAGATTTGCTTCACTGATCTTCTCTCCACTGTTCCGTTGGCAGGTCTGTCAGCTTATTCATTTTCAATAAAACCAGTCAGCCATCTAATGCCTTCACTCTGTCAGTTAGCCGCTATTAGCCCATAGATGAATATCATTCCCTCTGTTCCAATGAGGCAGCCAAGTGGTGCAGCCTCTGAGAGCACTGACACAATGATGAATAGCTATGGGCAGCCTTCACACAGGAAGGGACTGCTTTTCTTCAGGATATTTCACAGCCAGGAGAAAGGGACCATTTTATATATCAGCAACGTTAGACCTGGCACAGTGGTGTCCCCACGGTTCTGTTTCCATGAATACAGATAGTGTATCACGCAGGTGTTTGTGAACATCAGGTTGCACATCATAAATTTGGTGCATAATACAGCTGGGTTGCCATTTGAGCTTCCATATAACCTTTTTTACAATGTTCTTCAGGTTTGTTCCCCAGTTTTTACTCTCAGTGAAGATTTTGATTCCCTGCTCATGACTGTTAAACTGTACAAGCCAACACACTTGGTGTGGTCTTTGTAGGCCTATTCATTTGAGCAATGTTCTGTCCATTGTCTCTCTCCTAGATGGAGCATGAGCGCCTGTGGGACTTACAGCGCTTCGCCCAGTTGCAGCACAAAGCAGTGACCCAGCAGTGGCGGCGAGACGTGGACGAGCTATTGGCCAGAGCCCTGGTCACCCTGCAGGAGGCAAAACATGCCCACCAGGAGGAGCTGAAACTCCACAGAGACCGTCAACATCAACAGGACATCTGTTTTCACCTCAGAGAGAAAGTTAGTGAGTTTTGTAAATCCAAATCCAGTGTTACTACTGAGGAGAGATTCCTTGTGATGAGATGTAATTGATTTTAAGGCAAATTACCATCTATTAGAATCAACAGAGGTTCGCCAGTTTCCACTGTACAGTGTGTGTGACATATGCTTGTGGAGGTTTAGATTTGACTGTGCTAAGTGTGACACACAGCACTGTCATGCTGCCTGTTCATGTACAGCTGATGAGGCCGTATATTACAGCAAACTGCCTGACAGCATCTCCTGCTTTACCCGCCCCTTGGGGCAGGGTTGTGTATGCAAGCAAGCTAATAAGATTGGTCTTGTGAACGGGATGTTGCTGTCTTTGAGGGGTGCCTCTTCGCAGTGACAAAATAAATCCATGTGCTGTTGATGTAATGCTGCAAAAAATGAATTTGCATTGCCTATGTGGGGTTTTTCAAAATGGTGCTTGTGTCCTGTGGCTATTCTGACAAGTGACATTACTGATGTAAGCCAACACACCTGTTCTCCTTCAGTCAAGTATCAACGCACTTATTATTTTTGTACTGCTAAAGTGTTGTGACAAAATTATATGTTTTTTTCCGTGAGACCACCTGAATGTACGCTCATTCTTACGATTAATTCATCATTCTTCCACCCTCTGTTATTTAAGCCTGAATGAGTCTTTTAAAAAGACAGAGTGTTTGAAGAAGAAAGACATGGCAAATAGCATTCAGTGGTAGATGTTTGCTCAGTTTTCAAACTGTAGCTAAGAGCAAACAATGAATTAGCAGTGAAATATTTTTACACCTTACTAAAAACAGGGTCTGATCTGGAGGATAGTTTGTTTTTAAAATAGACAGACTACTGACTACTTTTTTTTTGTTACGTCGCAAAGTAAGTAAGAGTAAGTCTCAGTCACCACTTTGTGTACAATGGTAGACAGCGTGTAGAGCTTTTTGTGAGGTGGTGTCCTTTCTACTGTATGGTGTTTTTGTGTGATCTACACAATCCTTATGCGATCTATTCCCAAACGTAACAGACTTTGACAGCCTGAAACAACATAACACGATGCCACATTTTGGTCTCACACTTTTCAAAATGTTGCCGTCTTCTCAATAGCCACAAAGCAGTTCTGTACTAATCTGTTTGAAATATAAACATGGAAAAATAATTTTGCCTTTGATCATATAAAGCATCAACTTTGTCATAGTTTAATCTTCACTACCTGAAAGTCAGATGCTTCAAAAGTTTCTAGCAAATTTTCAACAAATTAAAATTTTGTTATCCCTGACTAATAATAGCCTATTGTATAACAGTGTAGTAAAGTGTATTGAAAAGGACTTGTAAATTTGGTTGTGCAGCATAATATTATGTTCAAGTGGAAGGTTAAACTCTATCGTATGCTGCACATCTCATTTGAATTGAGTTCAAGTTAAGGGCAATGATCTCAAGATTCAGTTCTGAATATTTAAATTGTAGAGGGATAGAAAAGATCAACGGTTTTACAAAGATTAAATATGTAATTCAAAACAGCCATGACTGTCTGCTAGAACTTATTTGATATCTTCCTGACAACAACAAAAGTTTCTGACTTAATGTAATTTCAGGTAAACCTCCAGTCTCTATATATCAATTTTATGTGGCATTTTTAAACAGATTTTTCAATTTTGTTTCGGTGCTCTCCTAGATAATGAAAATAAAATCTAAATGTATTTCTCAGGCCATGATTTTTCCTCATTGTCCTTGCTCATGCAATTCATTTGCACACATTTGAGCTCGTGTGAAGGCGCAGATGAATCCCCTCTGCTCTTATCATTGCAGCACAGTGACAGAGCAGCGAGACAAAATTGATTCTCCATCCGCTTCATCTGCTTCTTTAACACTTTTGTCTCTGCAGCTGCTCCAGCTAATCCTAGAAAAACCCCTGCCTCTACTCTGAATCAATACTATTATAGAAGAAAGTGTATATTACAGTTGCTGACAGCTATTGTATTTCTATTCTATGTGTATCCAGAGAAGTAGAAGTAGTTTACTGTTTTGAAATATGAAGTAAATAAATAGCTCCTGTGATTGGTACTTGTTACTATCTCGGTCCAGGATTGCTCAGCTCACCTTCTGCATCACATCTCTGCTCGTTGAGGTGAGGTCATTTAGAAGATTGGTTCTGACCTCATTTAGCAAAGCTGTGGGGAGCTATCTATGAAAGGCGATTTGGAGGAAAACTTTATTACATGGGTTCCTTCTTGGAAACCAAAAATGATGGGATGGATTCATGATGGGCACACATTTGCATTACTGCTACCACAGCAGCTCTAATATGCTGCAAACTGCAGACATGCACAGGCGATGGTAAAATAAAATGCACGATTAAAACAAGTTTGAATTTATGCCTGAGAAGTTCATTCCATTCCATTTTATCGCTGAAAGTCAGTCTCCTGTTTTTAAACTCATCAATTTTTTTTTTCAGCGCTTCTTTAGCGACCATAATTAGCTGCTATTGTTCTTGGTGTGTTTGAGTCTTTTATTCTGTCCTTGCTTTCATTTACCACCCGCTTATACTTCAACCCAGGCCGCTCTGATGAGGGATTGTGCATTCCACATGGGTAAATCAAGCCTGGAGGAATGACAGATTGTGGTAACATCTACATGTGAAAAAGGGATGAGAGGGCCAGCAGGGCAAGCCACGTAGCAGTCGAAAGAGGAAAGGTTTCCATGAGACGCAGGGTTTACTTGCAGGAGCTTGCTGGTCTTCAAGGTACTTGGGGGGGACCTACGCCTTTGGTAGTAAAAATGTAATGGCATATTTTCTGTGTGCCTTTCACATAGTAACCAGGATATTCTCTCTGGACCATGTAAGCAGTCTGTGACTGTTAAGCCTCTCTGGTGGGTGGGTCTCAGTACTTGACGCAGCGTGTGGGCAACACAGTATTTCAGCTGACAGTTCTCAGAGGGGTTCATCGCTCATAGTTGTGTGTTTTTCTTCAGGAAGCAATCTACCTGTGATGGATCTCAATACATTACTAACCTTGTTAGCCAGTGAACTGCCACAAAAATGATACGGTTTCATGTTTCTCCTCTCATTATGGACGTTGGTTCAAGTCCCTTTTAAGATTTTGTAAAACTCCCGCACTATCACTCTCACTCAGTAGTGATTAAACCAAATGGAGGAGGACTGCTAAGATATCCCTCATTTGGTGCTGTGACTCACAGCAGGGGTGTTTTTGTATCAGCTCATATGTGATCTGTCTGAATGTTCGTTCATGTATCAGAAGCTAATCATTAAATGACCTGCAGTCAGAAAATAATGGCAGGTGCTGCCACATGCCCTGACAGAAAATATTTAAGTGTACAGATATGCTAACAAAAGCTTTCAGCAGGCTGCAGTGCTCTGATAAAAACACTTTAAACCTTTTGTTATTCTGACATCTCCCCTGTCTTTTTT
>JABUIW010000214.1:6583121-6667436 GCA_013363375.1 Menidia beryllina
ACAAGCCCACACAACTGTCAAAATTAGAAAACTAGGGGAAGTAAAAATGGTGACTTGTGCTTTGCTTTACTGAGGAGTGCATAAAAAGTGCGTAGTAGCATTAATAAATGACAAAATGGTCACTATCAGTTCTTGCGACCTTAGTCTTCATTAGCCAGCACAAAGTCTAAGACAGAGATTTCTAAAAGGGAATTATGTTACATTGCCATCTTAAGTGGGGCTAAATGAAAATGGTTGAGAGGCTGGATACTTTAAAGGCCGGTCTGAGTCACACAGCTGCTGCTGCTTCTTAAACAGGCAGCAAGTACGACTGACTTGATGATAACTGCTGGTGCTGATGTGTGTGTGACCATGTTAATTTGCGGTTGAATTCTATTGGGGATTTCTAAGCTCTCCTCTGATAGATCTGTGAATCTGTCTGCCCGCCCGGAATGCAACATTTAATACCGGGCATGCCACTGAGAGGCTATTGGATAGCCAAACCGTCACTCTCTCCTTAATAAATGTAAGACCGTGTGTGAGAAAAGTTTAGATATCTACTGTACGTGATGAAGGTCATGACTCTTATTCATAAAGTTAGACCCTTGAGCTGATATTTTGGAGATCAATTTTGCTTTGGCTCATAGAATTAAATGAAAGTATTTCTTTTCTTTGTTACATATTTTTTAAATTTCTTTTTTACACTTTTTTCAATATTTTTACTTTTTTTTGTTACATATACATAGCAGAACTGGTAAATGAGGAAATCATACATGGCCTGGGTCAAACAAAGGTTCTCACTCTGTGAGTCAGAGCGTTGACAGATCCTGTGGTTATAACATGCAGGAGAGAAGCAATTCTACCGCCTCCTCCTGAATTCATGGCATGGCTTTGACAGCTGTAATTGTTTTTTCGAAGCAGCTGCTGATTGGCAATATTCGCTTTCTGTTTCCCCCGGTGTGGATTTGCATGTGCGCTTGTAGCTGCAGCAGTGGCGGGCCCAGCAGGAGGAGGTGGCACGGCTGGAGGCAGCGATAGCAGCAAGGCAACAGGAGGAAGGAGAGGCCAGGGTAAAGAGGGAGCGGGAGAAGGAGGCTGCCATCAGGTCACAGCAAAAAGAGAAAGTAAGTGCTGCATCTGTGCTCCCATCCAGTCACTGTGTTGGTCACCTCCTGCAGAACTGTGGTGCAATGACGCAGTGTAGGGAAAGGGAGATGAAAACTAGGAGGACAAGACATTTGTGTGTTTCTTCGGTACCGGAAGAAGTAGTATCACACAGCCCCTTTATGAAAGAAAATGGGAATATCGCAACAGATATTCTCCTGTCATGACAGATGGTATGTGATTAATTAAGTCACTTATTCTGAAAATTTATGTTTTTCTTTTACCAAAATGAAAAACTGTCAGATCACAAATAGCGGTGATTTACTCCCAAAAGCACTGGATGTTATCGAACTGAAAGCACATGCTGTTACGGTGACTTGGGGATTTTGATTATTCATTTTTGTTATTGAACACACAGGTGTGATAACAGCAGAGAATCTGTGTGTCTTTGACTGTTTAATTAACTGACTCCTAAGGGGTCTGCAAAGAGTGTACGGGCAACCTGAGACAACCCTCTGATTAATGCAAGCTTTTAAGCCTCATTGAGTTCCAAATAATTTAGAACAATCGTTTGGGAGACATTGAAATATCATCTCATTCTCTATATTTACACATATCTGATTCCCGCTCTGTCTCCATCAATAGGACATGATGATTCTAAGAGTTTTGTGAGTCAACGTATTGGGTGTGTGGCAGCTCTTCTCGTTAACTTTTTCATTATAATTCATTGCCATTTTTCCCCAGGTGAGAGTGTTTTATTTAAAGCAGCAGAGGAGGAGGGAGATACTGGAGCAAAGGGATCAAGAGAGACTTGCTAATCTGAGGAGTGTGATGGAAGAACAGGCGAAGAGAGATAGGCAGAGGTTAGTGTTCAACCGTGCATGTGAGATTTTTTTGCTGCCAAGTGCATCGGTGTAGTTAAGGACATTCAAAACCCAACAGAATTGTGTCAAATAAAATCCAAAATGTAAATACAACACTCTGTCTATATTCTAAGATCCTATGTATCATTAGGTCTTAGAATGATGTAAGTATGACACTAAGTGAACATGAATATTTGACAAATTCCGGTATAAAATCAAGGGTTACTGTCAATAGCGTTAGGAGTTATACGGTAATTTCAAAGTTATTTGGAGTTCAGTGTTCCGCAATATGGAAGATCATGCAAAACAAGATAAACATCCCGTTCCATTATGACCCGGCAATGATTGCCAGAGTCCTACAATAACAAGAATTGTTTTTCTTCCTTGCTCTTGACAAAAGCCCCACTGTTCTCTATTCTTAAGGTAGTGCTTGTAAAGCTTTGAGGTTTACAGGGGGAGGGTATTTGTTCCCACAGTATAACATATTATTCCACATTTATTTAATACAAATGTACTTGTGTTTCTGCTTATTTAAGCCGGGGTCATTTTGGTTTATTTTTCCTAAAACCATAGTAGGCTAAATACTGCCCAAACTGAATGTCCCTGCCATCAGGTTTTATTGTTATAATCCACTGACGGGCCTTATTCTCTCCCCTTTCTCTCTCCTTTTCATTGATATATCGTGAAATGCTTTTATCTGCGGATGCCTTAGAATGCCTCAGATATTTGTCCTTTTTCTGCTACCTTGCATTCTGGGATCCTCAGTTAGTTTAGGCAGAAATCTTGCTCTTTATGTAGTGGATCCTACATCCTACTGTGAATGTGTTCATTTGCCTGCTCAGTGGACCAAAATAAGTGGTATGCTCACAACTGCTCAGGTATTTTTTAAATTCTGCTTTTTAATAAACCTTCAGTCATGAACTGAGAGCCCATCTTTTTATGAAAAAGAACCCAAACATTTAGCTTATTTACAAGTGAACGATAAGAGCAAGTTCATTTGAGGAAAAGTTGTGTAATGAACATAAAGATCAACACAGACTGGCCTCTGTAACACAGTGTTGAAACAATGCAGTGCCATCAATAGGACATTTCTTCATGATGCACAGAGAGATACAGGAGGTCATTCCTGCCAGCAGGCAATAACACTGCATAATGAAAACTTGTAATGACAGTTAAAAACATTACTTCAGAAATATATTTCAAATTTTCTCATGCTCAATTTGTCTGAGTAAGTCTCTAGTGTGTCATCGGTATGAATGCTTCAAGCAAAAGGAAATATAACCACTGCCGCTGTATAACTTTTGGGTTGCAACTGGATGTATTTGTTATCAGTTGGATCTAATTGCTATTAATTTTCTTTTTTGTTACTTTACGAATGGATAAGCGCATTTCTCGTTATTTTTGTTATTTTTCTGTGAAAATGAATAAGAGGGGGTATGAGAGAGATAAAACCAGACAGTTTAGAGGAGCTGCCAAAGAGCAGCTCCTCTAAACCCTGTGCCAGCCTAGGGCTTACTGTGTGAGAAGTGATAGGTAATGTCGCCTGTGGCGGTGGCAAAGGAAGAGAAGCACTGTGTGGGTTTGATCTCCACAAGCTCTCTGTACTCCCTTTAGGGTCCAGTTTCGGGCAGAGATGTTGCAACAGCGACAGGAAGAGAGGGAGACACGAGAGCTGGAGCGTCAGCGAGGAGAACAAGAGAGGCAGAATCGCTTAGAGGCTCTTAGAAAACAGGTGAATCATTAGAGGAAATTAATTTTTTGAGCTGGCTGTTCTGCTTGTTGACATAACATGAAACTGACTCATCCATGCCACGGTAGAGGTGTCAGTGCCCCCTTATGGTGGAGTGTAATAGCACAACTGTATGGTACTAATGCTTTTGTTTGAATCGTCTTAGGTTGAGGTGGTGGTGGATGCAGACCCGGAAAGACTGATGGCAGACACTGAGTCTTGGAGGAATCGAAACATGAATGCGAATCATTTTGAACCCCACAGGCCACTCTATAGTATCAATACATACACAGACACACAGGTGAGCCATGATTACAGCTATCCTAGACTAACCTTCACTTCATGTTTGTAAGGTTACAAAGTATTCTGCTGATCATTGACCCAGTCGCCTTATCTCCACTCTGTATACTTAGTGCTTACAACATCACTGCCCCTGGTTCCTCTTTCCTTTATTTCATGCAGCTGTTAAGTTTTGTTTAATATTTGGTGTGACTGACCAATGAAGTGGGGGAAATGTCCTCATTTTAACACTAAGCTAAGATTTCAAGGTCAGCGTTGTTAATGAATAAACTGCAGTCTGTTTAGGTTTTTGTGAGTGTACCAGCTCTCAGAAATGGACAATAATCACACAGTGGAGCTTCTCCTATTCCAGCGCATAAAGAATAAGTCATTAACCCCATTTTGTGTTAAACAAACACGACAAGGGGAAACAGCTGGAAATGTGTAATGTATTTACTGTCCCTTTCCCAGATTGTTTCTGATCCGAGAGTCCGGGTCGAGCAGGCTCTGCGAGAGGCTGGTCTACACCAAAGCCAGTATGCCCAGGAGCTCATGTCTGCTATCAAGCCAATCAAAGCACCTCGCCGAGACACAAAATCCATACTTAAATTTTGACCTAGGTTTTGTTTGGGTCATTTTATACAGTCAAAGCAACCCTTGTTCTGTTCAGGTCACTGTATGAAAAAAAACTATTGCTTGTTTTTTAAAAAAACTCAACCTAAGTGAAACATTTAATTTTTATCAGGTCTTTATTAGGGATTTTACACTTCATTAGCAGTACAGAATATGAAAAGTATCATCAATATTTGCTTTTAACATGAAATCTTAAAACAGTTACTGCTCCAAAAATGTATTGTTTTTTTACATAAAGAAGTTTGAGGCTACATTTTTAGACTTACAGAATAGATCAAGTGTCATACATGTTACTGACGACTATGACATAATAAAAACTGAAAAGGGCTGTACACCGTCTTCTTCGATCATGAAACAAATTACAAAACAGTAATAATTACAAAACATCTTTTAACTTTGAAATCATTTATTGTGGAGTCTTCACTATCAGCAGACAATCCCCAGCTGTTTTTTCTTCTTATTCCAGTCATTCAAATGCAAAAGGGATCCTAAAAGCATCCCTTCACCGCATTGCTTTCATATGTAGTTGTAGCGACAATGAGTATTGCTTATAAAGGCTGTGTTGGCTTTGACTTTAAAATCAGCTAACAGAAAACATTTATATTCAATAATTTTATCACATAAATACAAGAGCTTTGATATGAAAAGATAAAATACACACTTAAATATATATCAGTAAAATGATCATTTTTAGCTTTATGCCTTAAATCAGAAAAATCTTAACTGACTTAAATAAATGTTTAATTCAAATATTAACACGGTAACTACATTTTATGTATATACATATCCACATGTTATTCAGAGCTTTGTACAGTCTTTCAAAGGTGAAGTGGTCTCAGACAAGAATTCCCAAACGTTTCTTGATAAAGTGGGACACCAGGATTTGAGGTCTCTGCTGGTACTCCACCAGAACATCATGAGAGGAGGTGATCTGATCCCCCTCGAAGCGGTTCAACAATGCGACGCAAACCACAGCCGCTGTGAAGAAAAGGATTGGGCTTTACTAATTAAGGTAATAGATGGATATTCATTTAAAGTTTTATGGATCTGTTAAGCTTCAAGTGTTCTATATTTTTTTTTCAAACATTATACCTTTGAGGCCACAGACACGGCACATGGCAGCAAAAACAGTGGACTCCATTTCAATGTTCCTCACTCCTGCCTCGAAAGCTTTTCTCAGATATTCCAGTTTTTCCTCATGAGAGAAGGAACAGAGAGCTCCATCCAGTCGGCCCTGACCTACAGAGACAAAGTTATTTTCAGTCCATGGCCATTTCAATGAATGTTGTTAAGTATGTGTGTGTGCTTATAAGGGCTTTTATTTTATCCCTGTAAGTGATTCAGTCAAGTATACCTTCATAGAAATCATGGGTGCACAAGGTATTTCCAATAACGGTTGGTAGGTTTTCAAGTTCAGTGGAACACTGAAGAAGCTCGCTGGATACTCCTTTATCTAGCTCGGTGCTTCTGGTTATTACTTTACCCAGAACCACTTGTTCAAACTGGGGACGAAAAGAGTAGTCCACTGCTTTCTCAGTGATCACCACAGTTCCTGGTGCCAAACCTGGAGATGATGCCAAGCACAAGTGTTATTGTTTAGTTAAATACATGAGCTACGTGACAAAAACTTCTCGTCACCCTGAAGACAAAAAAAAAAATCTATTCTTACCGACTCCACCTGACGTTCCCAGTCGAAACAGGACAACATCACGGCACTGAGCATGATGCAGAAGTTTAATGAGCTCGTGCAACATAATGGAAATTGAGGGGACTCCCATGCCATGCTGTAATATATACACATGGGTTGAAATAGTTATACATCTGCCACATTCTTAGTCATGAAGCCAGTATTTAAGGTTTCTGTGATGATAGTTTGTTCATCTATTAATTTTGGAGTACTTACACTTATAGAGAGAACTGGTCCCACTTTGTACATGCAGTAACGATCAGTTCCCTCACAGATATCTTTGATTTCTTCTGGATTTCCTGGCAGCTTAAGCTCATGGTGGATGAACTGGGCAAAAGCCTTCATACGATTTGCGCTTCCACCAACACACACAAACTAAGAAAAACAAAAGGAAGAGGGACAGATGACTTTTTTTTCAACCTATAAGGAGAGAAATTCATTTTCTGTCAGCTGGATTTTCAACACAAACCTTAATATCTCCAAACATTTCAGGGAGGTTGTGTGTCCTGGTGCTCAAGCTGAAATGGTATAGAATGTCCTCTTCCATGGTGCCCAAATAGGGATTTTTCACTTGGACCTGTTGCCTAAGGGTAATTGATAGTCATATCAGTTCAATGCCGGAAACAAAACCAAACTATGGGCAAGAATGAAGTGAAGCAAAATCCCTGCATAAATATGGTAGATGTTTGAGAGTTAAGCCCTCTAATATAAAAAGAAAGTTTAAACTGAGCTTGAGCAGTTCCTAAATACTTACTTGATGTACTCATTGTGTTCATTTCCCATACAGTTCAGAAGAATCGGTGCCATGACTGCAGATGCTTTAAAATAAAGTTAAGAATGTCCTCAAAAGTTACTGTAAAACCTTCAGGCTCTTGTTGCAGCTCTTTTACAACTGAGAATCAGTTCCAACATTGGCGCTGATATAGTGATGCCCTCTGACCTTTGCAGTGATTGGTTCCAGAAAGAGGAGTAGCAGTGGTCCTTGCACTCAAATCTACTGGTGCCAAACGGAGCAAGAACATATTTAAGGAAAAACAAAACAAAAAAAAAAACATTAACTTTTGTGTTGGTTTTCCCCTCGTTGCATGTAGCTTTGTGCAGTGATATGCTTTCATTACAGTGTTGGAAGTCTTAGTTTCTTATTGTCAACATTGCACTGAGGAAATAAAGATTACACTCAACTAATATTGTGGGTTTAATAGTGTAATACCCAACACAATTAGAAAAAAAGAGAAAAGTGGAAAAAAGTAATGTTTATCTGCCACTGTTATGATACGTTACATAACCATAAGTAGGTGTGTGAAAAGTCTCAACTCCAGCCAATCTGAGACTAGTGAATACTTGACGAGTTATGACACAACTCACCCACAGGACATGGAGAACCTGACCTTGGATTGCATTGCCAACATAACAGAGACATGCAGTAAAAGATAGAAAACACAATGTTTATCATTTAAGTTTTATTGGAATCTTCATTACAGTCACAATTCAATGGCTACATTACAGTTAAGTGAATCACTTACAAGCTTAAGAAAACAGTGGAAACCAAATAATTTATAGTGTAGCTCAGTGAAAAAGTGTAGAAATAAATGTTAGAGGAAAACATGGCACTATTTCTCTGAGCTTATCTATCCTTTTGCACACCTGGCAGTCTCCCAATCTGTTGACATGAAAATGGAGAAGAGGAAGACTTATTTGAGCAATCACCTCACATAATTCACTAATGGCTCTGCATTATAATGTCAGGAGCATCATAAATCCTTGCTCGCTGAAACCTTTAAAGTATTACAGCACAGATTTTGTCACCATCATTCCATAATGGCTATTCATATAGCAGTCACATAAAATCAAATACACTGCATATTATTTTATAGTAGTTATATGCATTCTGAAAGCATGAGATTTGAATGTTTTACAGAACTACTTACTTAGTGACATGTCACTGTACTGGTCTGTCATCTTCGGCATACCCAAAGCTCAGCAGTTTGGACATGTCAACAGGTGCTGGTTTCTTGTCAAATATTCTGCAAAGGAATAAACAGATGTTCAAGAACGGTGGAAGCATTTATTTGCCACGGAGTCAAACTCAAATCAGTAAGTGAGTTTTTCTTAAATTACAATATCATGCATCTTTTTGCACTGCTTCAAAAGGGCCTATGACATTGGCCAGAGGGACTAGAGTGGATTAAGCATGACCCCTTACCCTCACTAAAATCCTAAAACTTTGGATACTTAGAGGTATTAATAGAACATTTGCAGTATTAAAAACAAAAACACCTGTTGATGAACTTTACATTAAGCTGAATTAACCACCTTATTTCTATTACAGCGAAACAGGAGCTCTTTGAAGTGTTCAAACAAGTCAATGACATTTCCCTAAAAAATGTGGTACAGAGAACACTCAGTACAGAGCAGCTGGTGAACCTAAGTAAACAGGGAAACATCCAGTACTTTCTGGCCTCAAACTGTACTTTGTGCTGTACTGTATTTAATGAGCTTCCAGTTTCTGCTTTGTCATCACAACAGCCATATAGATTAGAACATATACAAAACAAATGTATATTTGTACAATGTACATATTGATCAGCTGGGCATTTTACTGTACAACAAAAAGCACATTAATGCAAAGGCCAACTGCAAATAGTTTGGAAAACAAATGGAAAGATAATTCCCCAAAATTATCCAGAAACCTTGCATCATTCCTAATATAATGCAGATGGTCAAACATCAATTGAAATGGTTTTAGATTACTCCATTCTTTTCCATTTACTTAAGTAGTAAATTGTTCTGAGTATGAATACATTCAGTTTGAACGCATTTTATTAAAGGTATTCAACTTCTTAAATTGAATACGATCATGCATGTATGGCAATTGGAAGGGCAGATACGTTTATGGAACTAACAACTAGTTAGTTCACTGCTGAGGATAGATCTGGTGAACCGAGTGTATGTAAGGATATTAATGTTTTTCACTTAAGAAATTAATGCTTCTCTAACCATAATACCCAAATTCATGTGGTTTGGGTTGGTCTATTAACAAGATGTTTAGCATGCCACTTGCACTAAATATGCTACAGAACAACAGCACCATCCTGTGGTCAAGAACTTACATCCTCTTGAATTTGCTGCTCACATGTGGATTGGAAGTTTGCAAATCCACCATCTGGCTGTTAGGATCAATTTTCTGGAGGGAAAACAAAAATAGTAATGGTATAATATTGGTTATTCTGCACTTTTTCAAAATTATCTCAGCAAAGTACACTCATGTTGAGTCTCACTCACTAAGGCAGAAAGTGGGTGTGCCGCAAGCATCACTAATGATCCTTCAACTTAGACTTAAAAACATGGGCTCTGAACAAGATAAACAAACAAAGGCTAGAACTGCTCTAAAATGGCCAGATTATTTTCCAAACAACGTTGTATACCTTCTCTCTTCCACTGCTGTTGCCATTATCCCTCTCCCAGGCTGACATATTGTCATTCCCAAAGGGCTGCTTCAGTGGCTGAAAATCTTCAGGGCTTTTCTTCTCCTCACTGTTAATTAGACTGATTGAACTGTTTTTATTAGTACAAATATGGCCACTCAATGGTAG
This sequence comes from Menidia beryllina, assembly GCA_013363375.1. Classification (NCBI taxonomy): domain Eukaryota; kingdom Metazoa; phylum Chordata; class Actinopteri; order Atheriniformes; family Atherinopsidae; genus Menidia; species Menidia beryllina. The sequence goes on from JABUIW010000214.1 coordinate 6,592,989, forward strand.
CGGAATAGATTATGAAACAGCAAACACATGCTTATTTGATGCCAGAGCATTTAAAAAGCAAAACAAAGAGGACCATTGTTAAAGACATGCGAAACCAAGGCACATGCTTCTAGTACCCCATTTTGTTGGCGTCTCCTGATTCAGCACTGAACCACTCTGGAGGCTTGTATGCATTTGGGGACGAAGTATACATTTCATCATGCCATAACAGCCCTGTTGTTGGGAACAAAAATAAAAGTTACTCCTGACAGCAGGTAGACATCCAGCCAAAGGAAAACATGAGGGTACGCGCCAACAGGATGGCTCTTACCCTTATGTCCTCCTTGCTTTGCAAGCTTGACGTAGTCAGAATCACTCTCCAGGATTGCAGCCCTCCGTCCTCGAACCTTCTCCTCGGGAAGTTTACAGATGGTTGGGGAAAGCCCAGGAATCTGTGAAATGTGGCCATCTAATGTAAGGTATCCCGTTTTGACGCCTGGAGTGTTGGAACACATACACACACGAAGTAAGTAAAGAAACTTTACGACAAACGTTTGTTGCTTCGAATGAAAGACAGCGTTACCACCGCTTTATGTCCAGTCTGTCCCTGCTGACTGCAAGTCACGCTGCCCAAGTAATATAAATGGTTCTACTTGCCAGATTTCGTTGGTTGGAGAGGATCGTCATTCGTGAGAACTAAGGAATTTCTATGAGAAACAAAGCCGTAAGTCAACTGTCGTGATGACATTAACAAAGCGCGAACTGATACTCAGCCCTTAATGTGTACTAAACTACGGTTAAATATACAAAAACAAGTTAAACTTAACAAAAGCTAGAGCTTTACTTACTCGGAATTCATCTTGAAAACAGGGAAGACGCCGCGGTCGCTCTGTTTGGAAGTTGTGACCTTGTTTCCATGGAGACCGTTTTCTCCGGAGTGGGGCGGCTGGTGTGCGAAGGAACCTTCCGACATGTGTGCTCCGGTGTCTTTAAAGCTTACGGCACAGCTCAGCGCTCAACATCTGATAACGGGTCATGTTTGTACAACAGCAAGCTAAGTTTCTCTTGCTAACATCGAAGAAATGCAAATGTATTAGGCATCCAAAAAACAGCGCCTAATAACGAAGTGGCCATTCGTGTTGTGTCCGTTGAAATCTTTTTTGGATTCCCTTAATTGCACTAATTTGTCCCATTGGCTGCACCTGTGTGGATACACAACACCTCTACTGAGAAAAGGAGGAAAATAAATGGATTTGCTTTGCATGAGATTTCATTTTAATATTGTTAAAGTTACATAGTTATGCTTAAAGCTCGCACTGAATTTTGAAATATGTATTTACAGACACCCTCTGTCTCTTTGATGGAAGAAATAGTAAAACAAACAAACAAGGAAGGTGCTTCTAAACTCCCCAAATAATATTCAATGTGACCTAAAGGAAGATCAGGAAGGGAATGGCATTTTTCAACATTAAGGCTGAAGTCATGGTTTTGCCCATTTCCATACTACTTTCGAATAAAATATAGGAACTTAACTTCAATGTTCAGCACAATATTTAGCTTTGTAGCAAAGCCATTTAATAAGTTTATAGATTTTGATGACAAATGCACTTTTTGTGGAGCCAGAAACAGATTTATTATTTTTTTGGTGTGCCCTCTCTCATCTGGAATTTGGGGGAACATTGATTTCCTGTGTCTTTGAAAAGTGGCTGTTTTAACACGTCTGTAGTTTTGGGGGTCTCAGGTATGTGCAATGACCCGCTCCCACTGAGAGCTCAGAACATGCGCAGAGCAAGAAAAATAGCTGAGCTCTGGCATGTAAAGTTAGTCAGTGATAGTACATCAGGGACAGGAAGCTGATGCTTTGCTTTCAGTGTAAAACATGACAATCAGATTGTGATGGGAATCTACAATGTGTATTTAAATATATTTTATTACATATGAATGAATGTAACTTGGATTTCCAGTCAGACCGCTTTGTGCAGAAAGAAATAAACAAATGCTTTGCTTGGAGCCTACTGTAGTATCTGAAGCTCACAGTTAAGCCCAGACTGTTCTGTTCGTGGAGCATAAACACTTGAGAAACACTTTACCAAAGTAGAGTGTAGGGAGGAAGTATATAGATATATTCTAGTCCAGCTGCACGGAAACAGCCTGACAGAAGACAAAGAGTAAATGTCTATGCTATGGATTAACTAGATCCTGACAACACGCCTGGATGGAATTAGCCTGGTACAAGACCAAGAGCACAGATATAGGATGATATAAGGCACACCCAGTTAGGCAGAGTTTTCTCTGACACCGGGCGATGAGACCTCTCCAGACTTGATGCATCAATCTGTACTTCTGACACGGACCTGGCTGACAAAAAAATCCTCTTTGTTCGACCAAGTCTGCCTCAGCAGAGTTTTTCCCCAAGGTACCTTCACTTGAGCTATTTGAAGATGATAATTCACCACACTACAATAGAGTGTAAGGGATGTATATATTTTATCTATATGACCGTCTTCTCATCTACACAAACTCAAACTACAGAACTCATTTGCAAAAAATAAAAAACTTTGAATATTTTCAGCAGCATCTATGTTTTTTTTTTACCAAGCACCACTCGTGACAAGTTTTACATAGTAGTTTATGCACTTTTTTAAACACCTTCTTCTGTTTTGTCATCAGAACTTTTGGATTTAAAGCCAAAACGGACTTGTTGTGCATTTATAGTAAATTACAATCTTTTCTAAGCTAAACAACAAGTACACCAACCATTTAAAATTGTGCTTGCATGGGGAATGGCATTGTTGAAATAAACTCTGACACAACGTGCTCATACATATTTTCTAAATCTTATTAGATACAAATCAGATGTACTTCTCTAGCTGAAGATGTTGCATTATGTCAACTATGTAAATAACATCAAACAAATGCTCAATTTGAATGACCATTTTTAATAAGGAGAGCCTCTTTTGGGGTTTATTCCACCAGTTACACATGATTTGAAAGTATTATTTGTGGTTGTTTGTGAGTAGCCAGAAAGTACAACTATTCACCTTTTTACTTCCATCCTCCTGTTTTGCACACTCAAGGATCTACACATTGGCTAAACGTTTCTGGTCCTACTGACCACACCATGAACAAATAAAGGTGAAACCGCATTTCTTTTGAAAGGGGTCACCGGAAGCTGCTGTGGGTTTGACGTCACTTCACTGAGTACAGTAGTTAGTCGCTGCAAGGTAACTTCCTTCCACCAATCCTGGCTTCTTTTTTTTGTGCCTCCGACACTCCGCCGCCGGTGCCCGACTCCAGAGCCGAGACTTGGCTGCTGTGTGAAGGGGGACGGGGCTCCGGGATGTCTCTTCAGGTTTCCCCTCCCTTCGGCGCGAGCATCGTTTGAGTTCCTCACTTCTTTTTTTTTCTTTTTTTTTATCGCCAGCCGAGCGACCGACGGATGATCATGTTGGCGTCACGGAGGCTCGGATTTTCAGACTTTGGAAACCAAACCGGGCACACTCGGTGAATCCTCGGGAGATGGCAGAGTAGTCCGAGCTGCCCCTGCTGCCGAGCCCTCACTCCAAGGACTTTGAAAAACAGGTAAGTTGGACCTCCGAGCATCTTAAAACGCACTTTAACCCCGTCGGGATGTAGCGGGAGCGACGTGGAAAAGTTTGCTTGTTTTGCCTCTGAGCTGCGTGACCAACCCTCCCAAGCAGCTCTAGCTTTCTCCGGGCTTGGCTTTGGAAAATCTCGGCCGGCATGGTGTTTTTCAGGCTAAATAGTCTTGATTCGAGGGCTTTAAGTTCCGTTTAAATGTGATGTGAAACCATAGCTGCATTTCCCGGACCAACCGTCCGGTCCTTTCTCTAAAGTGGCCGTCACGGGCAGATGTTATACGCAGATATGTAATGATGAACAGCAGGCCAAAATGAATAAGAATCAGTGTCTGCTCACAGCCGAGGCCGGTCCGGCTCCTCCTTTTATGTTTGGCTAAATCCCATCAGGCCGGCGACCTGACAAGTAGCCGCGACTCTGGGAGGACTTTTTGTCATGCAAACTGCCCTCAGAGAGGCTCGTTCAGGTTTGACCGTGCGTCTCATCATCGCACGCTGAGCGGCATTAACATGACAATCCTCAGTCCCACATGGGGGTGGAGAACCCAAACCCCAGATACAGTGAGCTGGGGCTCGATCTTGAACCAGTTAACAGTGGAGAATTCCCCAGAAAGCCACACATGAAGCTGGGAAAATCAAAAGGACAAAGCAGTGGTTGACATGCCTTTTCCAGTAGTGGAATAATCAAATGAAACAAGGAAGTGGGCTCTGACAAGGTCTGAGGAGCAGTCCTGTTGACTGGCTGATGAGAGGGCGTAAAACTTCATTTACAGAGGTGTGAGCCCCGGGAGAGAACAACCAGCCATAATTGTGCTGATTGCGTTGCACATGTGTGAATGGGAATGTCTCACACTCAAGTGTTCCTTCTCAGAATCAACTTCCCCGCGACCTCAGAATTCCATATCCGCCAGCTGTTTTTTCTCCACTCACGGTTCACGCCGTATTTTTCCCGGCGTGATTGAAAGCTGCACCTTATCAATTAGTTGCTCGCCCACATTTAAACGTGCACGCTTAACATTCTTGAAGGTGTGTGTGGGGCGGTTTGGTGCCATCAGTGTGTCTGTCTCTGACCTGTCAGAGCACCGGTGGACTCCATCAGGTATCTGCGGGGTGGCAGCAGTCGTTTGTTGGGTATTAGACCTCCACTGCAGCACTCTGTGAAGTAGAGAGGGGAAAAGAAGAGGTGGTGGCAGAGGTGGAGGGATCATAGCTCTGGTAAGTGGCACTTTGGTGGCTGTGTGTCTGGAATCTGGTGAATGCAGCCCTCCTAGCTGGCCAGTGGCCGAGCGCCGGCCTTTCTGGGAATGTTCTCGGGGAGTCTGGCAGATAGCGCTCAGATAAAGAGACGTCTGGCAGTCTGGGGCTGGTATGTGCGTCGCCTCCTGGAGCTCTTTGGGTTCTCTTTTTTGTTCTGCCCCCCCCCCCCCGCCGCCTGGCTGTGGCAGCTGCTGCTGTGGTTGGGCCCTCTCCCCGCCCCGGTCCCGACCCGTTCTGCTCTGGGGGAACTTCAGCCGGTTGGAAGTTGGAGGCGCGTCTCCTCCTGAGCTAACGCGGTGTTCGCCACAATGGGACCCGGGCCGGCGCTATGAAGCGGGATTACTGGCTTAGCGAGGTAACTTCAGGTTCAAGCGTTGGATTTTCAACATCGTGACGCCGGTTCATTTCTTAACGCAAGGGTTGTATCACCATGGCAACTCGTGCTGCAGATGAGATAAGAGATTGACACATGCAAAAGCAAAATGACTTATCCAAAGGGAATGCTTATGTATTCTTAACAGACTGACTGGGCTAAACCAGGATCCTGTTGACTTTTAAAGGTTTGAAGATGACAAGAGTTTCTTGAATTGACTGAAAATGATGACTGAAATCTGAAAGATTTTCTTTCCTCTTTTTCATATATTGTGGCTGTGCAGGTTTGCTAAATTGCATTAAAAAGTCCTCGGTAAGTCCATACCCGTCTGCGTACATCTTATAACGTGTTTTGGAAATAACAGAAATCACTCACCCACTAAAAGCCTTTGGGATTTAGAGTTTATAGAGCCAGATGACAGAAAATGAACTTACTAATATCATCACTCACCAACCACTTCTTTTTTTTGGGTTGGTTGTGTGTTGACAATCCGAAAGGTTGGCAGACATGCAAATTCTCATGCATAAGAATTGGACATGCATTTGATATTTAAAACATGAGCGTGTTCCACATACAGGCTAAGGGGCAGTGTGGATGTTCTTTCCTGTTACTTAATATGTCGGAAATGGCAAAGCTTGTAGATTTACTCCGTCAACGTGGGCAAGATCGGTGCTCACGTTAAGGTAGCACAGGGCTGGATCTGCATGGGGCACCTGTGTCCCCTAAACGCGTCAGGCAGGGCACACGCTCAACAGTATTCAAAGATCCAAACATCTCAGATCAATAACTCATAAATGAACCGTGTCAACACTCAAAGAATGGCCAAAGAAAGGGAGGGAAGAAATGGAGGTACGTTCCCATTTTCATCCAAACAAGCTGTCCTTCGAGCTGGAAAATAACTTTGTGCAGCCAGCTGTGAGACAAGTGCAAAAGGAACCATCTACAAAGTGGAACCCTGAGATAGGAAACAGCCTCTGCTATTATTAATGTCAGATAAAGTGGGATATTCTATTTTTGTAAGGCTCCTGGCTCCAGGATAAGTTTTGGTGAGACGAATACAACCTGGGGAAGTCTTTACTTTTGTGTTGAACGTGTAGTCAATTTTATGTTTCAAGTTATAAACTGAAGAATATGTTCATGAAAGATATTCATTGTCATTTATAAAAGGAAAAATAACCACAAAAAAGCAAAAGCAGATAGTTTTTGACATTTTTTTTATTTCTTTATTTTTTTTTCTCTTTAAAGAATCCAAACGAAATCTGCTTTTTGTTAATTCAGCGGCCACCGAAAGTTCTGTCTGAAGGAGCCTCGTGGTACTTTTGTGGGATATGTAGCGACAGTAACTTTATCAGTGGATCCACAGTGTTGGGTGGGTTTAGTATTGAGTTGGTTTGGCGTCTAATCTGTTGTTCAGAGGAATCCCTCAGACCCTCTTATTAAGTAAATAAGTCATTGCTCTGTTTAAACATTTTTATCCTCTGAGGCTTTGTCTGTGACATTCGGCTCCAGCTCCCAGTCGTTTGTCTTTTTTCTCTCTCAGTGTCTGAGCCAAAACAATTCAAATCCTCTGAGCGCATGCCATTATTTTCCCAGCATCGTTATTTCGAACAGAGAGCTGTATGTCGGTTAGCTTGACGCGGGTATGACGACCCACACTGCAGGTAGGTAGGGAGGCTGTGGGGGGGCTCAGACGGTCCCTCAGGGGGTTGTGGTCTGGGGGGGGGGCGCTGTGCTAAAAACGTGTCCCCAGGTGGAGATCCTGTTGCTGTTCAACACAACTACTGTTACTGGAAAGCTTAACGCTTCACAATAGGATGTCAGTAAGCATTATGAAAGTCCCCCCCCCCTTTTTTTTTTCAATAAGGCCTACTGGTCAACAAGCTTAAACATGTAGAGAAGTGATATTTTCAATCCTTCCTTCCACTGAAGCTTATGGGTAACACGACCTCTTCCTAAGGCGATGAGACGTGATGCTGGGAGAAAAGGTGGAGTACGGAGACTTTACTGCCCCACACCTGATTTACAGTCCGACTTTGTGCCATTTCAAATACTGTGGACACGCAGAGAAGCTTTTTCTTTTTCTTTCAAGGGCATGTGTGCTGAGAGAGGACCGTCTACATGGAAGTAAATTGAGTGGAAATCACTGAATGCCCTGACATTGACAGGCTAACACTCGTATTGTGTTACTTGTGTGAGAAGTGCAATGGGGTCTTATTCAAATTGGACTGTGGAGAACTGTAAGGTGTCCGCTCCCTCACGTATGGCTCTCACATCAAACGACTGGAGACATCTCAGCCCCTTCTGTTGTGGATCCTTTTGATATTTGTAAAAGTTTTCCATTTTTCCTGAGAGGTCTGAGCCTTTCAGGAAGAGATGGGGTGAGGGTAGGGTGGCGGTGTGTGTGTGTATGTGTGTGGAATCGGGTTACACAGTCTGTCATTAACAAGGGAGCTGCAGTTGTGTGACCAAGATAGACCGCTTCAAGTCTGAGCTTGATTCTGAGGCTCATTGCTCCTCCATGTAGGTGGCTCTCAAGTAGGAAGGGGAAAACGGGGAGGGAGGGAGGGGGGAGAGGGGCTGTGTGTGTGATGTATGTAAAAGTGCGTGTAAGCAGGTGGGACGTGGACGCTGAAGCGTAATGTAACGGGCGGGGTTGGGCATGGGACGGCGGCCCCGCTCCACTTCTCGCCCTGTTTGCTTGCTTGCACGAGCAGACTTAGCAGGAAGTTCGACTAGCAACAGAGCTGGCATCAGACGAGGCAGCAGACTGCAGAGGAACACGGCATGTGGGCTGCATTTGCCTCGCCTGACCAGCTTTTTAGAAGTGGGTCTTCTGACTGCAGCATTATTTTTAGTTTTTAAAAAAATCCTTGAGCCTTTTTAGTAATCGTCAGGCTCGTGTGGCCCAGGCATGTCACGATGAGAGGGGCTGTCTGGGGCCTGTGAGCTCTGCAGCATCAGCGGGGCACGGTGGGTGGGTGGGGGGGATTTTGGAGATTTTCCACCACTTGCTGTTTGGTAGCTCGTCCTCCTCTTCATCTGGTGGCTCTAAACAGACTTATTGATTCCTCCTCTGCCATGTTCAAATGTGGGTGAAGACCAGTGGAGACGGAGGGGGTGAAGACGAGCCCCTTCTGTCTGCACAGAGGCACACATGCATGGATCTGCATGGATCCGTGGAGCGCCGGCTCTCCTGTCTCCACTAAGCCCAGTCACACTGGAGACCGTCTGCAATACACATTTCATGAGCACCTCAGCCGCCTCAGTGCTCTTGTCTTATTGCTCAGCTGTTCGGGGGGGAAAGTTCCGGCTTTGTTTCGGTAGCTGCGTCTCTCTGATCTCCCTCCCGAGCCCGGACAGGGGCCCTTGTTTGGCGTCAGCGTTTCGTCTGCCCTCTGAGGGTTATCTTTCATGTTGGACGTCATGAGCTCGCGCACTTGCGTGTTCCTGTCAGGAGGGTTCTGCTACTGCTCATGGGGCAGGACAAAGGAGCCAAACCACCGAGGGACCATTTAAAGTATTACTCTCATACACTGATTTCTGACATCTGAACTTGCCATTTAAAAAAAAAAACAACACACCAGACAGCACATGTTTGAAGCAGATGTTTGGTTTCCCATTCTCTCCGTTTCATATTGAAAGACGTGTGCGAGGCATGGACACAGCCCACCGGCATCAGGAGGTGAAACCCGTCCAGAAGTGCAGCACAGTCCCTGGACAAGGGAAACCTGATAACACACGAACAGGGGCCATTTGAGTGCCTTATCTGAACTGTGGCCGCACAAACACCACACCATCTTTCCATGTGTGTGTAAGTATGTGTGACAATGACCAGAAAACTTTTACTGCTAGCTGCTGTCTCAGAAGTTGGAGAGCCAGGAAACTCGGGGCCGTAAAGGCTGGCTTGGCAGCAGGATGTCATGGACAGAGGAGGCTGCACCATAAAGCGCAGGGCTTATATTTCAATGTCCATTCACCGTGGTTACAGCCAGTTCATCAGATCGTGTTCTTGTGTTCAGCCTCTGACCAGTCTTACCCCACGGTTCCCTGGCAGAATGCAGCTTCAGCCAGGACCAGATGTTCCCTGTGGGTACACACACAGTTTTTTTAGATGCGATGGACTGACTGGCCGGTTTTTTTAAGGATTTACCTTGATGCAAACCAAGGTGTCCTGGTAAGATGCAAACTGCCCCCCTGGCCAGTGAACTTTGTGAGGTGGTCATTTGGAGGGGAGAGGGTTTGTGCATTCCTCTGTTAGCAAACATGGCCAAGGGCCATAAAGGCTGTTTGAACTGGGCTGTTTCAGATGTTTTGAAGGCTGTGTGAAAGCCAATGTCTAATTGCTATGGCGACCATCGCTTAGAAAAACTGTTAAGTTTGCTGACGATGCTGTAAAACATTCAAAGTTTGGTCTCGTGAGACGTCACACTTCATGGGAACCAGGTTTCACTGTGTTTTGCTGGTTGTTACTTTTGATAATGTTTTTTAAAAAAAAAAGCAGAACCTGCTGTGCGGGGAGTCTGTCGGGGCTTTCCCGTGGCTGTCCTCATGCCCCAAATATGGCTATGGCATGAAATTTTAGGAGAAAAAGAGGTATAGCAAAGAATTGAGTTGGCTCTGTGATTCACCGCTGTGTGTCGGTGGTGTAAGTGAAGCGGTGGGGGGGGGTGGAGGGGCACCATCAGGGAGACGGAGCCCACCCTCCCGATTCCATCTGATCCAGGATCGTGCGTGTCCGTGCATAGACTTTGCATAGTGTAACCAGGGCCCAAAAACCTGCTATGCCGCCGCCCGCCACAAATAATGTCGACGTGACAATTGGACATAAGCGTGGGGGCCATTTGCATTCGATCACATTCTTGGCATTGTGCGACGGGGGCTACTGCTGGGACGCCGAAGGGCTCTGAAAGATGGAGCCTGGCTGAGATGGAGGCACCGCAGATCCCCAAAGCACAAAAGTCCCTCTTTCATGTGTTTAATGAGGCCCCTCAGCCAGGGAGGTGTGTTTCCACAGGTTGAGGAGTTCTTCGTCCGTCAGACAAGGCCGCAGTGTGTAAGACGGGGGAGTCACGACTCTAAGGGGGCATTCACCAAAAGGTGCTCTTACAGGACTATTCCTCATGCTGTTTGTCATCGTTTGGGCCACTGTAACGTCATGTGTGGTTCTTATGAAGCCCTGAACTGGGACTAAAAATGCAGTGTCTGGAAGTAGCCGTGGAACAAATATAGACCCAATTTGCCCAAATATAGCACGCAAGGCCAGACCTGCTCAACAGCACTTTGCTGCAGACTTGATAATTGCTCAGTCTGAGGGGCCTTATCACACTGAAACCAGTGTGTGTGTGTGTTTGTGGGTGGGTGGGGGGTTGAGTGTATGTCTTTAAACTAATCACAATCATCTCAGAGGGAACGTAGCGCAGACTTAGCTGTGATGCTTGGTTTACCACACTCCCTGCTGATAGGGCCGGGCCGGCTGGCCTTATGGCATCATCCAAATCTCTGTGCAAACCTGCTATTTTCAGCATGTGGGTTGTAGCTTGGAGATCGTTACTGTTTCCTACACAAATTTGGATTTGTGTAGGAAATTTTTGAAAACTGTAATTTGAAAACAGAGGAAGTGGAAGAAGCCCAGTCAGCTGTCTTAGGAGATGTAAACCTGAGGCTCCCTACACACGATACTCCTGCCATGTGGTCAGTGTTGCATTTTGTTTGGGGTTGGGAGGACAAGACGCCAGAGGAATGGATTGGAGTTTTATTTCTTGTGACTGACTAGATGACTAAAGCCTTATTCACTTCGTCTTCGCCCTGATGTTTTATTCTCCATTTACATCATAGAACTCCACTTCACCAGACGGTCATCACACACTCTCATTTACTCCAAATTGAAATTTTACAGCTCAGCACAGATTTTCACACCAAGCTTCAGTCAAACCAATTTTCCGTCTTCCCCGTAGGAGCATCGGAGCTCTAAATCAATTTGAGCGTCGCAGTAAATCACTGACATCCAAGAAGACAGCGGCCATCATATCTATGCTGAGGAGATTTGGTTTAGTGTCCTATACAGCTGACAGATCGAGATTTTTTTCTATAACCTCAGATAGGGTAAATCCCCAATTTATGGTAGTATGTCGGCTGTATTTCCAATTTTGAGGAGCTGAATTCATTGATGCGCTTCCCCATGTCTCTGTGCATCATCTGTGTGGAATATCAGATAGAATTCTCTTTTCTTTGATTTAATCATCCCAAGTGTTGGATCTGATAAGACTAAAAAAGGTGAGCATGCTGATCTGCCCGGCTGCCGCGTGGCTCTGGACGTGGGCTACCGTGAAGCGGACAGCTTTCGCCCTCAGGTCTGCAGTACACCCACATCTACCTAGGAGCGGACCATCTGCGTGTCCCTGATGGCACGCTGGTTGTTTGGCCGGCCGGTTGTGGGTCGGGGGAGAGTGGCAGGGACAGGAACAGCAGGTCCCGCATTGCCCCACACCCGGCCTGTTCCTTCCACTTGCTGCCCTGCAGTTTGCCGCAGTTCCTTCGGTACCCAGGCTATTTGTGCCATGGTAACTGTGCCAGCCCGCCAGCTCAGACACAGATTCCACCTCTCGTCTGCCTCTCTGCCAGCATGATGACTCAGCAGCTCCTGCAGGGCTTCAGCCTCCTCCCTCCTCAACCTCAGTGATACACCACACTCATCAGACAAAGTAGTGTTTTGTCAGTCTCTTCTTTAGCTGACCTGAATACAAAATAGACCCAAAATAATAAAGCATCCAAACACACTAATGTGTTTTGATTTCCGTGGAAAGATGTTGAAACGGTCTGTTTGAGATGATGGGGAGCACTACAATGTTTGGCCTAATATTTGAAGACGGAATCATTTTAGTGGGATTGTGAACCACTGTGTCACATTACTTTGTAAAGAAATGCGTTTTTAGGTTCAGTTATGCTAACAACAGCATCTAATCACGTTATGAGTGGCACTCATAAAGAGACTCCCTGTAGTAGAAACACTGGAAAAAAACCTCGAAAGGAGGTGTTCTGTCAAAAAGCTGTGAGCCGGGGACACATAGGTCTACTTTCAAGTCTCTGGAGCAGCACTCCGCAGGAGTCTAGCCTAACATACTTTTCACTGGGCCATGCCTATTTCAGCTGTTTCTCAAGGGTTTTGCACACTTTGGGCAGTTTGTGTTGAGCTCGATGTGGGTGTCCCCGAGGATATGAAATCATCCAGTGAATATAGTATTTGGATAGCCCTTTAAAGCTCTTCTCTAGCATTTGGAATGTCTCATTGAATTCACACACCATAAATAAATCTATACATCTGAAGCTCTAATTACCATTTGGAATTCAGACTTGTTCTCCAACTCCACATCAGAGGATGGGACCCTCTCGGAGCACACCCATGGCAGGATGTCAATACTACACAACACCATCAAAGAGCTCGATACGCAGGAGAAGACAGCTGCAGCACACACATACACATAGCCCCAGCAAATCCTGGGCTCAGATAGCAATTGGTTCTGCAGATGCTAACCCTCCCTCCTTCCAAGAATCCCTTCTGTGGTTTCCAGTATCGAGACTTGTCTTGGCTGCGTGCTCGTGGAGCCGAGCTGTGAGTCAGCTTCCTTCTTAATGCAGCGTGGAACGGTTGTTATCTACAGTGATCCCTGCACATAAATACAGCTAAAAGTTTAAAAACCTAATCACTACGTTTCTCTGTTCAGATTTGTGTCCATTATGCTGAATATTCAGAGAGCAAGATGAACACACGGCAGGAACCAGGTGACAGATGAAGACGACTAGATTGTCTTATTGATGGAGCTCATTATCTGCTGTTCTAACACCAGAATGAATGCAAATAAAGTAGACTTGCAGGCTAAGTCCTAAAAGCCTTGTTGCAAGAAGATCATTTTCATTGCCCCCCTTGTTGGTCTTTTGGCTGTAAATATCAATAATTTACTTTTGCTGGTTAACTGGCTCCTCCTGACACGTTCTGCTATGCGAGTTGAAGCACATTATGGGTTTTGTGCTGGAGCGGTACGGCTCGCATAGAGATGGATCGGAACAAAGAAACCTGCTTTTGTGCCTCTTCTGATCTCTTTGTCCCGTTTCTTCCGGCCTCCGGCCTCCGCTGCAGACATGCTGGCACCCCCTCCACCAGCATCAAGCACCCTGCAGTATGGTGCCCTTCTTCCCAATGCACTAACACAGGACACCTAATCCCTCCCCCGTCTTGCGTGTCCCACCCTCGAGGCCCTCTGCCCCCACGTCTCTCCCTCTTGCCCCGGTCTCTGACCTACTGTCCCCCGGTTCCCCTCGGGCCGAGCCTATCAGGCCTCCTCCTGCCCGTCGTCTGCCCCCGCCGCCTTTTCTCCTCTCCTCTGGTCCAAGGGGAGCAGACAGAGGGCTCCTGATTATCTCTGTGTGGCAGCCTCTGTTTTGTGCTCTGATTAAAGGAGCAGCATGTGGTCTGTGTGTGAGCGGCCGGTGCAGACGCTGCCGTTGGGCTAATGCTAACATTACGTGCTTAATCATTTATGTCTGGGAGATTGGCACAAAGGCATTTGGAGGGGGTGAGGGTAGGGGCTGGAGGAAGGTGGTGTTGGGGTGTTTATCAGTTGCACAGATGCAGTCAGGCGTGCGTGCTGCCAAGATAACGCTCCCTGTGCTCGGTTTAGCACAGACGGGGTAGGTTCAAGGCTACGCCTCAACAAAACTTTAATATTATCTTTACAAAAATCAGCAGTCAATTGATGCTTTCAGGGAGGGAAAAAGAATGATCGAGCACTCAAACGCCACTAAATGGCATCTGTTCCTGCCGAGTCATTGAAAAACGAGGTATTAGACTTTCTTCAGGCCAGTCATAGTGTTTGGGAAGCATTATTGTCCTCTTCTTCTTCCTCCCTCTTTCTCCTCCTAATGTCTGTGTGCTCCTCTTCCTTCACTGCCAAACTGCCTGTCCCTCCAACACACACTGATATGAACACACACACTGTGACAGCCAATAGGAGAGCACCAGTCTCCCCATTGCTTGCCACTCAATGCCTTGTTGCCAGGACAACAGGAAGGCATGAGACCCATTTTACTTGAGCATTTTAAACTTGGTGTTGACTTTTTTTTTGTCTGAAAACAAAAAAAGGTCTCCATCTGTATGGTTTCACCCTCTCATACTCTGAGACAGACAGAAAGTTTTCATTTTTGGTCTCTTTTAGTGATCTCAATGTCACAGAATATAGTTTTGCAAGTTATTTCAAACCATATTTAAAAAGGCCAACATCGGTTGAATACAAGTCATAGAATGTCATTCTGTACGTAATCCAGCTATAATGTGTAGTTCTTTTCTAACCTCCTTTTTTCTCTCCCTTTCAGATTCACAATGATGAGTGGGATCCTTCTTTTGGTTGTGCTCACACAGGTCCTTCCTTGTTTCAGCTTGGAGGGTAAGCTTCTCGCCACAGAGCTTTTCACAGCAGTCCTTAAAGAGAGAAAAGTTTCACCACGCTCAAATGGCTCAAATGGACGGGATCCAGTTGATTTTATGTGTCCCTTTGCTTTTGAACATGAATTTATGCTGCATAGCTGTCAGCTATGACTGCAGAGACCAAGATTACAAACCACACACTGTCACCAAAGGCCCCAAATACACAGAGTATCTGCAACAGTGGGTAGCGCTGCCTAAACGTCGGCAGCCTCCTCTATTTTAATTCAGTTGACACACACAGTATCTCAGCCTTTGTGTCCCCCTCTTCTGTCTGGCAGGCATAGACTAAAATCACACAATTTCTTTCCCCTTGCACCACCCCCTCCTCAGTCTGTCTCCCTCTTATCTGCTGTCTGGCACCGTTATTTTAAACAGCTGCAGTGGATTGCAGTAAAAATTGCTTCTTCATTCTGGCCAGCAACACCTTCCCCCCACCGCACCCCCTTTTTTATACAAAATGCAGTATCCTGATTGTTCATTTTCACTAAAATACACAAGGTGATACATCTTCCTTTTCATTAAGGTTATTTCTTTTTGATCTGTCTGTTGGAGGGCTCTGATGTGCTACGTTAATGTCTTCCTTTGCAGAAGAAAGCGGCGTGAGAATCGAGTGTTCATGTGACGGAGCGTCCTGCGGCAGCGAGGAGCGGTGTTTCGGACGCCGGTGCTTCGCTACTCTCTCAGTTTTGAACGGGACGTCGGTCTCTCAGAGGGGATGCGTTGTGGGCGACAGAGACGAGTCTTTGCGCTGCGACAGCTCACCAACTCCTGAGCTGGTGGTGGAGTGCTGCGATGGACCTTTGTGTAACATGAACATCTCTTTGCAGTCTCCAGAGAAAGGTGAGGTGTCTGCACTGGAAAAATCTGTCAAAAAAGAAAATCTGTAAGCAATTAAAGAGTCAAGTCATCAGGCAGATTTCACAAAGGAACGTTATTATTATTATGCATTCAGCTGAAGAACCTAAAATCCGATCTATATAAAAACCTAATGCAGAATGATGTTTGCATATTAATAAAACAGATTTAGTTGGATTTGGTCATTCTTAAAGCAGTTATATGTTGGCCACATGTTGTGCCTTGCAAAAAGTTCACTAAATAATTATCTAATCTGCAAAATAGAGCTAAAATAGATTTGAACATACAGAGCTATATTTCTGAAATGTATTAGAACGTAGATGTAACAGAATTAAGAAAATATCATTAGTGTCTGGACTGTATGTTTTTTTTTTAAGTTTGCCACAGAAATGCATGATTAATGAGCCTTCTACCAGGATGGAAAATCATTTAATAAATCTGTGCCCAAGAGCTTGCTGCACATGTGTTCATCAGTCAAAGTAACAGCTGTGTTTCTGCAGAGATTTGTTTAAAATCAATAACCCACTGTGTATGTTGGAAGCTGTGTACATATTTATGAGTGAAATGTTTTTCTTTGAGTCATTCAATTTAGGAACTGGTATGAAGAGCGGGTAATATGATCTAACTTCAGCCTAAACGAATTTAGGAGTAGCCTGTGTTGGATTATAAAGAAAAAAAGTGCATTTAAACTTACTTCTGCGGCCTCTTTAGTGAACGGCCAGCGGGGGGTTTCAGCCCGCATGTTGTCTGATGTGAATGAATGCCATTTAATTTAATGGGCTAGTAATGGTATTGCTCTAATGGATTTTCTCATATCTCTGCCTCCTCTTATCAGATGTTGAACTGTCTGCCGGAAGACCCGTCCTCAGAGACCAGGAGTGTGTGTGTGAGGGTGGCTCGTGTGAGCACGGCCAGCGCTGCACCGGCCAGCAGTGCTTCTCCTCTCTGCAGACGATTGATGGGGCCGTCACCCAACTGAAGGGGTGCCTAAGAGACGACGAGGAGGGCAGAGCAACCTGTGCCACGCCACCCTCACCGGCCCATATCGTAAAGTGCTGCCAGGGTCATCTGTGCAACATGAATGTCACGGTCCAAGTGTCCGGCAAAGGTGACCTTTAATCAGAAGTCCTATCAGATAAAACTAGACTTGAAAAGCTTTGTGTTATCATGAGATATTTTATACAGTTTTCTTTATCTTTCTAAAGTTTTCTTTCTGAATCTTTCACAGCAGAGGAAGTGAAGCCACTGATCAAAGAGGAGCATGTTTGTGTGTGCGAGGGTAACTCATGTGTAACAGGGGATCGCTGCCTGGGCCACCAGTGCTTCTTATCTCTGACAGTCAACGCTGGTTCCCGGGTGTACCAGAAAGGCTGCTTCAAGGTCTATGAACAGAGCACATTGACCTGCAAGACCCCACCTTCCAGAGACCAGATTGTGGAGTGTTGCCATGGGCACCTGTGCAACATGAACCGCACTGTGGAGCTGCCTGTCAAAGGTACAACCCCATGCAGTGTCGACTGCATCACAAGTACAGAAACAGGCAAAGACTCTCAAAAGTTCTCCTGTCTTGGTCTTCAGGAATGAATTCTGAATACTGGACACTATGCTACTTTCTAAATCAACTCTTATTTTTACTGGTGAGGAGCAACCAGTACTAACCAGAAATTCTGCTACCCGTATTGTGGATCATAATCAGTTTTGTTCATCTCATTAATTCTAAGGGAGATGTCCTGTTCTTTAGGTTTTTATTGTTGCATATTTTTGTGCTGTCATACAAAGATGATTGATATCTCTTCTAACTGGCATATTTAGCTCTACAGTTTTCCTTCAGTTTCCCTCCCCACTACCATACTAATGTCTTTCGGTTCACATTTCCAAATCATGTTATTTTTATGAACATGCAGGCTGGAGGGATAATTCCACTCCAGCAAAATGAGTTTAATTGATAGCAGGTCCATTCAGACTATTTTTTGCTGGTCTTGAACACTTTTTAAAGCAGAATTTTAAAGAACATTCCTTTTTTGTGTGCATTTTCACACTGAAATTATATAGACTGTCATTTTAGAATGTTAAAATATGAAATTTGTGAACTCTCAACCCTTTCCTGCCTAAATGTCTTCACTGTTTGATGTGAAATGTACTGCTTTGGCTTTTCTGGCTGGTTTGTGTTGGCCTCAGTCACACCTCTGTGTAGTGACACTCCTGGCACACCATGACTCAGAAGAGGGAGACGGTGGGCAACTAGAGGAGATTTTGAATATTATTTAGTCATGGTCTGCTTCTTCTGCTGCCTTCTTTGTGGCAATCAGAGCCAGCTGACAAGAGCCCAAAGTGTGAGGCCTCGGAGGGATTGTAAGAGAGACTGACATCTATAAACGGAGCTCTTGTCCCTCGTCGGTTCTTTCATTTCTAATGTTTCTCCTGCTGCAGAGTTGTATGTATCACTTATTTCTGAATAATCATAACTCAAATTGCTTCCAAAGGTTGGATCGAAGAAAAGGAAACATTTATCCATATCAACATCAAGTTAAAAAACTTCATTTCTAACTTAGACACAATAAACTTCAGGCAGTTCATTCATTAGTTGGTGCAATTATTCAGGTTCTTCTCTTGACATAATGGCAGCAAAATTGGTGCTTTTTGCTGAAAATATATTTATATTCTTCTCGTTTCTCCATTCAGAGGACCTGTTGAGGTTATGAATGAATTCTCAGATAGGGGTATGTGCAGTAAGCAGCTGACAAAAAGATTCAGGTTAACAAAGAAAGCTCTGAAGCACTATGGTTGTACCCATTATCTGTGGGTGGAGTTTTTGTGTAGCAGCTTTCACCACTTGTGTTGAACGGCCAGTAACAGCAGAACCTGATGGAGTACTACAAAAAATGTTGGGAGTTGTGTTGTGCCTTGGTATTTTTTTTCCAGACGCTCTATTTGTGTCTCACGGGTTCACCTCTGCATGTCAGAGCAGTTTGCAGGCAGTTGGAGACAATCTCACAAATTCATGAAACAATCTGAGTGATTGTGTTTGTGCTGTTGTTGGTCCTTTAGCTTTGCTCTGCCGAAGTCAAAGTTTGAAAAGATCTGCTTGTAATGAAGGGAAACCAAATGTTCAGGATAGTTATTTTCTGCATTTTGGAGGACTGCATGTTGTTTCTTAGTGCTGATAAAATGGCTTCTCAGTTTGTGAGGTGGGCTCACCCTAATTTGAGCACAGTCTAAATGTTGTTTATATTCCATAACTTGCCTAGAATGTTGGGCACCAACCCTCTCTTTTCTCCTTTGGTGTATTACTTATCAGAACTATTCTGACTAGTCTGAATAATCCAATAATCATCAGGTATTTAACATCAGGTATGTAGCTAAACCATCTCCTCCCATTTGTTTAGTTCAGTTCTTGCTAGTGCAGAGAACGTGTTGGTAGTTTTATATTTGAGGAAAAGGGAGTTCATTATGTGAGTTGAGAAAAGGGGGGTCATTGTCTGTAATGTGGGCCTTGGAATGTTTGGAAAGTGTGAACAGTGGTCAGCTCCTCATACAGACCAACGCTGACTTGTTGAGACCCTCTCTGTGTGGGTGCACATGTGAGAGAAAGCTAGTGTGCATGAGTGTGTCCTGCATACCTCTCCACATGTGTCTTTAGAACATCTGCAGAGTGCTCCAACCTGTGATTTGTGTGTGGTTGAACCTCAACATGTGTGGTCTAGTTTTCCCTCAGAGTCTTTTGTTCTGAAGCTGAGTTCTTATGAAACATCTGTTGTTTACTGCAAGCACACTAATCTCACTCTCCAGACAGACATTCGTCTGATTTAATCTTTACAGATTATATCATCTTTCACCCCTAAAAGTGATGCTCTAAGAGCATAAATAAAAGTCTCCATATTTCTCTCCCCTTCCAGCTGATGAGCTCCCAAACTACAGTGTGACCACACTCACTATTGCCATCGTGGCGCCCATTATTGTGCTCATCGTCCTCTCTGCTGTGGCCATCCTCGTCTTCAGACGTATCCACCTCACCCAAATGGAAAGACTACCATCAAGAGATGCTGAATATGGAATTATTGATGGGCTTATAGCATCCAACGTGGGGGATAGCACTCTGGCGGTGAGTAGTAATCATGCAAGTCAAGGACCATAAGAGAGGCTCCCCCTACCAATGTTTTAGAAAGTAAATAAACCATTTCATATTATTAGAAAGATCAATAATAGTGGCTGCCATAGAAATGACCCAAAGTATTTTCTCTCTGCGCCACAAAGATCCTGTTACACTCCAAAAGTCCAGCCCAGTCTTCCTAATGTCTTATACAGTGTCTACACAAGGTTTTCAGATCATCCGAAGCTTCCATATTTCAAGGTGAACCATTACAGAAATTGAAAATGGAGGCAGGACATGCCAAATGCAAACCTCTCTTAAACTTTGGTTAACTTGAGTTACAGCTAGAAAAAGGTGAAGTAGTGTGGACTTTTGTGCACTGTTTACACAAACCCCCTGCTATTCAATTCAATTCAATTCAATTTTATTTATATAGCGCCACATCACAACAACAGTTGTCTCACAGCGCTTTCCAAACAGAGCAGGTCAGACCCTACTCTGAAGTTAACTACAGAAACCCAACAATTCCCACCATGAGCAAGCACTAGGCGACACAGGCAAGGAAAAACTTCCTTTTAACAGGCAGAAACCTTGAGCAGAACCATGGCTCAGGGTGGGCAGCCATCTGCCTCGGCTGGTTGGGGGTGAGGGGAAAGAGAGAGCAAGAGAGAGAGAGAGGGCGAGAGAAGGACAGAAGGAGCAGAGAGGGGCAGCCAACACAGCAACACGTAGAATAGATTAAAAATGGCAATGATATTAATGCTAATGATGAGCAGGAACATGGGGGCAGCAGGAAACTCCCAACCACAGATCCAGACTCCACAGCTCTAGGAACACCTGCAGGAAGTGATAGGAGGAGACTCCCAACCACAGATCCAGACCCCACAGCTCCAGAGCCAGGAATATCTGCAGAAAGTGTTAGGAAGAGAGAGAAGAGAGAAGGGGGACGAGAAAGCACACGACTACGGGGAAGGGAGAGAGTCCAGTTAGTAACATTGTTAATGGGATGAGGTTGCACCGGGAGGGAGAGAGAGAAAGGAAAGGGGAGCTCGGTGCATCATGATGCATCCCCCGGCAGTCTAGGCCTATAGCAGCACAACCAGGAGTGGACTTACTCTAACTATAAGCTCTATCATAAAGGAAAGTCTTAAGCCTACTCTTAAATATAGAGACGGTGTCTGCTTCCCGGACCCAAACTGGAACCTGGTTCCACAAAAGAGGACTCTGATAGCCGAACGCTCTAGCGCCCATTCTAGTTTTCAAGACTCTAGGAACTGCCAGTAACCCTTCATTCTGGGAGCGCAGTTCTCTGGTAGGGCAGTAAGGTACTAAAAGCTCTTTAAGATAAGATGGGGCCTGACCATGAAGAGCTTTATACGTAAGGAGAAGGATTTTAAATTCTATTCTGGATTTAACAGGAAGCCAGTGCAAAGAAGCCAAGACAGGAGAAATATGATCTCTTTTTCTGGTTCCTGTAAGAACACGTGCTGCAGCATTCTGGATCAGCTGAAGAGTCCTAATGGACTTTTTTGAAGACCCTGATAACAAGGAATTGCAGTAATCCAGCCTAGAAGTAACAAATGCATGGACTAGTTTTTCTGCATCATTTTTACACAGGATGCTCCTAATTTTTGCAATATTACGAAGGTGAAAGAAGGCGGTTCTTGAAATTTGCTTAATGTGAGAGTTAAACGACATGTCCTGATCGAAGATAACTCCAAGATTTCTCACAGTGGTGCTGGAGGCCAGAGCGATGCCATCCAGGGAAACTATATCTCTAGATAATGCGTCACGAAGGTGTTTAGGCCCTAGAACAATAACTTCAGTTTTAGCTGAGTTTAACATTAGAAAATTGCAGGTCATCCAGGTTTTAACATCCTGAAGGCACATTTGAAGCTTAGCTAGCTGATGAGTTTCATCTGGCTTGATCGATAGGTATAACTGAGTATCATCTGCATAGCAATGAAAGTTGATAGAGTGTTTCCTGATAATATTACCTAAAGGAAGCATATATAAAGTAAAGAGGATTGGTCCGAGAACGGATCCTTGCGGAACTCCGTGGCTAACTCTGGCATGCATGGAGGACTCATCGTTAACATGCACAAACTGAAACCGATCTGATAAATAGGACCTAAACCAACTTAGAACGGCTCCTTTAATTCCGATGAAATGTTCCAGTCTCTGTAGTAGGATCTGATGGTCAATGGTGTCAAAAGCAGCACTAAGATCTAATAAAACCAAGACAGAGACGAGTCCTTTGTCTGATGCCATTAGGAGGTCATTAGTAATTTTCACCAGTGCGGTCTCTGTGCTATGGTGAGCTCTAAATCCTGACTGAAAATCCTCAAACAAGCTATTGCTATGTAGATAGTCACACAGCTGTTTGGCTACTGCTTTCTCCAGGACCTTGGAGATGAATGGAAGGTTGGATATAGGTCTATAGTTGGCTAAAACATCTGGGTCCAGGTTAGGCTTTTTCAAAAGAGGCTTAATTACAGCAACTTTAAAGTACTGTGGCACATAGCCTGTTAATAAGGACAGATTGATCACGTCTAGCAGAGAAGTACCGACTAAGGGTAGGACTTCTTTAAGCAACCTAGTCGGGATGGGATCCAAGAGGCAAGTTGAAGGTTTGGATGAAGAAATGATTGAAGTTAGTTGACAAAGATTGAGGGAAGCAAAACAGTCAAAACATATAACTGGTTCTGGTCCTACAGTTACTGAGTTTAAAGATAAGTCGATGCTAGTTGAGGGCAAGTCTTGGTGGATTTTGTTCCTGATAGCTAGAATTTTATCGTTAAAGAAGCTCATGAAGTCATGGCTAGTGAGAGCTATTGGAATACTTGATTCAATAGAGCTGTGGCTCTCAGTCAGCCTGGCAACAGTGCTGAAAAGAAACCTGGGATTGTTCCTATTTTCCTCAATTAAAGACGAGTAATATGCTGCTTTGGCATCACGGAGGGCCTTCCTATAAGCTTTAAGACTATCTTGCCAAGATAAACGAGACTTTTCCAGCTTGGTTGAACGCCAGTTCTTCTCAAGTTTCCGAGATATCTGCTTTAATTTGCGGGTTTCACTAGTATACCATGGAGCTAACCGTCTTTGTTTAAGAATTTTCTTCTTTAGGGGGGCTACAGCGTTAAGAGCTGTTCGCAGCGAGCCTTCAACACTATCAACAAGATGATCAACTTGGGAAGGACTGAAATTAACATAAGAGTCCTCTGTTTCAGTACGACTTGATAATGGATGTAGAGCTGATGGAATCACATCCTTAAATTTAGCTATAGCACTATCAGACAGGCATCTTGAGTAGACATTTTTACCCAGTGGAGGGTAATTCAGCAGTAAAAGCTCAAAAGTTAGCAAACAGTGGTCAGATAAAGACGGATTATGTGGGAACACTATTAAATGTTCAATTTCAATACCATACACCAGAACAAGATCAAGGGTGTGGTTAAAACAGTGAGTCGGTTCATGAATACTCTGAGAGAAGCCAATGGAATCTAACAGAGAGATAAATGCAGTACTGAGGCTGTCATTCTCAACATCCACATGGATATTAAAGTCCCCTACAATAATTACTTTGTCCGTATTAAGGACTAAAGTTGACAAAAACTCTGCAAATTCAGATAAGAATTCAGAGTATGGACCGGGTGGTCGGTACACTATAATAAATAGAATAGGTTGCAGTGATTTCCAGCTTGGGTGGGAAAGACTCAGAACAAGGCTTTCAAAAGAGTTGTAGTTCAATTTAGCTTTAGAGCTGATTACAAGACTGGAGTCAAAGATAGCTGCAACTCCACCTCCTCGACCTGTGCTTCGAGGAATGTGAGTATTCCTGTGACTGGGAGGGGTGGATTCATTTAGGCTCACATATTCTCCATCACCCAGCCAGGTTTCAGTAAGACAAAATAAATCAATCTTATAATCTGATATGAGTTCATTTACAAGCACACCTTTAGAAGAGAGAGATCTGATATTCAAGAGTCCACATTTTACTCTCTTATTTGCATGCACTATTTCTCTTGTGGTTTTAACTTTTATGAGGTTTCTATAGACAACTCCTCTGTTTACCCTTAATTTTAAAAATTTAAATGACCGGGGGACAGACACCGTCTCTATAGGTTTTTCACTAAATAACTCCTGGAATGGAGGAGCAGAGAAGAGGGTTACATTACAACTCCGCTTCCTCCTCTCAACCCTGGACTGTCACCGATCTAGTCTGCTAACAATGTTGGCTAGGTTTCTAGAAATGAGAGCGGCTATTAACACAAGCACGGTGGCATGATTAACTGCTGTTGCTTTGATGACAGGTTTTGTCATAAATCTTTCATTGTAAAGCCATTCAGCCATTTCTTTAAGGAATTCTCATGTCGTTGTGCAGGATTTAGCCACTACAATTATTTTATAGATGGATGCACTGTGTAAACACAGCGGGAAATCTTAGGCGTTATGCGCCATAGCTCGTGTGGTTTCAGGTCGACATGTCTTCAAACATGCATCAACAAGGCAGACCATCATGACTGAACATTGTGTACTTTCCAGATCATAATCTCAAGGGTGTTTTGGTACTTGTTCTTTAAAAAACAAAACAAACCTAAAGCAGTGCAATGTGGATTCATGTGCATGAAGTTTGTGCTTTCAACAAGTGGGTGGAGGGATGGAATTTTCTTTGGCTTCTTCTCAGTCATTTTCCCCAGCAGTCTCTTAGAAGAATGCCTCTGCTATTTATTTTATTCCTCCGCTCTACCATGGATGGCGTATTGTAAGTTGTCTACAGAGCGGTTTATGTTTTGAGGCCAGCCAAAACGATCCAGAGTTTAGGTGGAGTCCTGTGGTTTGCATTTAGTCTGAGACTCAAACCAGCACATTCACTGGCTCCCACTCCCTGTAATCAAGAACCACACAAACTGCTCCAAGTTTCATGGTCATTTTCCATTTTCTTAATCTATATCCACAGAAATAAACAAAATTCTTCAAATTCATTGCTAAGCTGTTTCTCGCCGGTTATATAACTTTTTCTGTCCGGTTGTTACCAACACGTTATATACGTGTCAGAGAAAAACTCAGTCTCTTTCCATATGGTTCAAAAGTCCATCAGCACACTTGGCAGTGAGGGCCAAAATATGGAGCCACAGTTTGTATGCTTCAGCATAATTAAGAGAAGTGCTTGGCAGCACTGTGAGAAATGTAATTAAAAACAGTGGAAGTCAGATCTGACTCACAAACACCCGTCAGTTCTTTCAACAGACTGCCCCCAAACAGCCCATCTGATAAGAATGATATTAAATCCTCCTGATTGCCTTCTGTTTGGCCCAGATATGCCCCCTCCCCAAAAAACAACAAAAACTGCCTTTCTTTTTCTAAAGACAGGGATGTAAATCCTCTGCAGAGTAAGTCGTCATCGGTTTTATGGCCTGGGCCTGCATTGCCCCGTTTTGATAGAAAATCATCTCCCTGGCAGCTCTTGCATTATGCATCTGTTTATCTGAGGCATCACCAGTTTTCAAGCCTCCGTCTCCCTTCCCAGTTCAGTGTTTGTTTTTGCTCGGCAGCTGCTGACTCAGTTGCTGCGCGCTGCCCCCCTGAGCTGGTGTGGGGACACTGCATGTCTTTATAGCTGAGATAAAAATAAATGGCTTAGCAGCATTGCGCCTGTTTTGGAGTCTAGCCCTTGGATTAGATCAAATCTCCAGTACCCACACCAGTCACCAGGGAGGGGGTGGCTTCTCAGTAGTTTTCTCAGCAGGGGACACTCTGCACCCCCAGAACAGATGCACCACCGCACACACAAACTCCTTATTCTGGTATACATGCATCTTGCCCCCGCCTCCTTCCCATGTGGGTGCCACATCAAAGACTGTTTGCTTGTATTATCCTCATTCTGAATCCCTGAAGCTCTGGTTTTCATCGTTTTTATTCTTTCATTCCCAGGATCTGCTGGATCACTCCTGTACTTCAGGAAGTGGCTCAGGACTCCCTTTCCTTGTTCAGAGAACAGTCGCCCGACAAATCACCCTCAACGAGTGTGTTGGTGAGTCTGCTAAAAGTGTAGCCCCACGAGAGCGTTGTGATACGTGCAGCTCCAAAACTCATTAGTCAAAGAAAGAAAGATTGACATCAGTATGAGAATTGCAAAAGAAGAGAGCGTTATGGGGGTATTCATAAACTAGGCCAGAGTGAATGTGCAGCAGCCCTGCAATGAAATACCCAGAGCTGAGATTGTGATTTAGCATTGAGATTAAATGTGGAATGTCAAGGGTCAGTGGTAACGGCACCGGCTACAGAATATGTTGTTATACACAAACAGCTGTCGTAGTGGTAAAAATGGGATGAAGGCAGACATTACTCCTCCTAAAGTGTGTCTCAGTTAAAACTCCCTGAATGAGTTATTTTTCTACCACTGGGGGGCAGTCTCAGACAGTTTCACTCACTACCATATTGAAGTGTTCCACAGTTTCTATGGTCTGGCATGGTTCTGGCCACACCATGCCTACTTTCTCAAGTAAATAGTATTGGCAACATCTAAATTCAATCCATTGTGCCTCATCCCTTCTGATTATCCTAAAATAATATAAGTACTCTTTTGTTTGTCCTCTTCCCCTAACTTGTACATGTTTGGCTCCGGCAGCTAAATATTAAATCTTCTTAGCAAAACAGGGATCAACTCCATAAAACCCCTTGAAAAACCTCTGTTGTTTTTTTAATGTTACATCTCGAGTTTTTTGTTAATCCCGCTTTGTATGAAAGCAAAGGCTTTTATCTGGAAAAACTTTCAACCGGAATCTCCTCTTTTTATCTTTCAGGTAAAGGCCGCTATGGTGAAGTGTGGAGGGGTCAGTGGCAGGGGGAGAATGTTGCTGTTAAGATCTTCTCCTCCCGAGATGAGAAGTCTTGGTTCAGAGAGACTGAAATCTACAACACTGTGCTCCTGAGGCATGAAAACATCTTGGGTAAGTAGGCTGTCACGGAGAAGAGGCACCGTAGACCCGATTTAGCTGGAACAGCTCAGAGTACGCCATCACACATTGTTAAATTGTTAGATTTAATAGTTTTAATCAGAAATAGTCATTGAATTGTTTCTGCTCTCAGGCTTCATCGCCTCAGACATGACTTCCAGGAACTCCAGCACCCAGCTGTGGCTCATCACTCACTTCCATGAAATGGGCTCCTTGTACGATTATCTTCAGCTCAGCACCCTGGACGCGTCCAGCTGCCTCCGCATGGCGCTCTCCATAGCCAGCGGACTTGCACATTTACATGTTGAGATCTTTGGCACTCAGGGCAAGCCAGCCATTGCCCACCGAGACCTCAAGAGCAAAAACGTGCTGGTGAAAAAGAACGGACAGTGCTGCATCGCAGACCTTGGTGAGAAAACCGAAAAACCCTAAGCGAGCAGTATTTTAAAGTTGAAAAGGCCCTGTGATGCAAATCATGGCAGACTGCATTTGGTGGAATGTGTCGGATGCAGGAAAGTATGGATATAATCGTCACTTTTGGAGAAAAGGATTTGAGGCTGAGTGCAAACACAATATTGCCTGACTGAAAGCACTTAGAAGCGGCCGCATGTAGCCTCTCCTGCGTTAAGGCTGATGACGGCACGAGAGTGAGCCGGTGGCTTATCTGCAGTAAAATCACTTTATTTGCTGTCAAATTAAGAGAGAATCCCAAAAGGACACGTGTCACCCAGCTCTTAACCAAATCCCATTTTGATGACCCTTGGACCACTTAATCTAATGCATCAATGTTCTATGTACAGATGCTTGAACAACATCTAATTAATTTATAAGACTCTAACCTGGTGAAACGGGCATGGTAATAAATTCTGTCCCAGCTGACGCACTTTGCGGACGCGGCAGGAGGACTTGTTTGTCTCATCAGCGTGTTGTTGTTATATCGGAGTACATACCGTATGCTGGAACAAGGCTGCCTGCTGTAAGCAAGTGCTGTTTCATCATTTAAATCAGTCGAATGAGTCCAGTTTGTCGTTCTTGACGGAGCTACTCGAGACGTGAAGTCTGCATCCCCTCAAAACATGTCTGGCATATTGTTACCTCAGAGATGTTCCTGACGTTCACAGTGCAAATATATCTGCAGAGCCTGACAGTCGAGGGCTGCTTCCACAGTCTCTTTTGGATCTCCTCCAAAGCAATTGAAAAACTTTTGGCAGAGCTCATGTCAGCAGCAGTTTATTTTAAGCACCTCGAAATGTGTTTTCCTGAAAACTTGAGTGAAGACGAGTTCTCACTGTGTTGTTTTGTTCCGTTTCCAGGTCTGGCTGTCATGCATTTTCAAGACACCAATGAGTTAGATGTGGGCAACAACCCTAAAGTTGGCACAAAGCGCTACATGGCCCCTGAGGTGCTGGATGACTCGATACAAATGGACTGCTTCGAGTCCTTCAAGAGAGTGGACATCTGGGCTCTGGGCCTCGTCCTGTGGGAGATCGCCAGGAGGACAGTCAGCAACGGTCAGTGTCGGTCTCTGCTTCAGCACGGTCACTGGCAGTGCTCCGTGCGTCTTTGCCTGCAGGTGCTGTGCAGAATCTCGGCACGCAGTCGTTCAGACGTTAATTGTTAGAGCTGATGTCATGATGGGGCTCTGCGGTGGTGGCTGCAGCCTTTTTTAGAGCCAACTTTAAACTCGGGCTCCAGCACTGAACCAGAGTGTAATAAAGCAGGCTGTTAGCAGCAGCCCAGATTCCAATTCACTCACGACAGAGTAATATTACTTCAGAAAGGAGAAGTAAAGTTATTGCCTGTTCATGTGAGTCATCCAGCTGATCAGTCTGGACTTGTCCCGTTGCACTGGCTGATTTGTTTTATCCTCAACATGAATTTTGCACTCTGACCTTTTTAGGCATTGTTGAGGAGTATAAGCCCCCTTTTCACGATGTTGTTCCAAGCGATCCAAGTTTTGAGGATATGAAGAAGGTTGTGTGTGTGGACCAGCAGCGCCCCAACATCCCAAACAGATGGTTTTCAGACCCGGTGAGTCATTGTCTAAAGGTTGTCGACCATCACATTCCAGCCTTATTATTTGGATTTTCAGATGAAATTTTTGATGGATTCATTTGTTTTCTCTGATGTCTAGACTTTAACCTCCATGGCTAAACTCATGAAGGAGTGCTGGTACCAGAATCCGTCAGCCAGATTAACAGCGCTGCGCATCAAAAAGACTCTCACCAGGATCGACAACTCTCTGGATAAAATAAAAATGGATATTTGAGTAGCTGGAGAAAAAGGGGGCCTTTTAGAACATCCGGAGGATGGACCATCTTTGAGAAAACCTCAGAAGACAAAAGACTTGATGGGTTATGTGCCCTTATAGTGGCACCGATCTATATTTATTTTAAACACTTGGTGGGACACATTTTGGCATCCAAAGATGGCTTATCGGGCATTTCTGAGACACGGAAAAAGGAAATTATCTATTCAACTTGACAGAGGAGCAGAACTGTGAGAAATGTTCTTCAAGGAAGAAACTGTTACCTGGGCATTTTAGCAAAGTGGATTTTTGTTAAATGTAGATTTTGTTTGACACATTTTTATTTTTAGTTGAAAAGATGCCATAAAAGTGTCGCTTATCTCTTTAACTGTGCTGCATTCATTTGCATTGTGATGGATTCATTCTGGAAACAGGTCAACATGCCAATAGTATAACTGCTTTAGCAGGTGTTATGTTTGTGTGTCACCGTTGTTTACAGTGCTGTCAGAACAAGTTTTATGGGATCCCATTTGTTCTGCAGTACTAAGTGGCACCGTTTTTTTCCTGATATAATGTCCAGTTAAAGGTACTCTGTTGCAAACTGTCATGCGTACCACCCTGGACTTTATGGTCATTCTGTTTCTTTTTCCAGCTTTACAGAGACATTTGCTTAAAGATCAAATACAATTATCTGCTAGGTGATGCTGAACTCTTCTCCAGAGGCCTGTAAGTAAGCCTGTATAATGTCTTAATGCGTGCATTGTCCAGTAAATGAAGTCAAACTTCAGCCTTTTTTCATTTCTTTAACATTTTATATTAATTAGTGATTTCTATTAATTAAATAGAAAATAAAAGATTGTGTCAGTCTCATTTGTCTGGGTGTAGTGTCATGTGAGGTGTTTCTACACATGTCCACGTTGGTTTAGTCAGTTTAGGCCCAAATGGAGGATAATGAATTCAGGTTAAACTAAGTTTAGGAGTTTTCACCACCATCGCCCTAGAAGGGGCCCTTTGTACACACCGTGAGTGCCATGCCGTCTATGGGGTTATTCATATTTCACCAAGATGAGCACAGAGCTAACGTTCAGACACAGCTTACGGAAGTCCAGCGGTTTGGTTCTTTTAGGTTTGATTTCAGCCTACATGATTGAGGTGGGGCTGCGCCGTGATGTGGTACTCAGGACCTTTGTCTCGTAGCAGGAGGGTTCCCGGTTCAAAATCACGGCAACATGCATGTTAAGTTCACTGTGACTCTACGCTGTCTGTATGAGGGACTGTGTGTGTTAGTCTGTGTGCGGCCTTGTGATGTCAGCTGGGATAGGCTCAAGCATATGGCCCTCCAATCAATAAGCAGTATAAGAATGAAAGAATTAATAATTTCAGGGTCTAATAAATCCAATACAACTAAACACAGGAAACTCAACCCATACTCAACAGAAAAAGCTGCACACTTGACTTACAGTCCTCAAAACCTGAAGAGTTTTAAGTGCTTTTAAGTAACTGCCTCTGAGAGTCAGTTATTTCTTTATGATAGCCTCTGTGCTTTGGAAAGCTTGAATTCTGTGTTCACGTTGCAATAAACAGATTCGCATGGATCTGTTAGAGGTAGAAAACCCTTTGTCTTTTCTTAGTCTTTGCAAGCTAAAAACTAGCACACATCTCAGCAGTTGTCATCCAGAAACTAGGCTCCTGATGTTTTGGCTGACTGATTAATATGGCAGAAGAGCTCCGGGCCAGATGATAGAAACACATCAGTGCATGTTCAACAGCGTTGAGACGCCCTGCCTGTATTTATCAACAGCTTCCAGGCATTGTTCCCTTAGACTGCTGTCATATTCATGGTAATCTGATCCATGCCGCACCTGCGGGGCACAGGGTTCGAATCAGCTCACGTGCCTTGTATATGTACATTGTGCTTTTAGGAGAGAAGAATAAGGCACTGTTCACTTGACTTTTCACAAAACATTACATACATGTATTACTATGAAAATCATTATTAATAGCACCAAGGGACCCATGTGAACCATTACATTCTGCTGTGTTGATGACCACATGTATGTCCAGTATGTTTACAGATTGACCGAAATACACACGATGTTAAAAAAAGGTACGCCATCTAAAATATTTTATATGTAAAAGTGTCAGGGTGTCTGTTGTTAAGCTTCTTTAGATAATGAATGACAACATCTGAGCAATGATTTAGTCGTCTTCTTAATTTATTCAGTATAAATTGTACCAAAATGCAGGGGCAGTGTGTGGTCAACGCCACAAATCGGCTTCACTTTCAGCAAAATGAAGACCTGTCATTCTGTTACATGCTTACAATATCACCTATCACCGTCACACTCAGCAGCTGTCCAGCACGGTGGTGGAGGGCTGATGATTTGGGATGGTTTTAAAGTAACAGGATCTCGACAGCTGTGTGAAGCTGACACCCCACCCACGTCAAAAAATTCAGCAAATAGTCTGAATGGTTAGTGCTCCGTTTGTGCAGGTTTGTGCCGTTAAAATTTTCGTTTGTGCAGTTTTGGTTTCTGAGATATTAAAAATTGTTTTTTAGGTCATCTAGAGTTCACCATCCCCCCATATTGCTCCAAAACAAACCAAAGTGGGCTAGTTTGTTAGTGCTCCGTTTGTGCAGGTTTGTGCAGTTGAAATTTTCGTTTGTGCAGTTTTCGTTTTCGAGATATTAAAAGTTATAATTTTGGCCGATGACGTCACCATCCCCCCATATCGCTCCAAAACAAACCAAAGTGGGCTAGTTCGTTAGTGCCCCCTTTGTGCAGGTTTGTGCAGTTAAACCTGACGTTTGTGCAGCTTTTGTTTTCGAGATATTAAAAGTTATAATTTTGGCCGATGACGTCACTGTCACCCCATCTTGCGCCAAACAAGAAATGTTTTGCACAAACGGAGCACTAACCATTCAGACTATTTGCTGAATTTTTTGACGTGGGTGGGGTGTCAGCTTCACACAGCTGATCTCGACCCCCTGCAGTCCAACATGATCTCCACTGTTGACCAGACGGTGAGAGTCATCTGTCTGAGAGCTAAAATGTCTTTAAACCTAAACTGTGCGCCTATGTTCTCTTCTTTTGAGAATAGAGGTGTTTCTTTAAGCACTGACCAATTAGCACAAATAACCCGATGTTGTTTGGAACTTGCCCAAAAAGCCTTCCTAAATCAACAGGCAGAAGATCTTTGCCAATGTCTTTCATCCCAAGGCAGAGTTCATTTTTCACACACTGGTTTTGCAGTTTGGGTTATTTCTCTTTAAATAATCAATACCAAAGTTTGATGTACAATGCACAAGCATTTACCCATAATATAGAGCTTTTGATTTAGTCTGAATACATAAAACCATGGAAGTGAAGGAGGGCATCTCTTCACTGCACAAAGTGATCTAGAATTGTGAGATATTATCCAAGGGTTCACAGCAACATTTGGCAATACGATTTCTTTGTTTTCGCCATAATGGACAACATCTCTGAACTTTCTGAATAGAGTAAAAGTAGAGGTTTTGGTTTTGGTTTTGATTCCCTCCTCTGCTTGTGTTGTGCTGGTCTGGTTGGGTCTGATGAAGTTTGGTTCACTACAGGTGGCCTGATGATGTGGACTCCTACAGTTGCTATGGAGCTCGAGCAACAGAGCTATGACTTGGTCACGTGTGGCCAGCTGTAAATAACTTCTTGTACGCAGGTGAACTGAGTAATGCACAGCAGTCACTGAGCAAGAGAGCCATTCAGAGCTTTGTCTCCCCTTGTGCCGTATCAGTGTTGCTCCCTGGAGAAGATCTGCAACAACCACTGTAGTGAAAGAGGGGCTGCTGGTTGGGAGACAATACTGTGGCCCCCATGCGTAAACAAAGCAACAAAACCTTACTTTGACATTTTGACATTTTGACTTACAAGACATTTCATAAAATACATCCACACTGAATTTACCCTACTGTTGTATATTGTAGAAAAATGCCTTAGCCACAACACAAAGTTCATCATTGGCACTGAAATAGTTTTTTTTGGGTATAATGTAATCTCCTATTTTAAGAAGGCATGAACTTGTCTTTTATAAAAATAACTTTAATCGTGACCTCTTTGTGAGACTTGTGTCTTCCCAAAATCTTGGTTTGAAAACAAGATTGGCTAAACATGCATGATGATCAATAACACTCAATTTAGTCACAGTATTGACCAAAGTGACACTGATAGCTCTCATTTGATGATGGAGGCAATAAAAAATAACGCAACAGGACCACAGCAGCACATTAACATGCCCTGTTGGATTAGTCATTCACCATAACTGTCCCTTTGTTACCATTTTATGCTGCTATCAGGGTAAACACAAAATCTAGTTTCTGCATATTCCTTAGGTTCCATGCAACATTTCCCCCTTCAGTAAAGTGAATCCTTTGACTTCAGTAGCACCTATTCTAATTTAGCTGCACACATTAATCATTACAAAGGCATTTAATTTTCATAGTATGTTTATATAATAACCTTGGATTATATTGAGCTATTATGTAATAGGTAATAGGTAAATGGAAGACTGACATTATTCCAATTTCAGGGGTAACTAACACCTCAACGCACAAGGGTCATTTCCATATTCAGTGGGCTGTCACAGGAGGTGGCGTTTCGCTGGACCTGCTGCAGTTAAATGGATGCGCAGCACACTTTCACCCTGGCTCCCATTCACATGTCTTCATCAGAGGTCTGCAGTTCTAATCCTCTTAAGTTCCAGTCAGCAGAGGCGGGGCAAAACTAACTGCGTTCTCGTTCCCTCTCCGACCACTTACCGTGCGAGACTGGTTCCGTGAAGTGCATGGACTTTTACCGCAATGTGTATTTTGGTGTTTTCCGTAGAGTAGCCACCTGCGTAAACGGTGCGCTCAGGGAGGGAGCAGATGCGGCTCATGCCATGACTGGTCCCGGGAAGCGGAGCTTTCAAGTGGCGTTGATCTTCCTGTCCGTGGCGCAGCTGACCGCAGGTACGTTTCCCCCAGCGTCCACCACCTCTCCTGTAACGGTGTTCTCAGGCTGGGTTGACATCACGGGTCCGTGCGCTCCTGTGGAAGTGTCGTGTTAAAAATCCCCCGCGTGCGATTCTCCCACATGCAGCCACGAACAACACCAAGTGTGTGAGTTATGTCATCGCTCCCTCCTGGATTAAGTTTATTGATCTGTGAAGGACACTTTCTTTACGCATCATGGAACAGCAAATATATTTGAAAAGGCACGTTTCTATTTTTTTTAAGTTAATTTATTTTCCCCTGCGGCAGATAGACGTCTAATATCAGATAAGCAAAGAAAAAAGGAAAGAAGTAGGTGTCATCATCTTGTTCAAAATAATCTGTTTTTTTTTCTTTTTAATGAGTAGAAATATGAGAAAAGTGCTTCTTCACAGCATTTTTAATCGTTTGAGATTACAGATTATTCCAGAGTACTGTATCCGGGTCAGAGGCAAATGTGATGGAGTGAGAGATGGTGGTGTTTATGCAACAGGATGGCCTGGTACATTGAACAATCTTTCCACTTCAACTTTTGCATCCATTTTCCAGTTTTTGTAATTTGTGATGTAAATCACATTGTCCTCATCCAGTTCGGATTTTTTAAAATGTGTTAAACTTTAGTGATTTATTTCTTAGACCTAAAGCACACATCAGCATGATTAATCAGCAATGTTTTTCGAAGTATATCCTTACTTTGATTACATTTTCATGGAAATATACTGACCATTTTATACTACAACTCCCAATTACTGTTGTTTCCAACTTTTCTGGACATATATGATTCCAAACAGAATTGTTGTAGGTTTAAATAACTAATTATGACTAAATATGCCATTTGGAGATATTTTTCTTTGAACTCCAAGGACCATTTTCTGTAACTGCACCAAAGAAAATCTTTTCAGATTTTGTTATTGAAATCGTTTAAAGAAATGAATACATCTGAACAGTGGGACCAGACATAATTCTCAGTACACATTAGAATTAAGTCCACCACAGTGATTTAATGAAGTCCATGCCTAAATGAACTTCCACCAGAGCATAAATTTAAACAGAATTAACTAAGAAAGGTTGGTGCCAATTAATGTAGCTTCTGATTGAAAAGGTGGTGGACAACCAGTGAGACAGATTTACCTACGATGACACAAAGGTCCAGCATGATGAATCTGTCTCCACACATCATATTAACTACAATCATTTTTATTAGCATTCAGTACTAATTACTCAACATATTAAATAGTTCTGTAAGCCTATCAGTGTTCAGCTATAGTGAATCTTTGCTTTAAAGAAACTTTACAAAAGATTACTTAAGTCTTTCTGCAATTCATTTGAATTCAAAGTATTTTCTTTGTCTTAGTAGCAGTAGTTTCATCTGTAAGTATAAGCCCTAAGAGTCTGGATCTGTGTGCCTCGTTCATGGGGAAACTGCCATCCATGTTCTGGGGTCAGCTTGGTCCAGTTTCAATCCAAGATGTTAGAAACACTGTCCACTTTTTGCAGCATGATGTCTTCATCTTGTTTATTTCATTCAGCATCTCGGTGATTTGAAATTCTTGTTCCAGCCAACTCTTATTCTATTCTATGAAATCTGACATACATGTATTTATGTTTGGAAGAGGCAGCACTATTTTAGCCCATTAAGTAACCTAAAATTGTTGTTAAACAGTCTAAGAAACAAGTGAGACCAAGTTGGAGCCATTTACTGTCTTTATTTCCGTTTGGATGAATGAAAAATGTACATATATCCCTGCAGCAGAGGACATAATTTTAATCAATGATCACATCCAACTTCTTATCTTAATTCTTATTAATTAAGAATTGTTAATTAATTAAAAATTCTTAATTAGTGACATTTTGTCTGGAGTTTTTTTCAGGGCAACGAATAAGTTCTTTACACGAAATGGGAAAAAGGAGAATTTCAAAAGGCAGATTTTAGAACAAAATAAAATCATTGCAAATTTGGTAGTTCCTCTCCTTTGCTGCTCAGTTTAAACCTGCAATTTCTTTGGAGGTTTATTTTGTTTGCTGTTAGTTTTCCACTTTGTAACCTGTGTTTAACATTGAGAGGCAAGACTGTCCAGGCCGAGGCAAACACACGCAGCTTTTTCTTGATTAAGAAGTGATGTCTGAAGTTGAATAGAAGGGTGTGATGTATAAAGGTATGGTTAAAGTGGCAGTGCACTGAAAAAGAATATCATAGGTTATCTCACCAAAAGGAAGACGAGTCATGTTACACCCATAGAGGCCTGAACCATAAAGGAATGCTTGGTTTGTTTGTTTGTTTGTTTGTTTGTTTGTTTGTTTTTTAGGGGGGGGTAGATGAACAGGTGACTTTAAATAGCCGATGTACCTTCATACGAAATCAAACAGGTGATAAAACCCACATACAATTGCCCTGAGACTTAAAAAATTACAATGATATTTGTGGGTTACGAAGGAGCAGAAAAGTTAAAAAGCCTTCATTATCCTTGAAAATGTTGTTACTAAGCAACGCCCAGATATGCTGTTAAAGCAAAACAACTGTCTTATTCCAGTCCGCCCTCACCACTGATGCCCGCTAGTATTTGTTTTTTGAGTTGATCCCGAAATTTTTAACCTCAAACCAATCCCATGAAGATCAAAGCACCCATTATTTGTTGGGCCTTGTCCTTCATTTTGTAATTTAAACTGTCAGCCTCTCATTCTGCACCAAACCACCTCTGTAACTGTAGCTCAGAAAATACCAGTGATGAGTAACACAAATCTAAAACAAAATACAGACCACATTAATTACAGAATTTACAGAGCTGCTTTTAAAGGTTAAATAACAAATCTGTTTTTGTATTTGATGCCATTATTTAGACCTGATTTGTTATAAATGTCTGCTGTGGTATCTTTTTGGTTAGGTTTCCCTGCTGCCTCACAGCAACTGTCCGGTTTTTGCATGTAATCATTGCGCCACTCTGGATTTATCCCACACCCCAAATACACGTGTGTTCACTGAGGGATCTGAAACTGGCCATATATTCATGGCTGTGAGGGTGCATGCTTGTGTGTCTCTGTGTGTGAAAAGCTTAATAGATAAGCTGGTATACATCTTGAGTACTTTTTGTTTGATTAAGCATATTATAAGGTTAATATATATGAACTGTTCATGAAAAAGCAGAAATTAGTACAGGTGAATAAAAACCTAGACAGAATGCTCATAAAAACATAATATAAGGAGTAAATACAAAGGGAAATGATAGATAGATAAATTCTTTGCTTGCACTTTTTAAATATCTTTTTTCGAAATCTTAGTTGGATTTGTTGGCATAAGAATTTGAATATTGAGCCATTACACATATTTTGTATTCATTTCTGATTATTACAGTCCCAGTACTAATTAGTTCATTACTTTAAACTTGTCCAAGTTGTGGCTTCATAGGCATTTAAGTGTTTAACAAAATAATATGTATTAATGGGGGTCGACAATTGAAAACAAATCAGACCAATTTGCTGCACGATTTTTGTTTTCCTGCAGGTTTCCAATGACTAAGCTGTCACAGAAGCTGATATGGTTTATTTGTATTTAAACCAGCTTCAGATTTTTTAAATCAGTGTTGTTTATATATATATATATATATATATATATATATATATATGACGAAAGCCTAAAGCTCTTTTTTCCATTCTGTTGAAGCTCCATTGTCATGGAAAAGTGAGTGTGAATAGAATGCAAGTCAAGAAAATTATTTCTTGAAAGTCACAACATTCAAAATGATACTCCATATGAAAAATGCACTATAACTTTAGAGCAGCATTTATTTTCAAATTTCCGAAGATTGTTATTGGACTGGATCTCAAACACTACCAGTGGCACCAAAACCACACAGGATGTATCACGGCTTTTAAAGGCTTTTTTTATTCCAGCCAAGACTGTGATTAGAATCTTTACACTGGTTAACACTCTCTATTTATTTTCACTAC
Organism: Menidia beryllina; assembly: GCA_013363375.1. Classification (NCBI taxonomy): domain Eukaryota; kingdom Metazoa; phylum Chordata; class Actinopteri; order Atheriniformes; family Atherinopsidae; genus Menidia; species Menidia beryllina. Next base: position 6,630,777 of record JABUIW010000214.1, read on the forward strand.
TTTTCTGCTGCCAGAAGTTGCTGGTTTCTAATGGTCTCTGTCCACCCTTCTTCTGGTAAAATATTGTTGCACCTGGCTGATACACAAACGCAAAACATTTTCATTAAGTCATCTAATTTACTAATTATTTTCCGGTAGGATAAATTTGAATTCGAATTTTTTTGGCAGTGTCAGACCACAGCACTTGTTTCTAAAGTATATTCCAAATATATATTTATTGCTTGTCCAGAGGTCAACCTGCTCTGCCCTCTTTTTAAATCACAGAACAAACAGTAAAACGGCTACCTGACAGCTCTCTCATGACCCACAACACAGTTACAACCCGGTAATTATGAACTGAGATTTTTTTTAAACGTTTGAAGGCTCAACTCTGTTGTTAATCATTTTGTGAAACATTGATATCGCAAACATTTTGACACTGCTTCCATTTTGGGGGAAATGTACATATGAAGATACTTAAAAAAGGAGCTTGAGCCAACAGTGCCACCTCTATTTTCTTCATTATTTGAAGGTTTTCCTCCTGAGCCTGCGTTGCAGCCTTGCTTATCAATCACTCAGCAGCTTATCAAATAAAACATGGCAGCTCCAAGTAGAACACAAGATTATGTGGGTGTTAAACTAAGAGGTATTACTCTGGTTCCTCTGCCTCCAGCCATTTAAGAGCATGGGCCTCCTTATGTAACATGAGCATCCTGCTTTTTAAAGAGTTAACGACCTCTGGCCATGCTTGTCTGCGAATAAAAAGTGATTGTCCGAGGTTCTCTTCCGCACACTTCAGTGAGTTAAGTGTTTGTATGTTGTAAAGTATGGAAAGAAAGAGTTACCTAACTCTCCTGAGTTCTGCCTTTCAGGTCTGAAGTGTGTGTGCCCGCTGTGTGCCAACCACACATGTGAGACGACAGCAGAGGGCGCCTGCTGGAACTCTGTGATGCTGATAGACGGAAAAGAGGAGGCAGTCAAGTCCTGCCTCTCTCCCTCCGAGATGAAGGGCCAGCTTTTCTGCTACAGCTCCAAAAATGTGTCGAAGAGGAACTGCTGCTTCACCGACTTCTGCAACAACGAGACGTTGCATCTACACCCAGGTACTGCCATCACGGGCTGTTTCTGTTCAAACCCCATTCTGTTTACATTTGCAAAGAGACAGATTCCTATTTTGTGGTTGGAAGAAAAAGAGCGAGATAAAACAACATGAAATCTTCTGTGTGGAGGCTCTAACAGCCTGTTAATGTCACGCTGCCCAGCAGTTTTCTGTGTTATTCAGTGAACAGAAACACCAATCCAATCTGTGAGGGATTTCCCACTCATTCTGTTCCCGGCTAGACGAGGTGGCGACTGATCCGCCCAGATCCTGTGACATAACAAATCTGGCAGAGGTTATGAGACGGCCCTCCCTTGATTTATAAATAAACACTTTGCATGTAGTCCTGGAAAACTCTTGTGGGCCAGTTTGGTGGAAGTTGACTTGATTTCTCACACCTTTCTGGAGGCCCAACTCAGTGGAGAACACTGGGAGGCCGATTCCCACATGGCATGAGAATAATGTGTAATGTGTGTTTTCTGTTCTCGTTTTTAAATCATAGCAGTTTAGCTACATCTCAGCTTACCGGATCACTCATAAATAGTTTTACAGATCTGAAAAACCACACAAACCAAACTACACAAACCAACGACAATCTGACAAAACATGCCATTAATATAATGAGTGCTTTAATTTGAGGATTTATGGATTTTTACTTTTTACACTTGAACTGTCCTAAACAGGCTTTCACGTCCTTTCTTTAAGTAGTCTTTAGGAATAGTTCTCAGAGCTCAGATTTGGATTTTTGCCTTTTGTTCTGCTCTCTGTCATCCAAACCCAACAGTATTAAAGACCAAATAATGTTGGGTTTTGGTAATTTCGTAAAACTCAGCCTTTTTGCCCTGTTTCCTTTCCTTAAGAAGAGTATTTTTATATCCACATTTTCATTATGAAACAGTTTCTAGTGAGGCCTTAGCAGTGGATAAATGACTGGTTCAGATAGCGTGTTGGCTAACCTTTGGTAAAATAAATGTACTCAAAGGATAAAACATGTCAGGTGTTTACTGGACCTTTCCTCCATTTTTTAAAGACATCACTTTCAGATAATGTATTGTTCCGCTTTCCTTTTTCCCTTCACTTACCAGTTTCCCTTATTTTTTTAGACTGAACTAAACTATGCATACTGAGACATTGTTCAAGATGAATCCTCTTTGCTCTTCAGCCCAAAAATTTGGCTTTATTTTCAAAAGTAATGGCCTGTTAAATTTAATCGGTAGTTTTATTTTACAAAATCAGCATCTCAAGGTTTAAACTTCTATAAAGGAAGTGATAAACTTCACAACTTATTCTCTACACAAAAAGGAAGAGAACAAAGTCTTTAAGATGATCATCAATTATGTAAAACGCAGGCTGAATTACAGGAAACCTTTCCCACAAGGTGCTGCAGGCAGTCGATGAGTGGGTGGGGTCAGGACCCTGAGGCAGTTGTTTATGTTACAGTGAATGAGGACAACACGATCAATCTGTTCCACTGTCCTGCTAAGTATCAGGATCCGAGCTCACTGTGTGTGTCATTTATTTTCGAAACTAAGAGGCTCACCACTCGCTATGGCTTCTTTACAGGCTGAAAAGACACACGGTTTGAACACGATAGATGCTGTCATAATGTGCCAACAGGGGCAGCTTCTGTACCTAACATCCAAACTGGTATTTAGATGTTGTACCAAAAAAAGTTTAATGTGTCGAACTCACCTCTCTGACCCACCCAGAGATAAAGGGAAGAGTCAATTAACATCCGCAGTTTGCAGAAGGTCTTAGGCAACTGGGCCAGAGGAGAATAAAATCTTGTTTTTCGCCATTTTTTTCTTAGCTGCACTTGGAGCTCCAGTTGGCAGGGTATGTATTTAGGTAAAGGGCTAAAGATATCTTAGGAAACTGTGGTTGAGTTCATGATGTTTTGATTTGCACGTTGGGCCATCTGCAGATGTTGCATGTTTGTGGATCTCCCCCTGAGCATTAGTGCATTTGTTTGGGACCTGGGCTAATCACAGGGCAAAGGAAACTGGAGGACGCTTTTTCAAGATTGAAGCTTGAAATAATAAAAAAAATTCTCACATGTGCATATTGGATGTGTTTCAGAAAACATTTGTTTGTTAACGCAAGATTTCTTTTTGTGGCAAAGCAAACTTATTTCCTAGTTCTAATGAATTAGAAGTGGCGCTATGCTGTGCTGCTATTATGATGTTCTCTCACCTTCTTTGATTAGCATGTCTGTAAATCTCATATTATCACGGCGCCCACTCGCTCTGCTATTTTTGATGTGTCCAGGTTTCCTCTGTCCGCCTACAGAGAGAATGAAGGTCAGAGACAGAGGTGTCAATTTACTTTGTTTTGTCAGACCCACAATTTTACCGCAGAGTCTCTCAGTACACCTGTGTTTGATCACTGGCTGTCACGTTTTTCTGTGAGGAAACATTTTGATAACAGGAATAATAAAATGTTTTCAGAGTGCAGAAATAAATACATACTAAAAGCCTCTCTATTATTTTTGATTAATGACATTTATAGGCATTGATTACCTTTTCTGGCATTTAGGAGAAGCAGTTTTTGTCAGGCAGAATTTTGCATCTTTCAAATTAATAACCAAAATATGTTTTTACTCCAATTCTTACTGTGTTATTGTGCTCCATGTTAATTTAAGTCATCAGAAAAAGCATTGTGCTTGTTAATTACCAGCTACAATTTCTCTGGAGTTTGCATGTTCTACCTTTGCATTACTTAGGCTACAGGCTCCCCGCCTTCCTTCTTCTACCAACCAAAAACATGCTTGTTAAGTTAATTGGGCATTTTAAATTGATGCACGTGTGGCTGTGGGTCTTGTTTGCACCATGCAGCTATACTGTATGTGATGGACATGTTCAGGATGCTCCCTGTCTCGCCCAATGGCAGCAGGGATAGACTTCAGTCCCTCTGTTACCCTGAACTGGAATAAAGTGGCATAGAAAATTAATAAAGGGATGCAGTTTTGTAGTATTTCTGCTATGCTCAGTAATAACCACCAGGGGGAGCAGTGGTTACAGGTTTACTGAGCAGGGGATGCTGCACTATTCTTTTTCCTAAGAACTGAATGAGCACATTTGCAAAGGAATTTGTGCTAACATACAGGATATGATCATAACTATGCCCCCCCCCCCCTTTTTTTTCTTCTTTTTTTGTAATAGAGAAGCCTTTGGAAGAGCCAGGCTGGAGCAGGTTGCAACTCGCTGTTCTCATCCTGGTGCCGTCCTGCCTGCTGAGTGTAGGGATTCTGTTAGGCGTGTGCGTTGTGCAGGGTCACCATTGTGCCTACAGCCGAGCCCACAAGCAGGACCCAGAGGAGCCTCTGGATGACCAGATGCTGATGTCTCCTGACAAATGTCTCAAGGATTTGATCTATGACATGAGCACCTCAGGCTCTGGATCAGGTGAGTTATAAAGGCTGCTTTGATCATCTACCTTTTAGACAGTTCAGTAGATTTTCAATTTTGAGAGACTGAATAATGGTAAATGTGCAAAAATGTACAGAGAGTACCAGTACTCCCAGTCTTGTGTTTGAAGTGTTTGTAATCACCTTGCAGGCTTACCACTGTTAGTCCAGAGGACCATAGCTCGGACCATTGTCCTGCAGGAGACCATTGGAAAGGGTCGCTTTGGTGAGGTGTGGCGCGGCAAGTGGCGAGGGGAGGATGTGGCGGTTAAGATCTTCTCCTCCAGGGATGAGAGATCCTGGTTCCGCGAGGCAGAAATTTATCAGACAATCATGCTCAGGCATGAGAACATCTTAGGCTTCATTGCTGCAGACAACAAAGGTATCAGAGCCAAATACTCAGCCTAATCCAGTCATGACCGCAGATCTATGCAATAAGTTTGCCAACATACAACTTTGAATTCTCTGTATTCTACAGATAATGGATCCTGGACACAGCTCTGGTTGGTATCGGAGTATCATGAGCACGGCTCCCTCTATGATTACCTGAATAGATACACAGTCTCCTTGGAAGGCATGGTTGTTTTGGCTCTGTCGACCGCCAGCGGTTTGGCACATCTGCACATGGAAATCATTGGCACGCAGGGTAAGCCCTTACTTACTGTCTAAATTTAAAGGGTAAACTCTGACTTCCTGTTTGAAAATGTGATAAAGGGAATACAGTTTTTCTTTCAAGAGGCCCAAAACAGAAAGCATTTTCTTCCCTTAGAAGTCTTGAGTACTCTGTCAAGTGACTTGGGAATTATTGATTAAAAAGCTTAATTACACCCAGTGAGGAAACTAACCTCTTTTTTTTGTTGTAATAAATGTAACTTTTTTAGGTTTCATGACCTGTTTACTACTGTCTCGCCTTTAGGGAAACCTGCAATTGCTCACAGAGACCTAAAGTCTAAAAATGTTTTGGTAAAGAAGAATGGAACGGCGGCCATTGCAGATTTGGGTTTGGCTGTAAAACACGATTCCAGCACAAATACCATCGACATACCATCTAACCACAGAGTGGGAACAAAGAGGTTAGAGCACACATTTCCCCTCAGGCCGACATTTAATCAAAGCAAGCCTAAATTGTTTATGGTATTAACTTAATTTGAACAAAGTTAAAGAAAAAACTGAGTTGGTCAGATGAAAAAGTTTGTATCAAAACAAGAGTTTCTCTGTGAGGATTGAAATGTTTGGTCTTTGGTGACACCTAGAGGTGTATGAGAAAGTAACTCTTTAACAACATATTTTATTTTTCTTAAAAAAAAAACACGGAACATAAAACCTCTATTTTAAAGATTATATATTGTCTTCTAACAAACAAGATTCCTAGAGAAGTGATGATAGACTATCTGATTTTGAAAGACTGATTTGAAAAGCCTACAAGCACAAACTAACTAGCAAAACATCTCATGCGGTACCAGGCTTTTTATTTCATTATGCTCTAATCATTTTGTCCTCTGCAGGTACATGGCACCAGAGATCCTGGATGAGACGATCAATATAAACAACTTTGAGTCATTCAAGCGGGCAGATATCTATTCGCTAGGCCTGGTGTTCTGGGAACTGGCCAGAAGATGCTCTGTGAGAGGTGACTTAAACACATGGACTTGTTTGTCATCTATGATAGAATAGTCCAATCTTTAAATAATTTACAAAATACATCACACTGATGATAAAATCACAGATGTTTCTGTACATCTGTCTATCCCTTGCACATGTTCATTTATCCCTTATATTCCTCAGTTCATAGTACATTGTCGATACTGTGGATCATACAGGGAAATTAAAGAAGAAATCTCAATTCTTGTCATCCTTACAGGACTTCATGAAGATTTTCAGCTGCCTTATTATGACATGGTGCCTTCAGATCCATCCATTGAGGACATGAGAAAGGTGGTGTGTGATCAGAAACTGCGACCCAACATCCCCAATCAGTGGCAGAGCTGCGAGGTGAGCCAGGAAAAAACAACCTTTTGTGACACAAAAGTAGTTAAACATACAACAGAGGTGGGGGCAGCTGAGGGGGAACAGGGCTTACTTATCTTATTGAACTTTATTCAAAGCACTATTTAATTTATAACATGCCAAAGCCTGGTTAGTTATATTGTACTTTATCTCTCTAGTTTCTCGTTAACAATTATCTGATAATAGCTGTGACTGTTTTCTCTCTTCCTCAGTCTGCCTTGGTGTTATCATTTAACAAGATGACTTGGATTTTAATTTCACAGACAGGAATTATGGACAAAAAAATACAAAGACAAAACAAAACCCAAGTTGTATAAATCTAGCGTTTCCTTAAAAGCAGACTTCAAGCAAATGTGCTATATTCACAAAGATGTTTCACTTTATGAGGAAAAATCCTACATGACTAACATTCACACATGTGTTATACAGCACATACATAACCAAGAAGAAGAAATGCACACAAAACTGGAGCAGCTTAGATTTACTTTAATCAAGGTAGCTGATCACCCATTGTCGAAAAAGGAATCCTTTAGATTGTGTTAGTCATCATGTTGTCCTTTTGCACCAGGCTCTGCGTGTAATGGGCAAACTGATGAGAGAGTGCTGGTATGCCAACTCCGCAGCACGGCTGACTGCTCTGCGGGTCAAGAAGACTGTGTCTCAGCTGTCTGTTACCAAGGACATCAAAGACTAGCTTGATCTGCGCACCTGGAGATCAGCACTGGTGCTGCATGATGCACTTGGAGCAAACAGGGAGACGAGGAGAGCCTCCTCAGGTTGACGTTCGTGCCAAAGCTCAGAGGGAGATGCCTGCTTAAAGACACCAGGTCAAGTGATGTTTTTACCAAACACATAAAGGATTGGTACAAAGAGCCATGTGACATAAATCATGTTAATTGTGATTATTTCTGCTACCTCAGTATTCAAAGTGCCCAAAGCTTGAAGTTGCACCTTGTTGTGTTGTTGTGCCATATGTTTTAACAAATGCAGTACTCCTGGTTGGGTAGTGTTCTCAATGACAATCACTAGAAAATGGGAAAATACAATCCTTTCTGACTGGTTTTTAGTGTAACACAAATACTTTCCTTTTATACAATCTGTCCGGTTCTGTTATGTATGAATATTCGCTAAAAGCTTTATGGAAGGGAATTCAGTCACATTTTAACCTATGGAAATGAAACCTGAGTGGATGCTTTTGTGTTTAGTGTAAACTCAGTTCTGTGTCGGATTGCTGTCTGTTGACCAGCAGGTTCCTTGGTAGAATATATCCATATATCCAAATAGCTCTCAGTTCATGGACGAATAATCTTAAAATGTGATACAAACAGTTATAGGAACTATAAGATCTATATTTATTTGTTGTATGACCAACAAACCTGGGATGAAAGGGTTAGCAGAGATCCGCATTGCAGAAATTAAACGAACGAAAGCTGAGCCTGAATCTTAGAATATCTGTAAATGATCAGATTAAAAAGTAATTATTCACATAATATCTTTATGGTGCCTGTCTCAGCTTAGACATTTTTTTAAAGAATAGGAGCAAAGACATTTTTACATTTTCAGAAGTTTCTGGGAAAGCTGTTGCTATCAAATTATTCCTATTATAAAGTTATGTTACTCTATGAGTTCTGACTACATTTTTTGCACATTTATGAACTCTCTGATAGCTGAATGATAGTCCTATATGAAGCAGCTCATTTATGATTTAAAAATGTATTTTATATCTATTTTAGTTACTGTATGTTAATGGTTGCTTCAGGTATTCAATTTCATTTAAAGAAGAAAATGCATCCGATGATGATATATTGTTCTTATTTATCATTTCATGAGGTTTGATATCATACCGCACAACACAACAGTCCACAGATATGTAAAATCAGAACGTAAGTAAGAAACAAAAGAAAGTTGCAAGTATAAACGGCGATATAAGGTAGGCACAGATGTTGCAGTTTAAACTCCGTTACTAGTGTAAATGAGCACTGATACACAGTTTGATTGATGGCTGCACATCAGGACCACTAATGCTTGATGTGGCCTTCACGTCATAAGCTTAGGAAAGATGCATAGAAATAAATCTGTACACTGTGTGTGCTTATATGAACTGATATGTGTGCAGCTGTTGTCTTTTTTTTATCATGTGAAGTGATTTATCAGTGCAGTGTTTGTGAAACACCAGGAATTTTCTAGCTCATGATCCATACAGCTGCCTGTATCAGTGTTGACATATGTGTCGTTAGCAAAGTGTTTCTGTCATCGAAGTGTTATGACTGACTGGGAGATCCTCTGTTGCTGACTTACCCGATATTACTGGGGCAAGTCCCTTTTTTCTTCTCTGTCACTGTATTCCAAATCAACCATTTATGCGTTTTCTGTACCGCTTATTCCTAGTAGGGTTGTGGGGGACTGGAGCCTATCCCAGCTGTCATTGTGCGAGAGGGTACACCCTGGATGGATTTCCACTCCACCTCAGGGGCACATAGAAATGAATAACAACACACACTCATATTCATTCCTAGTGGCAATTTAGTTTTTTTTAATGGAGCGAGGGGATTTGAATCAGGAACCCATTAGCTGTGAGGTCAAGGTGCTGTCTACCACATCGCCTATTGGAATCACAAAGTCAGGAAACAATGAAAATGAAGATAACAATTAACTGTCCCTGCCTCTATCCATAAAAAATTAAATACACCGCCAAATAGTTACTAGTGTTTCATATCTGCCTCTTCAAGAATCCAAAAACTGACAAGAGAAGTGGTTGAAAAACATACAAAATACCAGTCAGGCATTCCAAAATGAAGTTATGTGCAATCTGAGTTGTGTCTTTACTGTGAATGAATTGCAATAGTAAAATGCAAAAAAATATGACACAGTTTTTATTATATAAAACCAACTTTACTCCCTGCTCTTATTTGAATTCATACATTTAATTTATGTGAAACTGTTCTGTGTTGTTGCTCAGATGTGGTTCCTGTATTGTATCTTTTTTTCTTGCACTATTTATTCTGTAAAGAACTGTGATACCAGTGTGTCAATTAAACACCATTTTTCATGTTCTTACTGTGCTGCTGTCACATCTTTTTGATTTTTATCTTTTGCTCCTCTCAATATATGTTTGAGAGGACTGAATATGCAAGGCTCTGCAAATTGCTAAAGCAGAATTTCCCGGAGTGACTTATCCAAAACAGGTCACCTCTTCAAGTTTATCTGCTTCAGAACTCTTGTACTTTAGCTGATGTGACTCATCTCTGCTTTCTGTTCTGCCTGTCTCCTCACGTAAGCTGTAAATGTCCGTTATACAGAGGAAATAAGGCTGTAACTCTGAAGCCATCAGCACTACACATATGAGTCAAATCTCCTGCATTGTGCTGTGGTTATTTAACAGTTTTCTGAGTTACGCGTCACATAAGAAGAGGTCACACTATGTCACTAACCTTAGGCTGAAGGGACACATTTGAACTGGTTGACAAAAATAGTCCCTTTTTAAAACTGGCTGAAATAGTTCATACTTGGACGTTGACATTGTTTATAGAGTAGTGTCGTCATGCAAAGATCTGAAATCAGAAAAAAAAACCTGTGGCCATTCACAGGGTGTGTTGATAAATTGAAACATAAGTAAATATCAGCATAAAAGATGGCGCTTTAAGGGATGATGAAATAATAAATACAGTATTTATTCTCTATTACAAAACTACAACTTAAAAATCTCAAGATTTGCCACTGAACAATTGAAACCTTTTTTAGGGTGCCACAGAATAATTTTCAGGTCTAAAATAGAAATCTGAAAAAATCCAGTTAGAATAAAGGCTAAAACCAGATGTCTGAGGGACTGACAGCATGCAAAAAAATCAACAACACTATATTTCCCTAAAACTATAAAAACCCATGTGTCCGAAAGTTTAACGTAGAACGAAAAGGGGATCGGTAATCGAGGTGATAGCACAAAGCAAAAACCAAATACTGTACATTAAGATATTGTAACTGAAAAAAAACAGTTGAGGATGCAATATTGATAAGATTTGAAGCCCTATGAGATGTTAAAGATGATTTGAAAAGGGCAGAGCTTATGAAAAAACTGTGGTGTGTAGACATGCTTACTTACAAACAGTTATTTCTGCAAATAGGGATAAAACACCAACTACTCTTTATTCACACTTTTTCCACATAGTAAAACAACATCTGTTTATGTTTACATTTAGTCTCTGAAAGCTGGTTTGACTTGCAACAATATGCAAGTATAACACCAGTCAAAGATTATTTAAATGAAATCTGCTTTTCTTTTCTAGAGAATGTTATAAGCTGTCTAATAATTTCCCTCTGGGATTATTAAAGTATTTCTGATTCTGATTCTGATTCTGAATAAAACAGTCCTCTGAAACTTTAATGTTGTCTCTCTCAGTATGAACTGGCTGCGGCCAAGTAAATGATTCTCTAAACTTAATGCAACAATAATGCGGTTGGGGATTTGCAGCGTGCTGTTCCAGACGGTCCCGTGGTTCACTGGCCAGTGGTGGGGCAGAGGATCAGTGGGACAGAGTACACTGTTGTGTGGAAATCAACTATTTGTGTGCTGTTGTGTACCACAATGTTGAGCATGAAAATGCATTCTCTTTTCTTAATTCAAAGTTTCTGACCTTCACTTTGGAGAGCATGAATGTTGTTTTGGGGGGAAATTTGGAGCATGAGGTTCAGCTTTCTTGACCCACTGTCTCCCTGACTGCCAGCTCACCCGTGTGTGTGATTTTTCATTTGATCCCACCATGTCTGAAGCCTTCACCCCAGTGACCCATGCTGTCTGTTCCAGGAGCGTGACACCAGCCCTGAGCTAAGTCAGCCTTTTGTCTGTCCGCAGAAAACAGGTCTTCTTGCTTGGCAGAGCAAAGGACCCGGGCTCAGACTGAGGCTTAATCCCTCTCAGAAACTGAGAGGGGAACTGGGTGGAAGCAGGTGCTGGTGGCTGAGTGAGGTGGCAATTTCTCATGCATTACTGGTTTCTGACAGACCATAAATCAAATTGCAAAGACTGCAAAAAAGGAAAGGGGCTGTTTGAAGGGGAATTATACACAATAGCCTCAACATTCCCCAGGCCCTTTCCCCTCAAAACAGTGGACCGGCACTTCTCAAGAAAGAGAAGAAAAAGTTTAATGGAGGTGAACAGGAAAGTGGGTATATGAGGCTGTGATCTGCAGATGCAGCTCCACCGCAGCTGTCACATGAGGAGGATTTCCGCTTTGACACATTTACTTTTAGCTGCTCAGCAGAGGCAGAGCCAGACAATCAATGAAGGGCTGCTGCAGGAGGACACGGTCATGTTCTGAGGAATAGCCTATCATGCAGTCTACAATGAATTTTAATGGGCTTCAACGCCAGGCCAGCCAAGAGAATTACATTCTGGATAACACTCTACGGAAGAAAAGCTCTCTGTGGTACCGGCGTTCACTGAGGGGAAAGAATGATCGACACCGACAGAACTCTGAAACCCTGCCTAGAAGTTGCAAGGTGAGTCACAAACACAAGTGTAATTTATGCTATAACTCACACTTGCACAGTTAAAGACTGTAAAAGAAAAATCAATACGATAACTTTTTACTTGACTTATATTAAGAAAGAAACAGTATGTAAAGAGAATCCAGCAGCTGGACGAAAACTATCATAGCCATGTATGACATTTTATCTCTCTGATTGTATTGTTTAAAGTGAGGAACTCTACATTTCTCCTTTTGCAGCCTAAACTGACCCACTCCAATTCACTGGTTGATTACATGGACCCACAAAGGTAAAAGTCATATGTGATGTGGCACTCCACCTTTCTTTCAGTTTTCTGATTTTCAGTTGAATGAGTATTTTTGCATCGCCTCTCTTCTGCAGGACCCCAATTATTCTGGAAAAACAAGACAACGAAACTTTTGGCTTTGAAATTCATGTAAGCTGAATCCCATTAACTAACATCAATGTGCAGCTAAGGATGGCAAACTTTGTATCTACTCTGCATTTTGTGGAAAATCAGTGTTCCACCAGGTTTTGTGACCAAACGGTCCCTTTTTTGCAGACTTATGGCTTGCAGCTGAGAAACACTTCTGCAGTGGAGCTGTGCACCTTTGTGTGCAAGGTGCAGGAGGACAGCGTGGCTGAGAGCGCTGGCCTGACCGCAGGTGAGCCACTCACTTCCTCCCAGCCCTGTCGTTCAGTTTTTCATGCAAAAAAGTGCAAGATCGATTGATGTATCATTTACTGAGAAGCACACTCAGCCACCCACATACGTGCACACTGATGCACAAAATGCACTTGTTTCACATAACTGATCAGTTCCTGTTTTTGTGTACCAAAGGAGATATTATCGTCACCATCAACGGGGTCAGCATTGAGGGCCTTTCTCATCAGCATATACTGGATCTGATAAAAGAGTCAACCAACAGTCTGCGGTGAGTGACAGCATGTCATTAGCAACTAACACATCAGGTGAGAAGGGAACAACACGATAACAGCAATGTTTGTGTTTGTAACTGGGCGTTGTGTGATTCCAGGATTGAGACTGTGTGTGGGAATGTTGTGAAGCAGATTGAACTGGAAAAGAGACTGAACCTGCTCCAGGTGTGTAGCCTCAAACTATTCTGTAGCTTAAAAAAGCCTCTCACCAAGCCACAAAGATCCATCAGAAAACACAAAGCTGCGACACTTTGTTTAGCTACAAGCTGACATGCCTTTCGGTCCCACTCTCAGCTAAATCTCCTCTGTATTGGCATTGTGTCTTGTCATACCAAGATACCACCTTTACAAAAAATCGAAAAAGGCTGGAAGCATAACTGATGATTTCTGCCAATACAGCTGTCGCTGCGTGAGAAGTGGATGGAGCTTGAAGCGCTCACTTTACAAGAAAAGCGTCTTCTGCGAGGTGAGAGCTTTAGCTCAGCTGTCAAACCACAGCGTTTCCTTTCTCACGGCCACTCTCATTTCTGCTAAGTGACGCTGTTTCATTTATGATGTGAAGCTGCGTAAACTCCAGGCGATTAAGCTGAAGGTGTTCCCCTGAGAAACGAACATGCAACCGAAGCTGCTGTCAAACTTCCTGCTGTACATGTCCGGCCAAATGCAATATTTTGCTGACAGGAACTCTTTCTCTCAGGTGGCTTGGACGACAGCAGCCTCCGCCTCCTGATGGACTCTTCGGCAGCTCTGCGTTCCCCCATTGGCCGCTGCGGCCGGCGCTTTTCCAGCGACAGCAGCTACAGGAGTGCAATGACGGACGACAGTGATCAGGCCAGCGTGTTTGGAGACCTGAGCTCGCCCAGCCCTTACAGTGCAGCCAGCACCACAGATGACGGCTGCTTCTTCTCTAAAGACTTCCCCTCGCAGGACGGCTCCAGGAGCTTCTCATCGAGCTCCAGCCATCCTCATCAAGCCCTCAGCCGCTCCAGCAGCTCCAGCCTGGCTGGCAGCAGCAGCTCGCTGTCTCCATCTTGGGAGGAAATGCGAACCTCATCCTTGTTTGGGACTCTTCCCAGGAAAAGTAGGAAGGCCAGCGTGCGCAAACACATCTTCAAGCTAATTCCTGGACTCCAAAGATCAGTTGAAGAAGAAGAGTTGGGTACAGCCGCTCACTGACTTGTTGTCTGTGGTCAGTTTGAGAATCTGCAACTGAGGGTTGGTGCTAAGGATTCCACACCACCTAAGCAAGTTGCAGATAATAGAATAAACAGACACTGTAATAAAGTGCTTCCTTACATTTAATATTTCAAATGACTATGGACTTTTTAGAAACAGGACTTTTGTAAATGCCAGTTTGTCCTAATGTTGTAAATCGAATAGCATTATAAACATGAAAGGATGAAGGAATGTTATTGCAGCTTATAATGTATCATGTATCCTACAAACTTGAATTAAAATTATTGTCCCACAGTGATTAGCATTAGTCAGAATAGCTTGAATTGCTGTATCAGTCTTCATGTAGCACCTTTAGGTTTGAAATGAAAACAAAGTGGCTAAAATCCTATTTTAAGCACTCTGTTTCAGTGATGTATCATGTAAGCAGCAATTAGAATACATGCAGGTGCACAAAACCAAACCTTTAAACCATGTGGATGGCTGCTGAGTTCAAAACAGGATGTGGCTATGAGAGTGCTACTACTCTTTTCGTTTCCAAATACACTTTCAGACCATCTTATTTTGGTCCTCACAAAACGTTTTTATGTAAATTTTGCATAGTTTGAAAATTGTACTTGCATGAAATGTTTTGTAGCGATTGCATCTTTGATCAACAACAGCAAAAAAAAGTCTTAGAAAAAAGAAATAAACTTTTTTTGTGCATCTGGTGCATCACTGTACTCTCACATTTTCAAGAACAGAAGGGATGATCAGATGACAGAGCAGATGTCAGAGGAGGAATCAGGTACAGATACACATCTCTTCATACAGAAAAGTATCAATAATATAAAAAAAGGAAAGATGCTTCCATTTGCAGCTCTTTGGGTGAGAAGAATCACCCATTTCCTGTGATAAATCTCACCTCCACGCCTTTCTGCAGAGTTTAGAGAAAAAAATAGCTGGTAACTGTAACTGGATATATTTTTTACCATTTATTAACATTTCTTAGTCATACCACAAAATTGCTGAGAATTGTAAAATGCTTTGTAACAGGCTCATTTATCTTGAAAATACTTAATGAAAAAAGCAGTTCTCCTGCATTTATCCAGGAACATCATTTTCACAGAAAACAGTGTGAAAATTGCCTCTAATTTCTAAATGGCACTCCTACAAAATTTAGTTTCTCATAGTATTGACATGTAAAATAATGGAGCCAGTCCCTCGATTAAGGAAACCTTTCACTGCATGGTGGGTGGTGCATGTTCAACATCAACATTTCCGGTGCTTTAAAAGGCTTTAAATCCTCACATCCTGAAAACACGAAACGTACTGGATTGTCCCCTTGCTACATGTGCTGAACCAGTGCTCTGTCCGCAAAGCCAACAATGTGTATTCCTATAGAGGAATGTTAATCCAGATTCAAAATGTTAGAGAAAAAAAGGTGATTTCCAAGCAGAGATTTGAAAATCAGTGCAAATGCTCCATATGCAGCTGCCGGCATCACAATGAACCTTTGTTGGGCCCACAACACAAGCCCTGTTCTTCAGTGACTGAACAAACACAGCCATGGTACAAGCACCAGACACACAGAGCACTTGGACCTTACAGCGCTGCCTGAAAACAACGCTCTCGACAATGGAAAGAGTCATGCTTGGTAGAGATGTGACCATTTAACTGTTGATTCAACCAAGAGCATTAGTTCACTGGAAAAAGGAAAGCGGACAGATGGCAACGAGCACATTCCTTCCAGACATTGAGGATGACGTGCAGGTGTCGTCGGCCCTAGAGGTCATTGGTGGGACCATCATCGAGTCAGAGGAGCCAGAGGAAAAAGATTTTTGGTCCTTAGAAATGGGAGATGACTCTGTTTTCTACAGTGATGAGGAGCAGGCTCATCAGGAAATGGTACCCTGTCACTCTGGAGCGAACAGGTGCAAACGTCTTTACAATAGTGTGGCCGACTGTGACACTGACCAGCAGCAGGAGGATGCTCACAGAAAGGTTGTTATTTTCAAAGACTTTTCAGAAAAAGGGAAGGAAATGTCCAAGCAGGTCATTTGGGCTGAACATTTTCAAAAGTCTCAGACACCAAAAACTGAAAAAAGGTATATATCAGAGTCTGGACAGCCAGTGGCAGAATCTTTTGAGACTCTGAAGAAGTTTGTGAGTTCTTGTAATCTGGCTCAGCAGCCAAACTGCACAGCAGCAGACATGACCCAAAGTGAACTAAATAAACCTGCAGAAAAAGGTAGGACAGCTTTTATGCTTGGTGGAACCGATTAAAGGGAAGTTTACATTAGCAGAACAGATGTACTCTTTTACTTCTCTTCTCAGTGAATGGAGAGGTTAAAGAAGAGGAAGGTGTGTCAGAAGCCCAGCCTCCAAGCCTGCACCCGTTCCATCAGAGCTTTACACAGCTCAAAGCGGAGGCCGATGTCCCCAAATCCATGTCCAGGGATGATCACCAGAAATCTGGTGACAGGCAGCTTGAGGGGAACCAGGAAGATGAGCCCTGTGTTCAAATTAATGCTGGACCTGAACAAAACCCCCACTCTGATCACCACAAGAAAAGATCTGGCTGCAGCACATTCGACCATCTCACATCTTCCAGATACAGCACTGTGTCCTACCGCAGGATCCGCAGGGGCAACACCCAGGAGAAGATCCAGGAGTTTGAGTTCAGGCTGCTGAACCTGTAAGAAAAGGGTATTCAAACATAGAAAAGGAAAACAAATTAAGGCTGCCTTATTCTTACATATTTGTGTGTTTAGTGTCAAACACCTATGATGTAAACAGACAAGCCACAGGCTGTGTATCGGAGTATTTCTGAATGAAGTGTGCATTCCTTTTTGTTGAGTTGTATCTGCTTGGTCCTGTACTTGTAGCTTCTAATATTCTGATATTTTTGTGGGAGAACATAGAGTTAATCTATAGTTGTACAAACTTTTTTCTGTGGAATAAGAGTTTCAATATTCTAACCGGTTGGGTGGAGCCATTAGGTTTTTAAAGCAATTAAATAAACATCTATGTTTTTCCAAAAAAGGAATGTTCTGTGCATAAGGAATTAAATAATAAAGGAAGTAATGCAATTTAATCTTTTTCTTCACTTTTTTTTTATTATTGTTGCACTTAAATATTTTTTCCCCAATTATTGACTTAAAAAAGTTTGATACCAGGTAGTAAAATCATGGGACCACAGCACAGGTTTATTTAGCTTTACAAACCAACACTCCCCTCTAGTGTCAAAAGAAGATATCATCCAAAGGGCTAGTGTGCATATCAGTACCTAAACCTCCCAAATGGAGCACGTGGACTCCCCCCCAAAAAACAAACAACAAAACAAATCAGCAGCATGATGTACACAACATGCATAAACATGAGCATAAGAAAAACAATAACATTATTAGCTGTCAATATTCCCAAGAGGCACTGTTAAACCTTTAACACAAAAATTGATTTCAACACCAGACCTTTAAAAATGACCTCAGAGTATAAAATATTCCATTTCCTCTGGCCCACACCACCTGATTACCATCACACCCATTACTGCCCTTTCATCCTCCTCATGTCAGTCAGCTTTGGAGTCTTGACCACGGATCACACTGACGTGAAAGACTGATGGAGGTCTGCAGTGGAAATTAAAAAAGCCCTCTCAGCTTCATCATTGCACGTTGTAATGTGTGAACTGCCACTTCTGAAAAGGGTTGGTGGGTTCACACGGGTTGAGACGAAGAGAGTCTCCCTGAGGTTCGGCCTCCAGGCACATGTGATGGGAAACAAACTCCGCTATGAGGTGCTCCGCCTTTACAAAGAAAAAACAGGAAGCACAATTAGCGAACAAAGCTTTCCCAAAAAAAACACGTTTTTTTCTGCTGCACAAACTTCCTGCAAACGTTATGTTTCTTGAAGATTTGAAGGCTGATGTGATGTTCTTTTTTTACACAGGGCTAAAATAAGAAAAATACAAAACAGAAAGACTTGCAGAAAACAAAGATAGGCCGAGACAGCAAACGACACATCCAAGATCAACCTACCAGAGCTGAGTTGGAAGATTTGTGGAACCAGCGGAGCTCTGGCCTGGTGTTGTCACATTGTACTAAAGCAAAGCCTCTGCCTTTGCTTTGAGGAGCGATGCACAGCTCCTGCTGCCGAATGTGCCTCATCCAGGTGTAATTAAAGTGCTGAGTCTGGATAACAGATAACAAAAGAGGGGTAGTTACAAGCATATAATTACGCTGTATGTCATGAACACTATAGGACTGAGAGACGCCTCAGTGGGGCTGATCCAAATCCAAAAAGACCACATTTAGAAAGCCTCGGCCTTGGACTCCACCCTTGTTTATCATGGCTTCTGTCCCTTTTTCAGACTTGCTGTATTTCTCCAGTTGTATATCTGTCTCTAGTTTCCTTATTTGTGTTGTGTTCCCCATAACAGCCAAAACTCTGACCAAAAAAAGCAGAGCATCTGCCAGTTCTCCCAGCAAGTTAAATAAAAGAAACTCCTACCTGCTTGCTGAGGTCACATTTCTCAAAGGACAGAGAGGTTTTCTGCATTGAGAGGCATTTCCTTAAACCACGGCTGAAAACCTAAAAAAAAAAAAAACTTAAATAACACGACTTTAACGTTGAAGGGTTCAGGCGACATGCGATTGGCAGGCAGCAGTCTGCCGTGAGATATCCACATACCAGGCCCTCAGCTTTGACCAAGGGAGCCTTCATGTCTGGATACACATTCTCCAGGTACCACTTGAAACTCTTGCATTTGAGCCTCTTTCTCAGCTCGATCTGCTCTGTGAGGTTGCCAATGTCGATGACCTTTCTATCCAGCAGGTGGTGGTACCCATGGCCATAGAAAAGCTCCTTGTACTCATCCAGCCAAACCTCGGCCACCCGTGCCAGGTTCCGCTCCACTGTCTTCTGCCTGTCCTTTGGGAATTTATAAGGATTCTGTCCTCGGAAAATGTGTCCCACCCGGGAGCAGGGGATAATCTCAATTTCTCCTCCACACATCCATATCTGTTTAAATGAGGCCATGTCAAAGAGATACTTGGGTAACGGTAAATAAAAAGCACTACAGGATGAGTTAGATTTTGGTATACCTTAAAGGAAATCTCCATGTTCTCTCCACCCCACACATCCAGACCAGGATCATAGGCACCAAGCTCAAAGAAGTATTTTTTGTCAATGGAGAAAAGGCCCCCCGCCATCACTGGACATCTGCAACATGAAGCGAACGCAATCAAACGAGTGTGAGCCAGGGTAAATAATCAGAATACGAGTCACGAGTCCATGAAAAAGGCGGTGAGGGCCATGCCTGATTGGATCTGAAATGGACATATTGTTCTTCTTTATGTACTCCTCTGGCAACGGGCTCCAGCCAAACACCAAAGGCCATTTGAAAATCCCTCTTTGGAAGTTGTCAACAAGCATATAACTGAGGACAGAGACAAATGCACAGGTTACCACGCATCCGGCTTTTCTGCAGCAGGCAGCGCTGCATCCATGCATCGGCCTGGTGCCTACAATGGGCATCATTCAGTCACCTCATGTCCTTATCACTGATGACCTCAATAACTGGACAGGGCACTTTCTTGCGATCGAGATAGATCCTCTCCAAGAGCGGCTCCAGCCAGCCAACGTTACACTCAATGTGGGAGTCGAGGAACGTAAGAACCTCACCTACATTTGAGGAAAGCAAACATCCTGCTGCAGTTAAACAAACATTGCTCATCATCTGAAGTTTTCCTACATTGCTGCAACAGCTCAGACGGTATTCTCCACACAGGCACACCCTAAAACGACATGCATAGAGCTGAAATGACTTGTTAAACTCGAAAGACACAAGCTTTGCAGTAGGGGAGCAGAGAAATGTTTGCAACAGTTTTAACAGCAGAGATAACAGACAATAATCCAGAACAGGATTACTTGCCCAGGTTTTCTCAGCTTGTCCTCAGAAGAGTGACGTGTATCATACCGCTTCACGAGTTAGAACTCAAAGGATGCTCACAAACAGTTTGAGATCAGAAAGTTCACAGAAGTTGGCCAGACATCTTAAATCCTTCTTTTGGTCAAGTGAAACGTTTTTTACGTGTTATGGGACACTTTTACATTATTGGAACCTTACTAACGTTTTTCTTAAGATGAAAGGACTGGTTAGCATTTGCAGTGGAAATGGAGAATTTTAAAGGTTAGTCTGACATTCTGTTTAACAAGGATAATGCTTCCATGCAGTTCACGATCAGACTGAATTAAAGGCATAAAAACATTGAACACAGTGGGGGGGCACTTGTGTCTCCTCATTGACTTTAATTTAATTCAACCACATAATATCAGTTTTCACGCGCTGTCAATTATTCGGGACTTATCCTCACCGGCAGACATCTAAATGACGGCTCGTGTTCAGGAGGCATCACCTGAAAGGGGCTGGCCTCGGCCACGCTTACCTTTGGCCACGGCAGCACCGGCCAGCCTGGCCCGGATCAGGCCCTGACGCTCCTTCAGACGGATGATTCGCACTTTTGGGAACTGGGACATGTAGTCATCCAGCGGCTTCTTAAGATTGTCTGTCAGGGTTAAAGTTCATGGTGAGATGACAGCACGCAGGTTAGAGTAAAAAGGACAGAAAACGATCAAAAGGACCACCCGGAACATACAAAATGACCCACACACAACCAGGATTCAAATAATGGGAAGCTCTATCGTTAAGACATCAAGTTCATTCAGTGTGAACTCTTCCTGGATTTTGCGCAGCTGGGTCTCCTGATGGAGACCCTGCCCTCTTACCTCTGGTGCTGAAATCATCGACCAGAATGATCTCCTTGAGTAAGTGTGGGGGCGATCTGTTGAGCACACTGTGGACCGAGCGGAGGAGCGTGGACCACACCTCGTCCACGAAGCAGAAAATCACGCTGGTGGACGGCAAGTCATCGTGGACCATGTTCTGTCCGCATCTGTGCACAGCGACACGAAGGGTGATTGGCCTGAGAGCAGGCTGGGAGTCTGAGGAGAGCTGAGAGGAGGACTCACGTTTGGGGCCTGGTGTCGGGAACGGCGCGGTCCACTGGTATCTGCTCGCTGATGTAGACATTAAAATGGCCTTCGTTCCACCTCTTCTTTACCTCTGCGTCTTCGCTACTGGCGAGGAACACTGGCTGTCCGAACTGGCCCAGCGCATGGGCGTCTCTGGGGGAGTGAGTGGCGTCCAGTGAGAGCACTTTGTGGAGGCCTGTGTTTCGGACAGCAGCTGCTTCGCGGCTGGGGTTGCCTCCTGCTTGGAGGGGCTTCAGGAGCTGCGTCTGTGCATTGAGATTGCTCCCGTCAGGCGCTCCGACAAGTTGGGCCTCCTTCTGAATGCTTTTCTGCTGTCCGTTTGCATCCTTGTTTGGAGTTTGGGGCGATACAGATTGGGCAGGGTGCGAACCCTTGCCCTGGCGCTGGCTTGTTCTCGTTTCATTCTTAACAAGCCCATCCATAACTTTTACATTTGTCTTCAGATCCACACTGTCTGGTGCTTTTGGTGCAAAGTGCTCTGCTTTAAGGACTCCCTTCTTGTCCGACTGAACAGTTGGTGCCCTGGTTAAATTAGCAACTGCCACGTTTAGATCCAAGTTTACTGCTTTCTTCTTCGCAACAACCACCTGCTTTGGCGCGATGCTGTGAGAGAGGCTCGCTCCATCGATCCGTTTAGACAGTGCGAGTTTGGAGTCATCGCTTTTCGCCACATGGTCAGCATTGCCCTGACTGGGGCTCAGCTTTTTGCTGGCCAGCATATGATCCTGCTGCTCGCCTCCATGTCTGTACACTTTGGCGAGCTGGACGCCAGCACCGGGCGGTCTTCTCCAGTCAGGTTTTACGGCGGAGTACACCCTCTGCCCGGGCTGTTTAAAGCCCCTCTTCGCCGGCTCCGTCACCCTGGACAGTTGCTTGACCATCTCCCTCTCTCTGACCACACGCTCTTTGAGCAGCTGGCCGTTGGCATCGTTTATCGATATGCGGAGAGCAGCCATGTCAAACAGCAGCCAAATCACAGATGCAACGAACACAAAAGCCAGCACCCTCCCACTCCCCCTCAAGTATCTTCTAAGTTTCATCATTCTTAGGTTGGTATATAAAAATTAATTAAACCTCTGCGTAAAGTCCCATATCGAAAGCGTCACGTCTGAGTTGCAGGCAAACTTTTCTTCTTCGTGAGGAAAAGTAGCTGCCTGCGTGGCATGCTAGGAATATTTCACGGAGCAGCAACAGTAATCAGTGTTGTCAGTTAGACATCCTCCAGGCTCTGATAACCGTGGCGAAGCACAAAGGTACAATGTAGCCTCATGTTCTCCATACTTTTTCGCTTCGGTCACGTCCAACCTCCGGGAGTCATTATGTGTGCGTAAAAAAAACTAAAAGCCACTCAGCCAAACTCTAAAAAAAACTCTTTAAAAGTGTGTTTGGTTTCGCTGAAGTGTCTTACCGCACCACAACTTCTTGAACTGACACACAGGTTTGTACGAGGACGTAGCAATTGACTTGCACTTTGTCATTAACCTGATTGGACAGACGAGACGGAGCCCCCCAGCCCGTGGGAAGCTAACGATTAGCCAGAAGAGCTAGCCGCACACAAGAAGTGCCGCCCTTTCAGAACAAAACCTTCACATGTTTTTTCACTTCTATTTACGCGTTTACATGACAGCGTGTAAAATATGAGCACATGTTTTTAACAAACTCTATAAAACAAAACAAAACAGTTGGAATAATGTAAACATAAAGACATTACAACGATTTTTAAAACGACTTTTACTACTTTAAGTCCACAAATTAAAAGAATAGTTAAACGAAACACAAAGATTGATCACTTTTTTTGCATAGTCCCGTTTCCCCGCATCATAAAGGACTCTGGTCAGTTTACATAGAGACATGTAAAGAGACATAATCGGCTCTTGGAACCTTCTAGACAAGGCTTGATGGAACCAGGCTAGACTGCATAGTTAGAGAAATGTCAACTGACTAAACGGGAAGTTGTTTCATTTAATAGTTTTGAACAGTTGGACTGTGTTAATTTGATAGTCCTAACCGGAAGTGCTTGTTAACTCGAACCGTTGCAGCGCCTTTAAGTTACATCGAGAAATTCATAGCCTGCCTCCTGTCCCGCCCGTAATAAACGGTGTCAGATTTCCAACTGTCATCGGTTGGCCTTGCAGGCTGTCTGTGATTGATATGGGCAAGGCCGTAGCTATTTTTTAAATATATACTTTTGTCAAGAACATTGAGGCCTGACAGTGTTTGCAGTTCACAGAAACGTGCCCACACCTCAAACTGTTGATGGGTTTCAGGGCTGTTTTGCATCGTAAGAACTCATACTGGTGCCGCTAAAAAGAAATAAAAACTTTTTTTTAAGGTAAGTTCCTATTTTTTATTTTATTTTTCAACCTTGAGAGAAAGGTCACTTTGTAACTCACATTATCATTTTCTTTCTGTTTTGTTTGTCCAATGACGTCAACGCCTCTACATGTTTTCATTTTTAAGATGGTAAGATTGAGACTGATGGTGGCCTCACAATAACAAAATTAAACTACGAGTTCAACGGGTTTGAAAACTTCAAGATATAAAGTTAGAGAACACCCATTAACAGAAAGGATGAACCATGAAAAAACAGTATTTCTGGAAAAAACGGAGATTAAAACACAGAAACAAAACAAAAAGACACGTTAGACTATATGAATCAAAACAAAAACCACAGAAACAAGCTGAACGTATACTGCTTCCCTCAGCTGTTTAATTATTAATTATTGTTGTTGCCTCACTGGTCATAACTTGTGGTTATACTCAGAAAAACTTAAACCTGACTGTAAGGCTTTTCCTAACTGTTAGGTGTTACAAATAAAGATTTATTTCCAGTATACAGATATGCATTTATACTTTTAAGAATACCCTTAAAAACATGAGGAAAAGAGAAAACGGACACATTTACAGACACACATACAGTCAGATTTGTAAAACCAGTGTTACAGCAGTCATTAGGCAGTGATTAGTGGAGGCAGCGACAGGTTTTCCTCTTCATCAGCGGCCCTCTCCGGGGAGTACCAGAGGCTCCGTCCAGCCTATTAACAGTCCCCAACAAGAGCGGGGAGGGGAGTGGAACCTCCCATGGTGCCTGCCCTTAACTACGCTACACACACTTTCATTAGTGTGTTAGCTAAATGATTGGCCTGAGGATAACCCCCGAGCCTTGCAATGCATGTGCAAGCTTAGTGGTAAATTTATTCATTTATTCAGCCATTTCTACATTCAAACTCTTGATGTTGGAATTTAGTGGATTTGGTTGGGTTTTTCCAAAAAGAATGGGCACGAGGATTATGAATGATGAGTGACTGAAGAAGGAGAGTGAGTCCAGCACCTATTAATTCAAGCAAAAAAGACACACCAAGTCAAGACAGTTAGTCATTTATGTGAGAATACGGCAAGAATTTTGTGAAGACGATCCCTGTTTTTATGATGATTCTCTGACATTTTCTTTAAAAAATGTGTCAGAGAAACACTTTCAGTGACTAAAAGCAACTTCAGGAAAGTGTCATCTGTGATATTTTCTGGTATTTGGATTCAGACTTTCTGAGTTTCCATGAAGCAGACTTTGTTAATGTGTGTTTTTTGTTTATTTCATAGCTGTACGTCCTTAACATTCAGTGCACCAAGCAGTTTTAGTTTAGTTTCTTCAAATTAAGGAAGCCCTCTTAAAAATCCCTGCAAAGGATCATTGATTATACCATGTTGAACCACGAAATAGAGTTAAACAGATGTATGGCAGAGGTCGTTGTTTCACACAGAGTCAGGTTTACCTTCATTGTGCTGCGTGATCTGAGAGGGTCAGTGCAAAGTGCAGGTGATCCAAAATTGAGGTTGCTGTAAAAATAGCCCTGTTCACTTGAAATATTTTAAAATGTTTAATTGAAATGCATAATTTAGAGCTCTGCAAGACTTGAGACTTCATTGAGAAGAAAGCTAGAAGTAAGGAGTTTGAAATAGAACCAAAACATAATTTCTTCTTACATCAGCTGTCAGCTCCCCATCAGAAGGATTACCCAAAACTGAGAGAGCCGTCATGGAAATCATATATTGACACTGGCATGTGTAGAGTGAGCTAAATGTACTTGTATGTTATCTTGGAACATGTTAATTAGACCCTAGAATTAAAATGACAACAGTTGGTCTGTGTAATTTACATAGAGGTCATGTTGTGCTAATGTGGTGCTCGTTGAAAAAGACAGCCAGCAACAATATGGTTAAGTCTGACCCACTGACATTTCAGTTCCTAATTATGCACATACTGTGAATTAAATTAATTAGAGAATTCATTAAGAAATATGGCTTGTGGAAACGAGTATAATATTTAGTTATGTGATGTAATTTTCTTTCATTGTTAATGCTAATTTGTTTCATAACACTTCCTGCGGTAGTTTCCCCTCCTGCACTAACTATGATGCATGCAATTTGTTAGCCATTTAATTAATTATGATTAGAATTAGTGGATGTACAGCTTGTTTTGACAGATGGTTCCCATCAGTGAGACCTTTGCACAATTAACTTTCTATTTCTTTCGCTTTGGTAGATCTTGAAGTTTGTGTGGGAAACATCCTCTACATATGCATCATTTGAATGCTTTACTCTGAATTTGCCAAATGAGACATTATCTGTAATTTGCACAGTAATGCAAAGCATGTCAAAATTATTTGTTTGTTCATGTTTCGCGTGATTTTTCTGGGATCCACTCACTTAGGGAAAGTTTTATGTGTGTGTGGCTGTTAGCTCTGGTTGTGGGATTCTCGGATTGTTACTGTGTCTCCTCATAAACGAGAGAACCGTAAAACATTTATGGACCGTTTTACTAGAGTTTTCCTGTTGATGAACACACTGATTTAAACACTTTGTTAATGTCTGATTTCATGGTAATGGTGCTCTGCACACATCTGGCCTGTAAAGGATCATCCGAGAAGTTTTGAGGGCGCATCTTTGTTGTACTTGTGTTCATCCACAAGATGGCGCTTTAGCTCTGTTGATGTTGTGCACCAGCTGAGGCGAAATGGATACTCCGGACTTCAGGAAACAGTGGACAGCAAGTGCTAAAACAAATAAAGACTTAATGGTATATAAGTCATAAAGATGGCAACCAAAACTCCAAATGTCGGGTTACTATGAAAGTATGTAAGTAATAAGTATAAAAGTGTTTACAAATGCTTTCAAATCTTTGTTTTGGTTTTCTGCCTATGATGATGTTTTGTACCGGACTATTTTTATTTGTGTCTTGACTTGACATGCTTTCATATCTTTGCACAGACAAGCGACTGAGCAGGGCCGTTAATTCGGTCATGCTCCTGCTTGTCTGTGCTTTTAGGAAATGCTTTGATAACTTTGAAATCTCATAAGAAAGTTCTTCCTCTTAAAGTCATATTTGATAGATTTGCATTTTACTACATAAAATTATAGATGCTTAAGTCTCTGCATGACAGATCAGGTAATATTTCATTGAAATGAATAATGCCTCTATTTAAGTAGTCAAGTCTTTTTTCCTTTCATTCTTTTTTTTTTAACCATGTGACATGAAGGTGATACTGATTTGGCTCCCACTGGATATGGCTTAATGTCTGACATAAAAAATAACTACATAATTTGTCTCAATCCAGAGGGCTGACTTGGCATAGACAGCAGCAGTCCTAAATGTCACCCTGTAATGAATTCTGGCCAAAGGTACACAGTTAGGACAGTGCCCGCTGGCACCTGGGATGCCCACTGGCCAGCTTTTTACCCCACAGCCATTTGGATAACCCCAGTTTTCTTTGTGCACACTGCCGCACACGATTTGCATCCAAACAAAAAGTTTTATTATGGTGAAGTTTCCTTTTCACCAGGCAATGAAGTTATACAGAGTAAAGAACAGAGCACTGGACTCACACAAAGCCAGAAAAGTGGATGATGTAAAATACAACAGAAGGAAAAACGTGCAGATTTGGTATGCCCCCGGTGCCTCTCAAGGCACATTTCTGAGCAGAAGATTTGTATTTATGATTTCCCATCACTAAATTAACTTAGGCCTTAGGTACAGTAGATTTGGGTATGATCTCGACAGGCTGAAACTACTGCAGTGACCAGGAAACAGTTTCATCCACCGAGGTGCCGTCTTCTCAAATGAAGATAGGAAGACTTTCAGTTTTACGAAACTTGACTCCTATTGTTTGACTGCTATAGGACGTAGTGGAGACACACTGGGTTTATTATCTTACAAAGGCACAGGAGATGAGGGAACATTGTATCTAAATTAACTTTTTCTATTTCCTGGTGAATGAAATCAATTCCATCCTTTTATGTTACTTTTCATCTGCCTTTTGTCTTGTTGTGGAATCTTTTCTCTTTCTCTCTCATTCATCTGTTTTGCCCTTTCCTTGATCTGATAGCATTAAACATATAATTAAGTCATAAAGGAGGGGACTGATGAGTGTAGCAGATGGTAATTGCGTCCTACATTTGAATGAAATGATATGCATTGCTACAATTTACAGCCTTCGCCTCATATTTTATTCAGCAACCTTTTATCTCTTTTCCCGCAGAATTATTCTGCAATAAATTTAGACATCTTATCAATAGCTAGAGTGATAGCGGCAGAAACATGGAAAAAATGAGGCTCTGCCGTTTTATGCTGTTTAAAATAATTTTCCATAATAAAGGAGCTATCAGAGCTGCTCTATCAC
Source organism: Menidia beryllina (assembly GCA_013363375.1). Classification (NCBI taxonomy): domain Eukaryota; kingdom Metazoa; phylum Chordata; class Actinopteri; order Atheriniformes; family Atherinopsidae; genus Menidia; species Menidia beryllina. Next base: position 6,658,570 of record JABUIW010000214.1, read on the forward strand.
TGTAGAGAGGTGGATATTCCTATTCCTGGTGATGCTGCTGTTGGTTAGTGGACAAGCTGTCACTCTCCTGTTAGTCTGAGGAAATGTAAAAGGATGGAGGGAAATCATTTTTTGAAGTTCAGTTGATGAAGCTCTCCCTGTGACAATATAAAATTATTACCCAGAAAGCTGAAAGAACTGAACTTCAACTTGCTTTCCACATCAAATACCACGGACAAAACAGTTTTATCGAACAAAACACATTTAATATAGTTTTCCTGATCTAATACAAACCCTGATGGCGGATGGTGCATATCAGTCTGTGAATGTTCCACAAAGGCAATAGAGGATTTAATCAGCCTTGGAAGGTAAACATTTTTATTTGGTATTTTCTGCTGCAACACTCCTCCCAGGACGACAGTTTAATGAGTTTTAATTACACGATGATGTCACTTAAAGTTATCATAGACTCTTCCATATCAGTCAATAATATTTTGATGTACAGAGAAAGAAACAGCTGCATCCACAATGTCACATTAACAGTTCCATCTCACACATCTTTTATTACACCGTAAACATGAACACGTTTGTGAAAATGTTTGTTTGTGCCAGTTCTCCAAGACTGAAAGGAATGGCTTAAATGTGTGTTTAATCGACAGCGACATAGTTGAGCTCCGTGACTTTAGTTGCAACCTAGTCCGAATGAAAACCGTAAGGTAACTGGATTATGTTTGTCGCTCTAATAATTATCCTGCTTCACATCTGGGTACATTTTCTCCACACAGCGGTACCGTACAGATGAAAAATGGATACCATGCTTTTTTATCCATCTTCCACATTAATCCCTCCTTCATGAGATCATTTGTACCTTCAGTAATTCCTCTTGAAAACTTCACTCCTGCAATGGCAGCGGGCAGATCAGTTGGGTGGAGTGTTGCCAGAAGGCGGTTTTTGTTCCACTGACATGCTTTCCTTTCAGCGGTCCCTGGTGAAGGGCTGGACTCCACTGATATTTGAGGACTGGTAACTGGGGTGATATAGGTTTAATTCTCATGTTCCTTCAGACCTGCCAAGTGCAGGCAGTGGGTGCCAGCTGGAAGGCTTTCGTATGTAGAGGAGAGTGAGGGTGGGGGGTATTAGCTGGGGCAGAGGAGAAGAGGGCAAGTATACAGTACAAACACAAGTGCCTCTAGACCTTGAGGATGCCACAGAAGTGCCTTTTATATTTAGACACCCCGGGCACTTAGCGTTTTGTGACGATGCAGGTCCATTACCTTTAACTATAAGTGCTTATGTTTGGTCACCAGTTTTTACAGCCTCTCAAGCTTAAAAGGAATCTACCCCAGGTTGACCCAACTCTATTTATTGATGCTTCCGAAGTTTCCACTCGCTGGTAATAGACTGGAAAACACAGATAATATGTTTGATCGATCAACATGAACAAATTTCATTTGTTGAGATCAATAACAGTTTACAGTTGACAGAGCCGAAAGAAATACTTTTATTTGTGCCTTTTGATTGAAGTTGTCTTTTTCCAGCCAGCAGTGTGAGGCACTCCACACCAGGCCCATGTGGCAGGCATGGACTCTTCTGTTCCATTATTGCCAGCAATCTGTATTTAAAACTAATATCAGTGTGTGCTGCATGGCTTGAGGCAAAAGGCAGCAAACCAATCTGATATACAGCATGCGTTTCTTTTCGGTTCCTTGTGATGGGAATTAGAATGTGAAAAATAACAATTCCCCTACATTTTTCACTAGTATCCATTTTTTCATTTGAGGGTGTAATGATTAGATTTTTTTCTTTTTTCGAGCAGCATGATTTGTATTATGTTTTCACAGTGTTCAAAACATAATAGAAAAGGGATGTGGAACCAAAGGGAAAAATAGGAAATTAACTGACGTGCAGAAGAAAGACGTTTCCAAGGCTCAACCTTTTGCGGTTTTCTTCATGTTTCTGCTTTTCATGATCATGCTCTGTGGAACACCCTGCAGACATGAGAGCCCTTGCTCTGTGTCATACAGTTTCTGGCCAGGCTGCTACCTTGTGCACACACAGACAAAACAGCATGAGATGGGAAATCCACATGGATAAACATTTACTACGGTAGGTGTTGCTTCGGGCAAGTGCTGTTCAGGGGAAATTTACTGTGTGTACACCCGTGTTATGGCAATAACATTCTTTAAGAGGTGCTTTGGCCAAGCTTTTTCAGCTTCAGAGCCATACAGAAGTGAAATTAGTTTTATTATTGATCATTTTTCAGCACATCCCATGAAAACATCACAACCTAAAAAAAACTTCAGTGTTGTCAGTCTCCAGACTATATAAAGCTTTTTTGTCTCTGTTCTGTGCCACAAATCTGCACTGTTGCCTATTAGCTGTTTGAAATGAGTCCTGCCACTACAGGGGATGACTAGTCCCTAGTGACAGCACAAACACAAGCAAAACTAACCCATCATAACTTTGCCTTTTCGTCTGCTGCCAGGTAATTATATGACTTCTTTCTTACAAAAAAATGCTAGCATGTTCTGAATGCAACATAATGAGAATCACAAAAAAATTGACAGACAATCAGAACAACTAACTGAATGGCATAATAAACCTCTATGGAGATGGGGACACTCTAAAGTTGGATTAAATTTAGCTATATACACATATGACCCTTCTCACATTTAACAGAGCCACTTGATCCCTTGTTATTGTAAAAACATTGATTCGTGGCACTTAAAGGATTTCTATTTATTAAAGGAAAAGGCAAAATATCAATAGATACCAAAAAGGCTATCCTATTTGATCTGATCTTGTAGATAAGATATCTTATAGATATATCTGATAGTTTGCATGACTTGGAATAGTTCTCAACTATAACATTTTGCTTTACTGTATGACCTTAATTCAATTTGTGACCCCACTCTTGTAGACTAGAGCTATAATGACCAGTGCCTTTTCAGACCCCGCTCTTACCGCGGGTCCAGAGTGTGACTGGTGGGAGGCTGTATTCACAAGGAAGGGCAAATACTTGGAGGACAATGCAAGAAGACTTATGGTCCCTCTGCCTTAGATTTGGCACAGGTTAGGAAGAGGCATGAGATGCATATTGTTTGTGTTCATTTGAATAAGGACAAATGTCAGATTTCCATGGCTCCAGGCAGCCTGCATGTTAGATGATCAACTCTTTTGGGCCCGTGGATGTGGGGTCATCAGTAGCGCTTCCAGGTCACTGTCACTGCTTGCCGGTTTGAGGCCATAGTTGACCTTTTGAGAACAGGAGACAGCCTTTCTCTTAGGGCAAAAATAATCATTTCAGATTTACTTGTGGCTGTGGTTATGTTGGCTAATTAAAGTGTTTGTTATCTTGAAAAAGGAATTTGTGATCTTATTCTTATTTGGTGTAGTTAGAAAAAATAAAATACTCAAAACTCAAAATAAGAAAAATACTTTTACCTTTCATTACGTTGCAAAGATATCTTGGAGGTGACCAATGGAGGTGACTTTTAAATCACCTCGTGGGAATTAGGCAATGTTCTTTAAAATATTTGGAAACTTTCATAATCTATGTTTGAGCAACTGTGTCAGTAGCTCTCGTGACGTACTGTAAAAGTGTCACCATTCCCTGTTTTTTGTTGGCATGAGAGGCTGCAGAGAAAGGTTGAACACTGCCTGTATCCCACAAGCCCTTTAGCTCCCTCAGGCTTCTTTCCAGTGCAGAATCTCCAAAGAGGCGTGTGTTTACCCTTGACTGTGCTTGTTATTCCTCACAACATAACACCCATAGCCATGTCTCTGCTTTCATAGCCTTTAACAGTAACTTTTATTCAGATAGTGTACTCTGCTTGCATATGATATTTTCTTCTCCTTATCTATCACTGTTTTTTTTCACTTCTCTTGATACTGCTTACCTAAATGGGGATGTGTGGAATAGGGGATTTAAAAAACAAACAAACAATCAAATACTTTAGCTGTCACTGAATGCTGTGGAATGTATTTCCTGGCTTCACAGTGCTTGAAAATACTGGGGTGTATCAAATCCAGTTGCTTGAGTTTAATGTTGAGTGTTGAAAAAAGCTTCCAGCATCTTTGTTGGGATCTTTTGAGCCTAATACACATACACACAAGTGCAGACATACACAAAAAAAAGAAAGAAAAGAAGCAAGAATGCCAAGGGCCAGGCCTTTGAGACCAGGGTATTACATTATTAATTAAAATACAAGTCGCCTTGTTGCCCATGGGTATACAATGTAACACACTTGATTGAATCAGGTAGTGGCAGCCTGGGCCTTTTTGTATTTTGCGCTTGAAGGGGCGAGAGAAATTTGAGCTTGGCTGTATTACTCTACACACAAAAACATGTTTGGAGAAATGGTTGTGAGCTGTCATTGAAAGCTGTGGAAGATTTAGAAGGCTGTGTGATGGCCATGCAAGAACCAGGCTTTAAACTTTCTTCACTTATTTCGGGAATTAAATATCATACACATTTTGATTTTAAAGAAGTTCATTTGTTTTATCATTCAGTTGGATTCAAACTAAACACAAGAAACTTGTGCTACAAACAAATGGACCAAACAGTGAATGTTTCCCCAATTTCAACAATTAATCCATGATCCTGATTTAAACTAGTGAGCAGTGCTGGCCAACATGTCATTGGGGTTATGAAGACCAAAACAGTGACCTACATTAATTGGCTGGCTTTAAATGGAAACTTATGCATATGTGTATTAATTATTTTTAATCATGTGCTACTAAATAAATGCCCTTTTTTTGGTGTTATTGCCATTGTGAGTTTTTTTGGCACACAGATGCACTGAGAGTAAATAAAAGAAAAGTGAAAAAAAAAAAAAAAAACAGCTTTTCGTAAAAAAACTAAGTTACTGAAAAACAGCTTTTATAGGGTCTCTGGTTAAATATAGCTCTCCATACTCAATAATTTAAGCTATCTTAGTTCGTGCACTAACTCTACACAAGACAGAAAGGCATTGTGTATGAGTGTATTATCATGGACGAAATAAACTCTTGCTCCTTCTGGCATTATCTGGCAACCCAGTGCAATCAGATCAGTTGGTGTGGAAAACTGTTTTAGCTTATAAGATGGACTTTTAGAAACTTTAGAAGCTTGATAGTGAAACATCTTGATTTGATTTTATTTCTTCATTCCACAATGTTCAAATCTGTCAGTGTGCAAAGAAACTTTGTAAGATCTGGACTTTATGAGACATGGGCTGCCTTGTTCAACCATGAAACTGGCATGAAGTCATTACCAGTCCTGGAGACGTAGTTGGAGATGGTGATGGGGTTATGACTGCACTTCAAAGTCCATGCTATAGCATTAAAAAATGTCCTTTTGAGTGAGAAGACTTTCAACAAAGCATCATGAGTTGATGTTGGGGAGTCGAGGTGGTTGGCCACATTCGCACCAGATACACCCCCCTCAGAGGCACTAACAGCGTCCCATTGAAAAGCCCATTGCAGATGTCCAGTGGAAGGCGGTGCATGAGTGTGTGGCAATAAACATGCATGTGGCACACTTAGATTTTTGTCAGGCTGATAAGAGGCTTATGGCTCAGTGGTCACTTATCGGCTTCCTTTACACATTAATTTGACAGTGCTTAGCTGGATATAGTTGTATTTTAGAGGATAGTGACTTCAGAGGCACGTTTGTCTGATTAAGATTAATTAATTAGGTTAGGCATGAATGGAATTTTGGTTCATAAGAAGGAAGAAGGGGCAAAGTGAAGGGAATAGGGTAATATTTTGCTGAACTGATTTTCAAATGTTTAGCCTGTGTTTACAGTTGAGCTCACATGTAAGAGGACAGATGATGTGGATCGATTTGGCTATGTTTGGGGTAGTGGAAATATTTTACTTAAAGTAATACGTAGAAACACTGGTTGTCTTTTTCTGAAAATATGGTTTTTATGTCTATATAGGGGAAGAGGTCCATAAATATGTAATATAAGCAGCCTTTTTATGTCTGTGGTTCGCGTTTTAATATGAAATTTATTTTTTATTCCTCTCCTTTTTTCTCCATCTTGATTCCCACTGACCCCCAGTCTAGGTTTGTTAGATGTAGTCCAGGTCATGGCAGAGAAACAAACTATGGAAATATCAAAGCCAGCCCAAGGCCTTTGCATTCAGTTTTCTGCTCCAGGTAATCACAGTGTGCAGATCACTGCAGTGCACAGCTGAGGCCTTGTCCTCTCCATAGCCTGTTTTTTTTTTTTTTGTTCCTTTCTCCACTTTCATGGGGCAGAATTCTCTCCACTGATTCTGCTAACCTAAGCAAACAGCAAGGTTTGTATTATGCTCGTACACGTAGGTAACCAAAATCCTAAATGACTCGCAAGAGTTAATTTATTCAGGAAGTTTCATCAGACTGATCAGAAGTGCTTTAGCGAGAAGACAAGAGCTTTGAAATAACCATCAGACATGAACCTGGATGCATCTAGAAACAAAGTGTTTGTGGGTAAAACAGGCCAATTGTTTGAGATCATGGCTGGCTGTTCAGTGTTGGAGGTTTTGAAGTGTATCAAGAGGCACAGATGAGTGAGTCGAATAGTCTGTGGTCTATTGATAACTCGTGCCTGTGTTAAAATTCTGGCACAACAATGCAACTAGGGCCTTGTGTGCTCCACTGAGCAACAATACCTTCTCTCACTGGCAGCTTCAGAGTGACGATGACAAACAACAATAAAGGATCTGCTTTTTTTCACGAACCTCTCCATCCTGGCATATTTTGATAAGATTTTTTTTTTAAGTTATGCTTTGAGATCTTAGAGAGACTGATCAAGTGTTAGTTTTGGAAAATATAAAAAAAGTAAAAGTCATGAAGATCCGTTCACAGTGATTACTGGGAGATCGATCGGTCTCAATTTAAATGAATTTTCTTTGCTCACACATACACACACACACCTACACAGAAGCACGCACACACACACACGCACACATACACACAGACTTCGTTCCTCCTCCCTTGTTCCTTTCGCAGTCAGTCTCAGTATGCATATAGAGCTGGTTGGCTGGGTTAGTAGCTTGGAGGTATGGTGGAGTGTAAGCTGTGTTGATGTGGATGGCCCCTGGTCAGAGGCCAGGGCCTGGCTGTTAAAATGCAGCCTCTTTTGTGCGTCAGAGCCAGGATTGCCAGTCCTATTCCGCCCCTGTCGCTAAGGGTGGGCAGGCATTTACCCACCACATGCATTCACTCTACTGGCATTGCTTGATGCAGGGCTTAATGGCATTGTTACAACGTGCCTCTGAGAAGTGTTGACAGGTCCATATGCTAATTTTAATGAATGCTTGGGAGATGCGGTTTTATTCACCTCAAGTCAGCTGCAGAATCCGATCTACACTCAGACCAGCAAATATAACTGCAGCAAACTCAAATGAGCTCATTAGAAAATGTATTGAATTTACATATTATTTCCAGTAGTTAAGCTGAGTTATTTTCCCTCAGGACTCAATTACGTAGTCATTTGTGACTCAGGTAAATGGCTTTCTATGTGAGACTTTTTCAACTGCAAAACTGTGGTCACTGAATAATTTGTAAGAAAGCTGTTTTACAAGCACATCTATTGACACTCATTTGTGTGCGAATTTCAAAATGGGGCAAAGAAACGGCAGTCAAGATAACAACCCCCTTTGTTACTTCATTCACTTCATTTGATTAACTCGTAACATTTTATTCACTCATGAATTGTCTGAATTCATGCTCATTTGTCTCTAGTCTTTTTTCACAGTGGAAGGAGGACAGAACACTCAATCTAAACAAGACCTGGTGAGTCAGGGTTCAGTAGCAGGGATTATACCATCCTACTGTGCCCTGAAATGAACGTGAACATTCATCAAGTGAGTCACTCTTTGAACCGTGTCCTTACAGAGATACAATAAGGACTTTGTCGAAGGAGTGGACATGCTATGGAAACTATTTGACAAAGAGACGAGCCCAAAATTCAAATAGCTTGTAAAATTGCTGTTTGTTCTGTTTGAAAAAAGCCTGATTTGCTGGAAAACAACAAAGAATCTGATGGGTAAGCACAAGGGTTTCCACAGAGCTTTGTATTGACTTCCACTGGATGAACTTGAGTGACTCCATATTTTGGTGGAAGCCCCACTGGGCACACTAAAGACAGTATCAGGCAGTTGTGGTGAACTGAAGAGAACAAATGCAATACTGATGTGTTTCATGCATAATAAGATGTTCTCCACCTCTGTGATCTGTGGAAGATGAATTGGGGAAGTGGTGTTGTTCAGGAAAACAGGTGGGTCATTATAACCGAGCTTACACATGACATGCTGGACAAGAGATGACTTGTTATTAAGGTTGTTGATTCCGTTGCAAATGGATAAGTCATTATCCTGCTGCGCCATGATTGTTCATTTGAATCATTTTGTGTACCCCTGAGTTGTGGTTTCATGGCATTACAGTCTTCACCCTTTTAGAGGCCATAAGGATAGTGGGACTTTGCCCAGCGCTGCAATGACCCTGCAAGTCTCGATCCAAACACATCCCCTGCACTCAGCTGTAAATATCACCAACAGCTGGTGGCATACAAGTTAGTCATGCTTAAACAAATTCCAGGCTTTAAATGAGGGGGGTATGTTGCTTCCTTGACAACAAAGTGGCCCTATACGTAGAATCTGAGACAAACTGGTACGTGGAGTCAAGTTAAAAAAATAGCATGGGCATATCTAGTTTAACGGGGAGTTGTGTGTATTTGTGTGTGTGTGTGCGTGTGTAAATTTTAGACAGAAAAACTCTTGGGCCACAGAGCCACTTAACATAAAAATAATCTCTGTTTGAAGATAATCTCCTGTTAAAAGCATAAGAAGATCAAACTTTTTGAAAACCTGTTTGATCAAGCCCATCTTACTCCAACTACTCAAACACACACACG
>JABUIW010000214.1:6667446-6692446 GCA_013363375.1 Menidia beryllina
ACACACACAGCTCTGTTTAGTGAGATAGGATTCATCAAAGTTACCTTTGAGCTCAGTCGCCCATCTAGTGCTCGTGGTATCACACATAATGACATTCAGTGTCGCCCAGATCACATTTATGATAGCATATTTGATACAGCTGTACACTAGCAAAGAATAACACAGCCTAAAAGAATACCCCCCACACCCCATCCCCCCTTTGCAGTTTAAACACAATCCATTTCCAGTGTAAATCACTTGTCACTCTATTGCAAATGTAACTGCTGTGATCTGAAAGAGAGAGGTGGAGAGACAGAAAGAGGGAGAGTAAAGATTATCTTTTGGGCCATTTCACCGGCACCGTTGCGTGACAGAGACTGACAGCTCTTTCAGATGACTGACAGGTGTCCTTTGAAATGCCGGAGAAGCAGCTTCTGTTCAGACTGTTGAAATGCATATTTGGAGCTCTTATCATAAAGGCATGGATGGCCCAGATAGGTGCCGTTAACATTGCAAATGGCTCCAGAATTATTCATTGTCAGTGCTGCGAGAAAGAATGAGAGGGGGGGGTGGGGGGAGAAGTTTGATTATTCTGCTCACACAATGGCAGGGTGCTTAATGATTCCTCTCCACCTTGGCAGCGGCATGTGCCGACTTCAGGCGCTAGCGGCGGGTGACACAGGTCTGGCCAAGTGTTAGAGCAAGATCATACGTCCGGGCCCCATTTTAATTTCTAATACATTAATCTTTTCCTCACAGATCCTCCATGAATATTCCAGGGCTCCTTGTTTGTCAGGAAGGCTGTCTCGCTTTCATCTATTCAGGTGGTTTCATTCACTGTGAAAGCCAGCTAAATGGACCCGATCAGTCAATGACAACCGGGATACAATAGAGCCCAGTAACACGTCCCTTTTCTCCTTTCAGCCTTCTGATAGACAACCCTGACACCTGCTCCCTGGGGACACCCTCAGCCAAGTCAGTGCACTGTTCCTTGAGAGACTTCCCTTACTTTATCAGCCCATAAAGGATTGTCACAGGTGACTATATCTGCTGAGGTATGGAGCTGCTCCCTCTGACCTGCCCTGGCACCGTGTGGTCCAGGCACCACACGCATTGCAAGCGGATTAAGGTGGCTTAAATGCTGTCATACAAGCAGATTCAGAGCTTCACACTTTCTAGAAATGTTAAGCCTTTGTTCTCTTCCATTAATTAGCATTGTCTTAAGTTCATTAGACCACAGCTCGCGTTGTTACTAATGAGGTAAGGTAGACCACCTACATCTGCCATAGCTTTGTAGAGCCTGACCTGACAAAGGTTTCTGTGCCTCCCTGTCGACGGTGTAATGACTTACACACAGAGGGAAGCAAGGGAACAGCCTCAAGTGAGACTCACACAAATTAATAGTCGTATAGATTCATTTAATTAAAATTGTCTAAAAAAACCTCTGTATTCAAGGTGAACTACATTAAATTGTGCCTACTATTTAATTTGATCTTATAATGTTGTGCTTTCGAACAGCTTTGGACTTATTGTGGAGAATTGGCTTCAGAAATAGTGTAAAAGTTTTTTTGTGTCTTTCTTTACAAGATGTTTCAGGGCAGGACACTTATGTTAAATCCAAATGAGCCCATCAGTCAAAACTCCCTTTTCCACAGCTAAATGAGACTCAAAGGGGCCAGTATTTTAGAACAGTCTTGCACAGTGCTATAACTCAGCACAGAGAGCTGCTCGACAGTGGAAACTTAAAGCGCAAATGCGCACATGGATATTAGAAGTGTCAAGCCCAATGATGTAGATTGGGTGCCATTCATAATTGTGATATCTGATTTAGGCTCAAAATGGACGGTCTAGGGGGAAAAAGTAAGGAGAGTACCAATATTTTAATGGAGGGCAGACAGCCTTCTCCCTCAAGGAACATCCTCACTGACAGTGGCTGCTGGAAAATTGGGATTTATACTTCCTGTTTTCTATTAATATGGAGATGAATACAGGTGCTCCTGGGTCGTAAAATTAGTTTAGCTCTTGCAAATTGCAATTACACATGTTTAGGAGAGAAAAGTGAGGTCTGTGCATTTTCATAGGCGAGTGGAACATATCTAGATTTAAAAATGAACATAATAACATGCAATTCTATCCAACCCCCACAGCTCTGTCAAATATATCCATCTGTTCTGGTGGTGGCTTAGCAGGCAATAACAATTTTCTGTGTTTCTCACGCAAAGAAAAAGTGCAGCAAAGAAAATGTGAAACATTCCCCACAGCAAGGGATGAGCTTAAAACCCTGGAGAGGATTCCCGAAATTCCCCACTGTCCTCCTTGGGGATCTGTGGAGGGCATTGCTGAGCCGAGGACACTGGTGAATTCTCCTGCAAATCGAGGTGGGGTTGCTACATCCCAAAGCACCATCAGAGAATAGCTAGTTCTCTCTGCTCACCAGGAAAAGTCACCGTCTTTCTATGAAACTCAAAGTTCAGATGGATCCTGAGTCTGTCACATTTAAAAATTAGGCTTGAACAAATATTATGTATGAGCTACAAATTTAGCTGACTGGAATATTTTTGCTAACAATCATGGAGAAATGATTGTATTTATATTGTGAAACCCCCAAAGCAATACACTTATTTCCTTTAGAGCTTTGTGTTGAAAGAGACTGATAGTGTCATGCCTCTGTGTTTAATATAAAGCATGCATACAGTGCTTACTTATGCAGAGACGAGAGAGGAACGACAAGCCTCAAAAGGGTTGTTACAATTCAAATGAGGTTATATCTGGTTGCCTAAAACTAAAAATGAGTTGCTTTCAAATGTGGTTAAACCAAATGTAACTCCTCTCCTCCTCTGTGACTCAATCAGTATCCATGTAGTTTCTGTTACACTACATTAGAAAGGAAAAGCGGCAGTGATTCATAACAAGACATGAAAGCGACAGCATTTACCTGGCATCAGGCTAACTTTCTCTCCACAGCCAATAGAGAGACTGCGGTATTGAGGCGAGACATTAATTCACTGTGTCAACCTGTCCCCCTGGAATATTTATGATGCTAAATACATTTAATTAGGCACTGTGAGTTCTGAAGGGAGAGAGAATGCACTGTCAGTAAAAGAAAGAGATTTAGTTACCTCTAATGCTGATAGGCTGGTACTCATTCTCAGTGACAGCAGAACCAAACAAAGTTGACGGACTTGGAATTGCTAAAAAACATTTGTGGCATGTTCATTACATCGTCATCATAGCACCTGAAGAGGATAGTACAGATGGTTATTGAGAGGAGTATTTCCCCTACAGTGCCTTCCCTGCACAAGCAGCTTTAGTAAGTATTATGTGTTGAGATGCAGGGAAAGATGCTAAATGAAGAGGCTATAACTAAGAAATCATATTTTACCATCACGGTAGCTGTTATGGTTAAGTATAAGTTATTTGTGCAGGCAGTATGGCAGTTGGAGCTAACATGAAAAAAAAAAAACGCTATTCGTTTCACTAATGAAACCGAGAAATTGAATGTTTGAATATATACTTTTTGCTGCTGTACTCCAAATATCACAAAAAGACTGATTCTGATGCGTTGGCTGACAGCCTGGAGTAAAGTGAGACATCATGTCTGTGTGTGATAAAAACATGGCCAGAGTAAATAATAGTCAGTTTCCATCTTGACATCTGTCATCCGAGTGGAAATGGATGGGGAAATGACCAGCTCTCTATCGGCCCGGCTCTGGCTGTGACGCTGGCTGAATGATGCAAATAAAAGATAATATCAGTGCTATGCTGAATGGCATTACTCCAAATCTAATGTCATTAAAAGGGTGGGCATTAGCTTTGCTGTCTAGAGGTGCTGGTGTGGGCTGCTCCGGCTTGACTGACACACAGATTAAGTGCAGTGACAGGGAGCACAATAAAGTCATCAGAGAATGTGACATGTCAGTTAGGGGGGATGAAGGGATGAATTGTCACTCTCTGTCAGAGCCCATCCTGCCTCTTATCCATGATGTCCCATACACCACCGTGGGAAAACAGAACAGCACGGTCACATCAGACAAATATTTATTCAGGTACAGGATAAGCATATCCACTCAAGCCTTCCTGTCACCCACATGTTTGTAAATTCACTGCCAGAAGGGGAATAGAAGAACGATGAAGAGCCAAAAATAGTGTTGATTAGATTTTGAATTAATTTGTTTGTGTAATATTAAAATGAAAGCAATTAGATAAAGTGCCTCAAATAATCTCTTCGAGGGCCAAAATGATGCTTTCTGCTATATCCTGGCTTTTTAAGTTATTGTTTTACTTTAAGATGGTCAAACAATCGCAGAGTAAATTACACAAGACAAGATTATTGAAGTTAACATTCTTCCAGCTGTATAATGTACATTAGTCACTTTTCACCAACAAATAAGCAGGTGGTTTTATTTCCATCCACAAGATATAGTCTGCCTTTTCTGTAAAGGAACACATACATCATCTACCTTTGTGTCAAGCTACCTAAAGACCGTCATGTGGGTCTGGGAGATGGTAGCAGGGAAAAGATTTGAGAGTATACAGTCTGGCCAAAAGATGGCAATGTTGCAGTGCTGAATTCCAAATTAGTTTTCTACTGGTTGGCCCCCACCGCAGACAGGTCAATGCTTTCCTTTGCAGCACTCTACCTCCCAAAGTACCCCAGAAATTTGTCCGAATCTTCACTGGGTTCAACTGTACTGAAGTGCACCACTAACCACTAAAGTTCTACCAGAGAAGCTGATTGCATAGCAGCAGCATAAAAAGAAAAAGTTTGCTGAGATGGGTGGCGGCAAGTGGGCCACAATGTATCCTGCCCTACACAAGATGTGTACGGCTTTATGTTCATTTTTTCCCTTTTTAATGGAACACTTTATAGCCTCGAGACACATGTTTAACCAGATTTTTATGTTATTATTAATTTTTTTCCTAACGTTTTGTTCTGTCATGGAAAGCATTTTACATTGCTCCCATTAAAGCTTCTATTTTGTGCTTCAAAATGCTGGCTTTTAAATAATTTACCATCACCTTCTGTGTCATGTCCATACATTATGAAACAAAGTTTAGCTAGATTAAGTGCAATTTGCAATCTGAAGATTTTCTTCTGAGTGTTTTTCAGTAGTTAGAGACAGTAGGAAGGCATTTCAATGCAATTGGAGCAGCCAAATAGACTCCCAGCAGGACAGCAATTGTAGAGCTATAATAGCACTAAAATACTTGCCTCTGCAAATGGATTATGAACTTATGTCACATACTGAAAGGGTTAACAGACTGGTCCGTTGAAAATAAATGATCAGTGCACTACTCTCTACAAAATTACATCCCTCTTACACATTTAAAGAGGGAGATTTGGAGAAAAAAACTTACTACTGAGAATTCAAAACATTTCAATTAATTGTCAAGTAAATGTTGTATAATTTAAGAAGAAAAATCTTTAGATTTTAACTGCACCGTGACACTTGTTTGCTTTGTTGTTTTGAATGCAGCAGAAAGCGAACTCTCTCTCATGGCCACTTTGCTGCTCTTTATTATTGGCTTATTGCCTTTAAGCTGTCACCACTCAGAGCATTTCTTCTCTCAGGGGATTGTCTTGTGGGACTCGATAGAGCTCGGCTGGCTCTGGCAACTCAGATCTGTTGCACACCGTGTCATGTTGCATGTGATATGCTCTCATACCATTTAATTTAAACAGTTTCACTTCCAGAACAGCCTTGCTGACTCTCGCAATTTGAAAATTAGAGGTGTCCAAGTTAACTTAAAATTAAATCAATAACATTAGTCATTCAATATTTTCTTTATGGGTACTTATTCCAACATTCAAAGTTATGTTTTTGGGAAAATAAATTGCATTGTGGAATAGGTTGTGGATGTTTCACTACAATAAGGTCAGAACATACAAAGAACATAAGAGCTGAATGCCAGTTGAGCTTCAGTCAGGTACCCCTTTGCCTTAGGCAACGGCTGTTTATTGGCCATTGCATTAAAGTGAAAGTGTTCCATGTAGATGTTCAAATAAAACCCCAAGACAGAGGAAAACATAGTAAATATTTGCAACTGGGAAGAAAATATACAAATGCTTCTTTGCATAGAGTTTCCTTTTTTAGTCACACATTTAATTTTCCTGGTAAAAAACCTTCATAACGTCATATGATTTATGCTGTATAAAATCACTCCCGGACTGTGAGCCACAAAGTAAAATAGTTGATTTGAAGTGTATAGAAATCCCAAGATCTAGCAAGAGCGTGTAATTTTCTGCTCTCTGAGTGTAATCCCACCATTCCTCCACCTCTCTTCTCTTATGCCAGTCACATTTTCTAATTAGCTTTCCCTGTGGAGGAAGAAGATGGATTATATTTTAATATCTAGGGCCTAAAATTAGTTTATGTTTTAGCAAGTTAGCACTTCTCAGAAGTTGATTCACTCTTGAAGCTGTAAAACCCGTGAGCTTGCAATTAATCATTCTCTTTAGTATGGTTCTCAAGCAAGAAGAAGCTGTAGTGTCAAAAGCTGGATCACAATAGGTAAACACCTAATTTACACTATTTAGAAATCACCTTTCTGGTATTGTACAACTCATGACACTCGCTCCCTCAATTGTTCTGCCCTAGTCCCGTTATTAATTATACCACACTGCTAACAAAGCTACATTGTCTATGACTAATCATTGACCCCCAGTGATTAAAAATGTTCTTCACATTTTTGAATAATTTGCTTTGGTCTGTGTTCATCTGTGAGCTACATGTCAGTGCCTCCTTTCTCTTTGGTCAAGATTTTGTTTTGGGTGTTATATAATTACCAGTATCCTCAGAACCTTTTACCAGCCCATCCGTCAAGGCTAAGAGGATGAGCGAGAACCTCGACAGTGCTGCTGCAATCATGCAAGGCACACACATTTAGAATTTAGCAAAAGAAAAATATAGGACTAATAAAGGTGTTCTAAGACAATAATTGATGCATAGTTTTGAATTCACAGATATTTTGAAAGTCCTACGTGTCATATAACAACAGAAAAGTTGTACCCTTGTGTGCAGGCACACTGAACAGGAAAGTGAATTGGACGGTGATTGACAGAGGAGCAGGTGTATGGATGTGTTGCTCTACAAGCAGCCCTCCCTTCTCACCACACGGTGTGAGGGGAGCATCTTCTAAGCCTGGATCTGGTGTGGCTTTGGAGTGCTGCTTGGTGACTGGAGGCAGAGTGGTGTCGGGAGGATCATCAGTGGTTCTCTCCCAGGGAGATGAGCAGCAGAGGCCAATTTCATATGCGGGGCTCGGCCCCTGGGTCTGAGTGGAGGTGGGCTGGGTCCACTCAGTATCCTGGCTTCATTAATCATCCCGCCAAGGCTTACCAGCAAACCCCCTCTCCGCCCTCTCCTAGACAACCCCGTGGATTACACAGAGCCAGCGAAATGTCAGCCCAAATCTGAGTCTTGATGCAGATAATCATTTCAATAATATTTCTCCATTTGTGCCCCCTATGCCAGGGGAATAAAGCTTTTCCACTGTCAGGTAGCATAAGACTACAGTTGGTGGGAATACTTGACTCTGAGCCAGTTGGCTTAGCCGTGCTTGCAGCATATGTTCAACAAGCAGTCCTGTGCCAGGCACGAATTAGGTTTTTATTAATTTGAAGCAGCAGGATTGCATACGTATATATTTACCTGATCCCACCACTCATCACTACCCCTCAACAGCTGGATTTCCTATAGAGAAGTTAACTAAACTATGATGTTGCATGCAACAAGAAATGCCATTAGCAAGAAAAAGCCATTGACAATCATGGCTCTAAATTTATTTCTTGAAACAATGATTATTTCTTGATTATGATTGTTTTTGTGATTAGAATGAATTACTTTTTCCAAAACCCCCAAATTAGTTAAAAGTTGTTTTTTGAGCATAATGTAGTTCAGTGTATTGGATAGTGTTTTGCAGTATTTAAATCGTTCTTCCCTCTTTATTCTTTATCAAAGTGAGTTTCTTAAAAAATCTTTTGTAATTATAGTGTATATTTATGCCTCCAATATCTGCTTTAATAGGGTTGGTCATTTCAAAGCAAATGACCATTTAGATGCTTGAATATGGTTGGGACATGGACAAAAGAAACAGTGCTGCATTGGAGGGCAAATTTATTCATTACCACTAAGTTGAACTTCCCTTTAACAGCCCTGTGCTCTGCAATCCTGGGAGTTCTCTTCAGTGACTTATAGTAGTGCAGGGGGAGGGGGGGGGACGGCGCGCCGAAAATGTCAATAGAAATAGTAAGTGTGAGAGGGAAGGCTTGCCTAATTAGTGCCCATTTAGATTTTATGACGGCTCAGAGATCTGCTCTTCCTGACAGAGAGCACTATAGTTGCATATTGTCCTAGCCTGAGGGAACCATAGGAAAATCCAGATTTATTGTACCTATCATACCAGCATATTTCATTTGCCATTATGAGATGCCATCCTGCAATGATGCCAGATTATTTATTACAGATTAAATCGTAGGACCGAGGTTGTTGAAGAACATTTCAAAGTACCATTCTTCTTATTAACTTCTTCATTATCTGCCCGACTGTGAGCTAAAAGCCCCCTCCTTTCTACCTGCGTTAACAAATATATTACTGATTAGACCATGCATAACTATTTTTCTACTATGTGTATCATTGCTGATACGCACAACACAGCTCATCTGTTTTGTAGACTAGGGCCAGGCAAGAGTTTTACTAAGCATCATTTTATTATTGGAAGTTTGGTTTCTTTTCTTTATAGAGTATTTTTCCTGAATACTACTATTACAAATAATAATACTAATAAAAATAATAGCTGCACAGATCAAATACATTTTTGCTGATGGTAAATCATAAACACTGGTTTGTAATCACATCAAGAACTCTGTTTATTCCAACTATTTGGATCTGCTAAAGGTGACCACTAAATATGACCAGACTGACCTGACTTGACTCTTTTTTGCTCAACAATGTGAGCAATTTTATACTTGTTGGGTATGAGGTAGTGTTTTCCCATGGACTTTAAACCCCTCGATGTTGGCATTTATCCTATTTACACATCAATGTTACATCTCCATGAAGGCCGTCCGTTTAAGTCATTGTGCAGGGTGGTATTAAAATGTACTCCTTACTGTGAGGGGAGCTCGTCAGGGAATAGCTGGGCCCTGGACTCCCATTACCCAGCATAAAAATGTCAGCCACTTTAATTACATTCATGCCTTCCCCAGTCCATTTTATTTCACCCACAATCAGATTTCATGCACAGATCTCATGCCTCTGTCTCCACCAGTTTGACAGCATCAGTGGTGGGATGAGGGTCTAACACTATTTTAATTTTCTTCCCCCCTCTTTTTTGTCTGCCTAACCGAAGTCATGACATATGACTTAGAGAAGTGTTTAGACATTAAATATTACAGGTGTTCTCAGCAGGTCATGGATCCCCAGTCACAGTCTGAATGCTTCTGTAGCTTTATCCTTCCTTCCGAGTTGGAATGTCTGCCCTTGGAATTGTTGATTAAGTTGGCATACCCCAACACTAAATATCAGTGCACCCCACTGAGAGTGGGAGAATCGGTAGTACACAAGACGCCACAGAGATGGCGAAAGCGAGGGAGGGTGGGAGGGAGGGTAAGGTTCCACCGGTCAGACTGTTAGCGAGTGCGGAAGAGGCAGTGTCACTTACTGTTTCACGGGGACGCTTCATGACCTTCTAGGAGTGAAAGCGAGATCCTTTCTTGTTTATACTCAGCCATGGATCAGTGCATGGAATATGTCTACATCCTCTCAGCCAATTTCACACAGAGGAGGCGCAGTGTGGGCGGCCGACACAAGCCGTTTCCCCTGGACGATGAGACCCATCCCTCACGAATGTCCTCTGTCTGTGATTGGAGGTGCACACAGACAGAATAAGGCAATGGCACTCTACTGCTCCACTGGGCCACAGAACTGTCTCCTCCCCGGGGACACTTATGCTGGGATCATCCTCTGGTTCTGGGCCCACAACTCAGATGAGGTACACTCTCAGCAGATATGCTATGAAACAATCCCAGTATATCACAGATAATTGCTTAATCTTTTATTGTATTTCGATAAATATTTGACATTTTTAATCAAATACATGCACACTCTAATGATGAAAAAAATCTCATCTTCAGCAGGAAAGGCCCATTTTAAAAAATCCCTCCTAAGTTAATTTATAGGTGGAGTAAGTGGACATGAAGCACTCAGGTGAGTTATCATAGAAACCATTAATTACCTCTAATGATTTGAATACACAATGTGCTATAAAAAGTATTTATGATGCACATTAAGGTCAAGCCTTTCTCAAAACTAAGATTTGCACACACATCAGTCATTGAAAAATGGACACAAAATCATCCTCTAAAGACATAATGAGAAAATAAGGGATTTATATTAATGTGGTTCAATCCTATTTTGCATTAAAAATCAAAAGGTAATCAAACCTCAGCCAGGGATCCCACTTCAGAAGCACACATTGCTCTAAAAGCCTCTTCACTTCATGCCCAATTGATCTAATTACATAAAGAATTCCTGCTCTCTGCATCACTGAAATATAGTGGCTCGTGTTAGATCCGTCTGTTCAGTTAATTAATTCTTCATTCTTTATCACAGCAGTGGACCTGGGAGGACCATCCAATATTCTGTCCTCACAGAGCCCTCTGTTACAGCTCTGCCTTATTTTTCTGATCAGCAGGAGATGAGCAGCTCCAACCACTGTCCAATGTTCTTCAGTGCTCCTTCCCTTGTAATCAGCGACCCCTGTTACTCAATTATGGGGTGTGAATTTGGGCTCTTTGGTGACCTTCTCCAAGTGATCCTACTAGTGACCCCTCAATAAGAGCACAGCCTTCCTCACCACTGCGTTGTGTGTTGCATCTTTTTTTTTCATTTGTGGGATCTTTATGAAGAGGGAAATGAAAGGAACCGGGTCACTCGTGTTGTGTTCTCACATCTACCCACTTCAGAGGCTCTGAGCATGAACTTGGTGTTTACTTTGATTCTATGCAGGGTACACCTTCAGTTCAAGGGTTGGGGTGCAGAAAGCATCACTCCCTTGTAGGTAATCATATCCAGCTTTGTGCTCCTTGTACCTCGACACTGAGGGTGGCAGCATAAAGGCTGTGTCGAACCATGTTCCACCACTAAATAAAAAAAGTCTCTGTCTCTGGTCGATGTGATGGTGGAAGATTCAGTGTTGATGTACACCTTTTCTTTGTAACAGACCTTTTTTAATGTACCATATCTCATTTCTAGCCCTCCACAGTTTTAAGATGACATATTAGCCAGCTCCGGGGTGGTTAAAGGTGATGCAAAGATTACAGCTATTTACTGAATTATCTGTCTGCGAGACTACCCTCATATCTCTGCATATATTACCTTGAGCTTGAGTTTAAAGAGCGATTGCTCAGAACAAGGAAGTTAAAGAGGCAATTACATAATGAAACGGGCCATCAATTCTGTTCGTGGCCTTTTTCTCTTTGAACAGAGATGGCCCAGATATCCCTGGTTTAGCTGACCCAGTAGAAGTACAACTGTTTGCATTAAATTCCTTTTATCAGGGGACTAAGAAGCTGCATGGGTCTGTCTGGCTTTCTATCTCGACTCCGTTATTCAGTTATTAATTACCCTTCCTCTGAGTGGAGCAGCGGCCATTGTATTTACAGTGTTTCCATGGTGACCCTACCCCATTTATAAGGTTCATGTCAGTGCTAAAACAAGACCTGTATTCAGATGGACTCCACCTAAATATAGCGTTGTATCATAATACATGGGTTATTATAGTGAAATTAACATGGCACGGCTCCAATTCAAGCAAGATATTATTTCTTACTGCTAATATTAATCCGCACCACAGCTTGCAGATGAAACGTGGAAAACAAAAATGATTTTTTCTCATTTTGTCTTTATTTAGATGATACTGTACAGTTTTTACTAACAGTTTATATTGCACTCTGTGAAAAAGGAATTATGGGTGAATATAAATATTTACACAGACACTAGTTTAGCTTAATTTCCTTAGAGTTAATAAGGTAACAATAAATGATCATAGTAGGTGGTGATGAATATTTGTTACACTGCATATTCATAAAAACAAATACAAAAATGAATCTGTGGTATACTGTCAAAAATAATGCCATAATAGGAGTAATTTTATGCCTCCTGACGTACTTTTGAGACTTGTGCACCATATATGTCTAATAACTGGACGACAAGGCTGTACTTTTATAGATGCTAAAAGATACCCTTACATTCATAAATCATATCTGGGCAAACCACAATGGTGAAAGTAAAACCCCAGCAACAACTGATCCTTGGACCTTAGGGGTTTTGTCAAAGTTTAGATGTTTAGATGTTACTTTGACAAGTAACTTTTGTCATAGTTACTTGTCAAAGTAACATCTAGGTTAATATTACAGTGTTTTGTGATACTTGAAAACTCACAAATATTTTTTTGCATCAATCATACATCATTAATGACCTGAACCAATTGTTGTTGCGGGATCTGAAAGTAAGAGCCTGCAGAAATT
This sequence comes from Menidia beryllina, assembly GCA_013363375.1. Classification (NCBI taxonomy): domain Eukaryota; kingdom Metazoa; phylum Chordata; class Actinopteri; order Atheriniformes; family Atherinopsidae; genus Menidia; species Menidia beryllina. The sequence continues at coordinate 6,679,955 of JABUIW010000214.1, forward strand.
CCTGTTCCTGTTCGTTGACGATGACAAAGTTTATATAGACCCACAGTAGCATTCCTTTCAGCTACTTTGGTTTCTATAGGGGCTTTATCTTGCACTACTGGTGGGAAGAATCAGGGAAAGATAGTCAATGGCTCTTTTTTGGGTCCAAACAGGACCCACACCTTCTGTCACAGCCTCCAGCCCTGGGCCCGACGGCAACCTGCTGCCAGGCCTATGCGTGCTGCCAGTTGTAGTTTTTAATTGGCCATCTGGGGAAAGCTGGATCTAGTGGCTGGATATTAATCAGTAAATTAACCTAGCCATAATACAGCTTCCTCCCAGTGGAAGCCCAGCAGCTGTGGGCAGAGAAAGAGAGAGTGAGAGTGCGAAAAAAGAGATGAACCGTAGACTGGAGAGGCTGAAAAGGGAGGCTCCCGAATGGGCTCGCCCGTGATTGAACATTTCCTCCATGTCCCTTGCCACGTTCCCCTGTCTGCAACGCTGCTGACCCCCAATTTGTCTGACAATCACATGGAGGATTATCTCCAGCATGTCGGTGCAGATGTCAAAGGTACTTCCTCTCACGAAGGACAAGCGGCATTCTGAGTTAAAGCTTGCTTTTCTGGCCAAAACTGACAGCTGCATTGAAAGCTGGAGTGAGATTGGAGGGAGAGTTCTCTGTGAAAGTTCAGGATAAGGTAACTTCTGCAAGGTCTTTCTGTGTGGGGAACTGGTGTATATGTGTGTGTGCATCATTAGGGTATTTGACTGGCTGGAATATTCGCAATCCCCAGAGTTAACCAATTAAAAGGCTAATGAATATACAACGGCTAATTATTATAAGTAAGCTAAATTATCATAATAGTCTGTGCTCTGTTTTATCGTTTAGTTTAGATACACTTACTGTTACATGACAGATGTAATTGTTGTGGTGCTAGGCCTGCAAAGCTTGTAGAAAATTTAATAAATTGGATATAGGAGAATGCTTGGTGTTCAATATGGTGTTAAGTGTCTCGTCTGAGAAAGCCCAGAATTAAACCACCTACCTTACAACTGTTAGGTGACAACTATTCATCCTGAGCTACAGCCACCATTGAAGACATGAGACCTAACTGAATAACCAAGCTGAACAAAATATTTCCAATAATGTCTATTTTTATGAATCAACAAAGTTAGTAAGCTGTTATGTTAAAAACATTACTCCATACAAAGATACTTTCCAAATTTAGATAGATGTGTTGTGTTCTGGTTAGTCCTTAAAAACTTCATTCATACAAGTATGTCAGTTTCAGGGGCTTTTCTACAGTAGGACTGTGAAAAGAACCAAATGAATAATTTCTCACACTGTATCAGAACGTCAGAGTTATACCATATAGTGTAGTCAAACACAACCACACACACGCTCAGCATAGCAGCGAATGAGACGATACATCACAGGAAAGCAATGTCAACCTCTATCCCACTCTATCATTTATTTATTCATGCATAGCAAACACAAAGACTCAAATCCGCGTGCTGTATGCCGTCTGACCCGGCAGAGGACTTTTATGGCGTGATGTCATCACGCCCCATTGTCATAACTGAACCACCTCACTTCTGTGTCTGTCAATAAATTTTCAAGGGGCCTCTGTCATACATCCCCACTCTACTGTGCCCTAGATGGACATGAAATAATTGCCATGCAAAGAGTTGCACGTTTCCCTTTCTAATTTTAGGGGTCAACAGCATTTTAATACCATTTTAAACACACACACAGTGTTTTTTATGATGCATGTACAAGCGGCATTTGATAGCTTAACCAGCCAAGCATGGTTAAAGAGAGAGACCATTGCAGCTGCTTCCAGGACCCACTTAATTTAGTCCCCTGACCCCTGTTCACCTGAGTCTGCATGGAAATCATAATGCAATTCAAGTGTGAAGAAAAATGATATATTGTGTATTTACCCCAAATATTTATGCAGGACCTACTAACAGTCATGCTTACTCCTAATAAAGGGAAAGTGATGCCTTGTAACATAGGGAGTGCTGGGTTGCTGCTACATTGCCTGAGGCCATTGTTTCCTCTATTATCATTTTCATTGGATTCTATACAGGGCAGCATTTCCAGTGTTTACAATGTTTGCCTCATATACTGTAGGCCTAAGGTGTTTTACACAGCCGTTTTGGATATGAAGAGATTTCTTTTAGAAATTTTGATTTTATTGTCCATAAAAAAAGTACACGGTGTTATAAGCCATGCTGTTTTCTGACCCATATTTACTGACACTACAGGAAAGATCTGCCATCTACATGTGATGGATGCAATAACTGTGCATATGGCACTTTTTTATATCCTTATTGTGTTGTCCTGTCCACTCAAGGTTGCAGTTCACTTAAACTGACAGCTGCTGTGGGGATCAAACAACAGACCTGATGATGTTAAGGGAATATAAAATTAGTTTAAAAACACATTACACCTGTATACACCATCACCACTAAATCTAATGATTATTCAGCTTCTAAAGATGTGTGTCAATCGGGATTCAGTTGGTTCAGGTGAGCTCAATAGCCAAGTCGAGCTCCCTGAGGTGCAATCATGTTCAATATTTCCACTGGGAAGATCTGTACTCTGGGTAGCAGTCTTCCAAAGGCCTATTAGACCACTGTAGCTGCATAAAGAGTCAAGCTGAGAGGGTGTCTCATCAGTGCTGATAACAGGGTATCTGGTCAAGTCATTAGCTCTCCTCTTATTGAATTCCTCCAGCCAAATAGACCAAATGAAGCTAAATAAAGCTATAGATGGTTCAGGAGCTTACAGCTCATTAATATGCTGCCACCTTCCTCTTCTCCTCCTTCCACAGACACACATATGCACAGGCTTTCTCTTCTTCTCATTTTTTTCTCAGTCTTTCTCCACGACATTATGTATTTTCTCTCCTTTTATCAAACTCCTGTGCTCCACTCTTTCCTATCTTCATCTTCTGTTAGTTTCACATCATCTCTGTCTTTTGCTGTCTTTTGCCTCCTTCTTTGCTTCCTTCCTCTGTCCTTCCTTTCCTCACTTTTTCCTTGTCTGGGGGCCCTAATGGCGAACATGTACAGCAGCTCTGACACTGCCACATCTGCTGGCAGAGAGGGTCTCTCCCTCACCACACAGCCTGCTAATGAGATCTTCCCCCCATTTAATTAATACCATAAGAATTTTAATTCTGACTGAATCAATTTAATGTGATGTGATTTTGTCAGCTCTATTCCCCAAGTCACGAAAAAAACAGAGCGGGCCCTGATGCTTATTACATACATCATTTCACGGGCCCTGCATTCCCTGCTGACTTAAACAAATTCTAATTAAGACTAATTAAAGCATCATTTATGAAAACGCTTGTGATAGTTATGCAAACATTCTGGGTGGGTATGCTCTGCATGATAATTACCCCTGGTTTAAATTAAGACCTGTTCCCTGGCAATTATGCTAGCCACACACCAGCACCTCTTGGAAAGCGTTCTTTATTCAATTCCTGCAATTAAATATGAAACCTGGCCCCTGAACTATCCATTCAGAATACATTTTATAAGAGGAAAAGGGTGATTATGCATTGTTGTTTCCTCCACACTTTGTCAGGTGCAGTTAATGGAGCAAATCTAGTAATCTGTCTCAAAGTTACATTGGGGCTAAAGCGATGATCATAAAGCAGTCTGTGGTGACTGCTAATCCAAGTTGACACCCAATGCCGTCAGATGAGGTGATTAGTGCCTGTTTTCTGCCTAAGTTTATGTCACATTGTTGCTAGTTAGGCAGATGTGTGAAGAGGTGCTGTCTTAGACTACCACTTCCACTCGTCTGTCGCTTCCTTAAAGCCACATCAAACACACCCCGAAGTCACAAGTGTACAGTATTTTCTGTCTAAATTTGTCTAATCCGTTTCTGGTTGTGTTAGAAATAATAATTGCTTGGTTTAAACAAAAGCCAAGGGGCTTAAAAACATGAAAGTCAGAAATCTTGAAATGAAAGTATATTTCAGGGTCATAGTTTCTTTTGAACCCACAAGTCACCCTGTGGTTTGCGTTTCTGCATGTGCAAAGTGGGATAAAAATTACACTTATCTATTTCATTGTGTAACTGAAAGGAATAAATAAGGGCCTGCCATACATTTTTGTAATGCAGAAAAGTGTTCAGAAAAAAATATTGAAGCTGTATGAATAATATGCCAGAGTGTTTTTCCAGCACAGTAAAAAAAAAGGGGAAAAAAGGTTGAATTAGTCCTTTATATCCAAAGATAAGTATAAAAGCATTTATCGAATACAAACATTGTTCTACATTATTTGATTGTTCTGACAACCATACATGGCTGAGAAAGGGAGAAAGCTGAAGTATGTTATGAGAACGGTGTTTTCCTTGAGTAAATGAATGTGCTGCTGCATTTGCTTATGTCAGCTGGCCGTTAATAGCCATCTTGCTAAATGCCTCTTTTTTATCAGGCTTTTAGCAGCAGTTTACAGTGCGATGGCGTTTACACCCATCAGCTCTGTTGATACAGCAGCACACTCCCAGCAATACATTGTTTCACAGAGCTGAGGACCAGGCTATTTTTACTTTATTGGAACTATTTAAAGAGGTTGTGTTGGACCCTGCATCTGCCACAGCTCAGAGCAAACAGCTAAATAATATGTTTCTCAGGGTGGTTTTTCAGTTTTATGTAGAGTGTGAAACTCTTTGATTAGCCTGTGCAATTATATCTCACTAAGAGATATGTGTTTTTACTCACAATGTTAAGAAATAAAAAAAAATTCAAACCAGCTCTGCACTGAATGATTATTTAGTGCAACCAACACGTTATTTTTGGCAGTAAGAAAATAAAAATATAACATTTCAAGCATAACACAAGCTTTTCGTGCTACTTTCTTATTCACCCTAATTTCTTACTTAAGCAAATGATTTGTTACTTTTTTTTATTCAGTGGCTGTGCTTTTGTTTTTTAGTGACTTCCTCTCATTGTTAAACTGGCCTCCATTTACAATGCATCTGTGTCTCACCTCCTTACGTCTGAAAATTTTGGACACTTTGAGCAGCAGAATAATCAGCTGTGCATGTGAGATGCTAATTCATCATACTTCCAAGCGCTTTTAATAAAGTTAGTCCCTCCCTGTGCTCAGATGGTTTGACACAACAGTGGTGTTGTTGGTGTGTTTGCACAACACTTATCACTTCTGTCATGTTTGTTTGCTTTTCTCAGTGTGTTCGATTTTGGCAACGCCGCCACCTTATTGCATTTCATTTCGTGAGAGGCAGCTGGCTCAATAAGATGAAAAAAAACAACTATATTCCCAAATCAGTTTCTGCTGAGGTTGAGGGAACTCAGGCGTCAGGGATCAGACCCTGGTTCCACCCTCACCCGGTTTTTACGTGCGTTGCCTCTCCCTGTACATGCAGATGGCACAGCGCTCCCAGATTTCATTTGAGGTAATCTAATCCCTCCACTACTCCCTCTAGAAAGGAGGAGTATTAGCGGCCATATGTCAACCAGATTTGTCAGATTATTCATTACAATTAATTGCTGTTCCACTTAAGGCCTTTAAGGCTGTGAATTGCTCCGAAATCTATTGCAAACACAAAAATTATGAGTAAAAGACTTTGGCCCTGTCATTCAAATTTCAAGCTGACCTTTAGCGGAGCCAGGCTTTTCTGAGGGAGTGCAGGAGAGCAAGTCATTCTAATTGGTGTTCCTTCAGCTTTTTTTATTTTTATTTCTATCTTCAGGTAGAGTGTCTGTCTCTGTTGACAAGAAATACACAGGAGATGGTGGAGCCATTCTAGAATGGCTACTGCCTACTGAAGACCACGTTATTTTCAGCACTAACTCTATCAAGCACAAATGTACGGCCCATTTATAACCGCTATTTGTTTTGTATGGTGTGAAGATGCAGTAATGTCACAGTTAGCTTTTTGCACACTGTATACTGTCAAATGAATTACAATGTGGACCTTTTTTGAAGGTAGGCTCCAAGGCAGCCTAATAGCAACCTGAATTAATGCGCTGTCCAAGAATATCAGCCATAATATTTCAGTGATTAATGTTTCACCAGTACAGGGCTTCCATAGTTAAAGCTCATACCCCAGAGATAAACTAGTCTGTACATACTCAAATCACATTAAGTTGAGGATTCACGAAGATGTGTATTTTCTTTTTTTATTTGATAAGAAACTACACGTGGTGCAAAACAGAGAAAAAAAAATTCTATTAGACCAAATTACAACAAGTACTCCTTGAGGAAAAAGTCACAGTAAATTACAACATTATGAGAGACTATGATTATGATTGAAATCCACGGGGCTGATTCATCGCTGATGATGTATTTTGGTTAATTAGGAGTTAAGGCACTAGAGGAGTAACTTTAAGCCTGTCTGATTGGTCCAGTTAATTGTACTTTATGAGATAGGGCTTACCAAGCAGGGCTTAGAGACTCAGTGTTAGTGCTGAAGTAGGAGGAGAAAATCTCTCCCAGGTCATATTACCTCAGCCAGAGTTAATGAGAAGGTGGAGGTAAAAGAATCCATCACCATATCAATCTGCACCACCTCTGCTTTCACCTCCACTCCGATTGTTTTTCATCCTTTCCTCTTTAATCATCATTAATAGAATACAAAACTGCCATATTTCTAGTTACACCAGATGTACAGGGTATGTTCTCTTTATCAAGTCAATGAAAGATTAAGAGAGATGTTAAGATTTTGTTATTTCATTTTTTTTTTTTTACAATAAACAGTTAAACTTTATTGCCATGAAACCAAGGTGTATTTTACTCCCAGACAGAAGCATCCACATATATCTGTTTTGTCTTTTTATACAGTAACTAAAAAGCATCTTGAACAAGCTCAACGAGATCAAACATCAACTTGTACATTGGGAGAAGTGTTGAAATATTTCAGATTCTCCTCTATACTTGCGGTGCTGGCAGATCGATGCTCTTAACGCTGGTTGCCTGGCCTTGTCTCATCACTGTACTCCTGCCGACTGACACATCCTCATTACATTACAATACGGTTACCACTAAAGGTCATTCTCCTGGAACATAATCACACACAATCAAAACCACAAACTTCATATATCAAGGAGACAGTAAATAGCCTCTGGGTTTAGTTTGTAGTGCCTCTGGTGTTGTCATAGGCTTAAGTTGTGTTGGATTGTTTGAAGATATTATTTCCTGGCAAAACAGCATCTTAGAAATTTTATGAAATGACTTTTCACACACAAGTGCAATTTGAAATTGTTTGGCAGCATAAGCTGAAATTGATCAGATTTATCAGACTGCTATTTAACGGACTGTAGACAAGAAACGAGGCGGATGTTGTGTCCGTACTCCTAATTTTTCCCTCATCCTCCAGGAGGAGATGGGTGACATGAAAAGAGGTGTCAAAGTAAAAAAAAAGAAAAAAAAGAAAGAAGAAGCGGAAACACACCCCTCTCCTCCATATTACCATAATGAGGAAAACACACTTAGTGGGCCATGACCTGATGTCATCTGATTATACCCATGATTAATGATATCCTTTTACCAAAACATGCCACTACTGTAACTGTCTGGGATTAAAAGCAGCAGATGGTAATGTATTCATACTTTCAGTAATGCCTTTTTATATCTAGTGTTAACTAGATATGAGATATGTGACTGTGTTTGTTTGTGTGTCTGTTTAACACAAATTATTTTTTACAACTGATTTTTTAATTAGGAACTAATTTCTCAGGTCAGTAAAAATGTATTTTTAACTTCCATGTTAAAATGCTGTAATTGTGTGTAGGATAAGACTAAATTTATGCCTATTTTTGGTTTACTGTAGATAAAGTCATGCACAAATGAAGGAGTGAAAAGCTTAAGTAAAAAAATGTCTTTTTGCGCTCACAGTCCAGTTACCAGATACCAATGTCCAGCCGATGACTCAGTTGAAAATATTTTCCTCTGATTTTTCCTTTGTCCAGACGCCATGTCAACAAAGCCCCCAGTGTTGCCGCAATGTAGGAGCTACAATGTCAGTCTGTCTGCTTAATTGTGAGTGGGATGAATGTTAATTTACTCAGTAAAGAACCCTCTTTGTAGCACTTTTACAGCCCAGAGGTGTAGATTTACATCTTAGGGATACAATGAGTTTCATCTTGTGCTAAAAGGGGGGTGATAGGGCCCACATTCCTCGACCTCCCATGGCATATTGTTCTATTGTGCACGTGCACCTCTCTGCTGTGGAACAGCACTGCTAAGGGTAGGTGTAGAAGATGAGTAGGGGTCAACCTGGCCAGAAGATAAAGCTGGACAAAAAGCAACACTCTATATGTGCTCAGTCAGTATAGTTGACTTAACTGAGAAGAAGTCATAAAAAAACATGAGCTGCATACCTGCCCCACAAAACTGTTTTGTCCATAACATTTAAATATGTCGACAATATCTGTATGTTGCTTATGCACAGACCTAATTTTAACCAGTTAAATGTAGCTGTGCAATAATCTGTAGGATTATACTGTAATGGACAAAATGAATTTCTGATCTACTTCACAACTACAAAACGTAGTGCTGTGTAATTATAGGAGAGGTGCTCTTGGCCTAAGGGGATTGCTGATAAACTTCACCACAAAGGTTTCTGTGCACTACACGAATATACTCCAGAAATCTACCCTGCGTTTGTGTATTGGCCTGTCAAAAAATTAAATGAAAAGTCATTCTAATGGGCGACCCTTGGCTTTGTTCATATTTCCTGTCAATTATGAAAGTATGAAGTCATGCATAGTTATGAGGCATGGGTGGGCCTATTAAAATTCATAAATGATTTGTGTTTATAGCAGAATACTCAAAACCACTTAATTCCACGTGGCCATGTAGAACAAATGACTGTTCCTGCTGTATACCTTAAAAAGAGGCAGGTTTGTTACGTTTGTGGCAAATTTGAACAACTACATATTTTGATATTCAAGCTCCTAGCAGGACCTACTTTAAAAAACTAAACAAAAAACATTTAACAAATCAGGCTTGCTTTCATGTGCCATCATTATTGACAATGTGTGATTTAGTTAAAGCGTTTTCATAATCAGTTGTTTGTTCAAACCTAGAGGCGGCACTGGAAAAACTCTCTTGCCAACTGCCATGACAATGGGCTAATTGTTTTCTGGTAATTACACCTTCTTCACCAGTAAACGTTTTGCAGACCTCTTGGGTTCTTGTGTAACTGAGGTGTGTGCGTGTAATTACATTTCTTAAGGTCAACCTTTCACCAGGATGAATTAGTGAAATTGCATAGTTGACCACTTCAGGGCATGGATCCAAATGCAATTATCTTTATTAATAGATTTGCTCTTCAGTAGTAAGAGATGATTCAAAAAGTGACAGACTGACACAAAACATAAAATCCATTGAATTCCCAAACAATACCTCTAACTTTGAATTTTATACACCTGTAAAGCATAGGGCAAATCAAAATCAGCCGTCCTCTGAGAATTCTAAATTAAGAAGTGTTTTGGTATTGAATCCCGGCTACAAGTGTAAATACTGGCTTGAAATACACAAACACTTGATTTGTTTTCCCTCACCATATTGGACTTGGTGAAAGATATTGATCAGAGCATATCCTGGTCAATCAGACTAAATTATTGCCTATAAGTCTTCAGCCTATCCAGCTTGCTGTAAGGCATGAGAGGGGATCTAGAGGAAACAGAATTATAGAACCCCAGATATGAGCTGCCTGGCCACTGATAGTTCCCAGCAGCCACAAAAAACTGAGTGATGCAAATGTACAATAAACAGGGCCTAAGCTGGTGGAGGTCTTTCAATCACGTGGGGGCAATAGTTCAACCCCCGCCATGCATAATCCAAGCCTTGAAACCCCTGGGACTCCAGCTTCCAACCTGCTCAATGGCACAGAGATATTAGATAGCCATATGTAGATTCCATAGGTAAACAGACTCTCATGATAACACAATACATTTACTTTTCTAGCAGGAATATATTTGAAGCTAACTCCTGCGGTCTTATGAGGGATAAATTGAAGGCTTAGTTTTGTGCTGTCAGAATTCGATGTGGCTGTTTGCTTTGTTTAACATCCTTGATATATCTCTTGCTGAGAAGAAATTGGTATCTCTTCTTTTGTGAATTAAGTTGCCTGTGTGTTTGCTTTATAGAGTGGGCACGACTGAAGTGTGACTGATGGTGGGTCTGTTTGGGTGGAGCTGGAGTGGGATGAAAAATTAATAATTAAAAAAGTGAATGAAAACCAAAAAAGAATTTAGATTGGTTGAAGGCTAACCAGAAGAAAAAATTAGGCACGGTTTGATCAAAATCTAAATAAACACCATATAAATAAAAACTTATGTGCTTCTGGTCTGAGGAGTAAATTGTTTAAATGATGGGTTTTCAGGCTAAATTGTATGCTTTTTATGTTTGTTTTTATGTTACACATTTAAAGTTCTGCGTCATGGAACATGTTTACTCCTTCAGTCTTCCATGACCATGCCCACACACCTGTACAGAGCCCACTGAAAATCCTTCATACTAAAGGAGGCCTGAATGTACACACACATGTGCACGGCCATTCTCTGACACACGCATCAACCAGGGAAGCCCATATGGAGACCAGCACACAGACACTTATACACTCAAACAACACCCCGTAGCCTGTACGTGGGGGAGGGTAAGTATAGGGACAGAGGATATGAGTCTGGGATGGGGAGGAGGGTGATGGGTAATGTAGGGGGCTGTTGATAATGTTCTCCAGGACTGTATACCCCACCCCCTTACCCCTTTCCAACCTTATTCCCTCCCCACTTCTCTTCCTTGCCAGCGGCTCAACAGTCTCAGCAGGAGCTGCTCTAGCCTGGGGAGAGGGTCCTTCAAGGCCAGCAGGGGCTCCGGCAAGATGGGTGGGGGGACAGAAAAGGAGACATGAGACAGGCCACTTTAGGTTTGCTTCACATGATCCATCTGAAAGGAGGTGGCTGATGAGGCGTTGACACTGATCATCAGTTCTGCCTGTCGATTATTTCATATAGAGCAAACGGGCAGAAAGACGGTATCTTCAATACCCAAAGGATCAACCTTTTTGTTTGCAGTAAATGTAGCAGAAATAGCCACAGGAGTTCCATACAGGACAAGGATTTCTGACTTAGTTCTCCTGCAACATTCTTGCCAGTTTCTTCCCTGTTTCTCTCTGGCTTCATTCCTACACCACTGACTTGTCTAAGCAGGATATCTGTGTTTTTTTTTTTTTTTGATAATGATGCCTCTGAGGTGCATTTTGATTTTGTCACTGATACAGTGATATAATTAAGTGGCTCTCAGTCCTGCTCCTCAGTACCCAGAGTGCTGCTTATTTCTAGTCTTAATTTCATTTTGTTGGTGATCTACATCTAAATCAGTCCCTGATTACATGACAAAAATGAAAACCAGCAGGGCTCTACGTTGGAAAGGACCAGGAGCGAGATCAACTGAAACTCACTGCATGGCAGAAAGCAAAATGCAAATGAAATCATTTAAAAAGGAACCATGCTTTTCAATTATCCAAAACTTGTCTGTAGGTAAACGCTAGAGCGAAGCGAATGGCAGTTTCTTTGGGTACTAAACAAATGCGAGCCTGTTGAAAATGTAAGCACTTGTGTGGAAGGGATGATAATGATGATATAATAGGAATCTATTAGTCCTTCAGTTTTTGCATGCCTAATAATTAGATTAATTGAATGACACTCATTTAGAGAAAATTAGGGACCCAGTGGTGTTAATTCAACCTGTGTTTCCAGATGCTCATTTCTAAACAGCTAAGTGAACTATCTAATCATAGCCCACCATCTGGGAATTCCCCTTCAAGGCAGCAGTAGGAGATGGTACTAAAATATGTTGTAAAGGCCTCGAATGATGACTGCCTGCAACTAAACATATTGAAGCTGCTGTGTAGCCTCTTCAACTAACGAATGAGGGGTAAAAGTTACTGCCTTGATTATTAACTCCCGTACATTTAGTGCACCTAATGCTAATTTCAGTCTTTTATATGAAGGTAAATAAGGTCATTATGGTTGTGTTAATAATTAGCATATCTCACAGGTGTAATTCTCTGGGAGTATCGCTCTGAAATTCCTTTCCTTGAGGAAAAACCACTCAGTGCCGTGCCAACAAAGATGGGAGACTGACTAATTTATCCCCAAATTTGCACCATGTACAAAAAATCATGCAAATGAACTGGGTTCTCAATTGGAAGACACAGCATTTGGGTGACATTAATCAAAGAAAAATATGCAGACAAAGGTGACAGTAATCCCAATACTCATGCATAAGTGGCACAGCTGTGATTTCGCTCGCTGTATGGTTGTACAGCTCCTTGCATGGACTACAGCTCAAATGGAAATTCTATATGTTACAGATGAAACTCGTCTCATTATATTTTATTTTAGCTCACAGGGATCAAATGTCCGTGGACCTTTTTTTTCACACTTAGGTGTTCATGGCTTCCAGTTACAATAATGCAATTACAAGTATCTGTTGGTTTTTCCATTATCACTTAAAGTT